>OX246745.1:6837178-7264678 GCA_945910005.1 Isoperla grammatica
GATTACAAATGAATGTAACTAAGCTAAAAAATTGTTTCATTTCTGATTAACAACAGCTTGACGTGATGACGCCAACAGTAGTGACTATGATTTCGAGGATAATATTTTTGAATGAAAATTGTATTTGTATTTTTTTTTTTTTTTTGTTTTTTTTTTATTTTTCATTATAATATTATCATCATAGAGCAGGTTTTATTTAGTTGTACTATACTTTATGTGTATGACATTTTATGAATGGAAATGGAAATTTAAAAAAACTTGTGTACAATCTGTCGATCTAGGTATTGTAACCGCGTGACCACGATAATGAAGCATTGACTGTAGTAGGCCTAAACTACTCATGATGACCTTCAGGTCGGGGGCCGGAATAGAACCGGCGACCTTCTGAACTATGTCCCGCGTGTTACCAAAGAGCCAGCTTCCCAACTATCCAAATACCCTACGTAAGTGTACAAGTGCCAGACATTTTGCAAATTGCTTTCAACTGATATAGGATTGGAAAACTGCCAAGATTGTGTATGTGTAGGAAAATACACAATTTATGTATAAAACAAACAAAAACTACACGTCCACCGTTTATATTTTACACTGGAACACTTCGGGGTAGTTAGCAATCATATGCTGGAGAGATGGCTCAGCGGTAAGACGCGCCACTCTAATTCGGGAGGTCGCCGGTTCGATACCCGAAATCCTGACTGAAGGTTTTTCTCCGTCACAAAGCGAATGCTCGAAGAGTCCTACTAACAGCCCTCGGACATTCCTTTCCAACTATTCCCAATACCGCAATTTACATATAAGTTAGTCACCTGAAGAGGGACATGGGTTACCTGGCCAGGTTTCATACGAAAAATTATTATTATTATTATTATTATTATTATTATTATTATTATTATTATTATTATTATTATTATTATTATTATTATCATTATTATTATTATTATTTTTATTATTATTTTTATTATTATTATTATTATTATTATTATTATTATTATTATTATTATTATTATTATTATTATTATTATTATTATTATTATTATTATTAATCATTATCATTATCATTTACGAATTTATTTTGTTTTTTTGGAAGAATGTAAACCTGTATTTAGGCCTATGCAATAATAAAAAATAATAATAAAAAAAATTATTATTATTATCATCATTATTATTCTTATTAGTATCCTATCCTGAATTCTGTAAGTCCGCACTTACAGACATGTACAGGTGTACTATAATTCCACGTGTACAAGTCCATACGATTGATTCATAGAAACAGTCAGTCACACCTGAGAAAACACAAATCTTGTCAACTGTGCATGGATTAGTCACAGTTTAAGTGAGTAACCAAGCTCAATGTCACTATTCTGTGCAAATGTTCCCCGCCAATGATTGCTGCGAGGAGATGGATGTGTGTACGATCATAGCCGCAGCCGCTAGGCACTCCTCGTGTGCTTGCATCAATATTCACGGTGGTACTAACGCGTGCTCACTTTACTAATTACATTATGCCTATAAAAATAATATATTCATGATGTTGTTTGCAATAATAAGTGGGACTGAGGGGAAACAACTTTACTAAAATATTGTTACGAGCGGAAAGGTTGCCAAAAGTTAAAAATTCAGTCAGTACAATAAATCAAATAAATAGTTAGTCGGAATTAAAAATATCCCGTTTAAAAATGTCCGGCCTGGACGAATGAAATACATCAATAAGTCTCCTCCTGTTACCTATTTCCTCACACCGGAAGTGTCGTGACTACCACTTCCGCTCGTTTGAGCGGGGCTTCCGGCCTCTTCAGGAAATCCGGTGAGCGGCATGCCTCGTTGTAGCATTCACAACCCTTATTTCAAAAAACTACATGCAGATGTCAAAGCTCTTGAACGGAAAGTATCTCCCATGTATGGATGAGCACAGAAATAGAGCGAGGAGGTATATGAGTATATGAGGTGTGAGCTCTAAACCTGACCGCACCTTAGGGAAGCGTTCAAGCAACTGCGCAATCCCAAAATAAGAAAATAATGGTTCTTTTAAGAGTCTGCGGCAGCGGATCGTTTTAAAAGCGAAATTGTGGAAATGGGAAGATCAAGATACACGACCCAATACAGCTGTTATCAGGGTCTACTGAAGATCAAGATACACGACCCAATACAGCTGTTATCAGGGTCTACTGATAAGTGATAACGCACAATTCAATACGTTTGGATGTAACACGATAATACAACAATAATAGTAATAATATAGTATTAAATCTTAAATAATACCGTATAATCTCAATGAATTTTGCAATGTTTTTATTCGGAATCAGTGAACACTGATAATATCTGTATCGTATTTCGTCCCAAAATTTGTCGATTTTAAAAGTTGTTTTAAAGTTACAAATTCAAAAAATCTTAATTTTCTCACGATCTGCTGCCCTCTTAACTCATGTACGGATTAAGCCAGTGGCGTATAAAGGGGGTCACCCAAAATAGCAGCGTTCAATAAAAAGATGTTTGTAAATATAAATGTACCACAAAGTGAGCGTTTACTCTTTGATTTTTTGGTGAAATCAAGGCCCATGTATATATATAATTATAATTTTGTATTGTTGTCTTTTCTTCTCTGATTCAAATAGTGAGGCTTGCTACATACCTTGTACATACAAAAGCAAGTGACCGACTAACTCATCAACGTCCACCTCAAACCGTTTATCCTAGAAACGTGAGAGGTGGAAGATACCAATTGGTACTCCAATAAGGAAGGATTTTTTGAAATTCTGTCTCTAATAAGGGGATAAAAAAAGTGGTTGAAGTTATTTTTAGAATACCTATATCTTAAACAGCGAAGGTGTTACAGACGTGAAAATTGGTATTTAGATTCATCTTATAAAGAAACACATGTATTACAAAAATCAAGTCAAGGGAGTGGAAACGGGGGTTGATTTTATACCTCACAAACCGACCATGTTATAGACGTAAAAATTGGTGCTCTGATTCTCCTTTAAAAATAAATAAACACATGTTTTACCATCTTCGAAAGGTTGAAAACGTCCATTTGCATGGTTTTGAATGGTCTTTGCTATACTATACACAGATTTACAGTACTTTACAGTACACAATTCTTTGAACATGGAATATGTAATGGTTTACAATTTCACCCCCAGGCCCCAACAATCAGTAGCGTTGCCCACATTTGTGTATCGAGATTAGCTTCTCATTGTTCACAAAAATCATTCTTATGTGGGAAAACATTCCTAGATTATTGATTTGATTTATTCTATATTTGCCAACCGGTCCAAGTTACCATTAGTGCCACTATTATGTGTACTGATAGATGAGTGGTGATGCCGAAGGGAGGCCGAGGGAAGACCTGGTACCGGTACTTAGTCTACTCCCGTAGCACGTATACCTATCCTTATTCCTTATCCTAAATGTACAGAACATTTCTTTCTTTCTTTGAAATGTTCGTAATTTGAATACTCCCTGCAAAGATTCCTACTCCGCCACTGGAAAGAATATTTCTCGTGCGTAATTTGCATTCCACTCGGCCGAAGATCCCCCCTTGCGAAACCGCGCCTCCAAAACACTCATGAATGAACAGTTTTACAAATGGATTCGTTTCCGCTCAATATTTAGTAGCGCATTCGGAGTAGGACTACCGGAAGTCCTAAGGTCGACTATCGCTTGCGTAATACATAATATGTATCAATAATACGGGCCCGTATAGGACGCTACCGTCCATTCCATTCATAAACATGGATATCCCGTAGTGGTGGTGTGGTAAGTGTAACTTGTTGGCTTTCTCCTCGCTATTGTTCGCTGGGTGTTATCGCCTACTACCTGTGGGGTACCGGGTACGATGCTATGATGCTATGATGCTATGATGAACATGTGTACAGCTAGCCCTAAGGTCAGTGGCGTAGGCCCCGTGTGCATCCATCACTTCTAGTCTGGAATAAGTAAACGGTGACTTTGGAGCCGTCCTAGCAACGGACGAAACACTCAATAAATTCAAAGTAACAACTGTTGTTCTGAATCAGACTTGTTGATTCTGGTAATTTTGTTCGCAGGTGTTCGCACTGTCCAAACACTGGTTCATTCATATTCAAAACGATCTTTGGTTGGTTATCGCTCACTCGTCGATGGTGATCGGAGTCTACAGGGTTGGCTTAATTAAAGTCCTTCGCTGAAAATCAGTCATGTTACTGAATGTGGGTAGACAACGCATTCGTTTATCTATTTATTTATTTATTTAACTATTTATTTATTTATTGATTGATTGATTGATTGATTGATTTATTTATGTATGTATGTATGTATTTATTTATGTATTTATTTATTTATTTATTACCTCCCCCCCCCCCCCCATCCTCAGACACTAGATTACGTATATTGGCAAAGCACTGCTAAAAATTAATTTTCTCAGAACTAAAGCTATAAAAAACATCATTCGCCAATTAGTACGATAAGATTCCTTGCAGCAACTCGTCTGGACCGTAAAAATCGGTCATTGAAGTAGGAGGCCCGTCTGCACCACACACCTTGCACCATAGGGAGTTACAGCACTGCCTAAGGCCCGGCAATAGCTAGAGGCAGGTATTTGGTTGTGCTGAAAACGAAAATTAAACCATACAACATTTTTTATATATATCTCAACAGTGCTATACACAAGAAATAAAAAATCTGAGTCTAAAGCGCAATATGGTTTAGTAGTAATGGTTGGAACATTCAATAAAAACGCTGTGGTTCACATCCGTCACAGTGGATTGAAATAGTCACAAGAAATGAATCAGTTCCATTTCTTATTTCAACTTCTCATGATGCACCTTAAGACGAACCAATCAGAACGCAGAAGAGCCATGAGTGAGAACTTGAGAAGGTCTACTACGGAAATCAAAACAGAAACAGAAGTACCAGATATTTTGCTTTTGTTGTAGTCAATGATAGTAGGTACACAATTAGGCGCTGCTTTGAGTACTGAAATAAGCAACTAGTCATCGGTTGTGAACCAGTTGCAAATTTTATTTCACTGTTTCTTATTGCAACTCTTATTTCAATAATTGCGAATCGGTCTTAAACGACAAGTCTAATCGAGATGGTCCGAGACAAAGTCACGCTTGTTCTGGTAAACAACCTGTTCTACTTACTATCTACTCAGATAATATACAGATGCGCACGTGACTAGTACTGTACCATTCTATATCACTACCTTAGGGTGTTTACACGGCTTTCTGAACTACTAATACAGCGAAATCAATCCAAAAGACTGTATGTTACGTCTTCGAACTAGGCCTAGGCCTAGACCTAGTTGGCATACCTAGTTGATTCCGAAGCCAGTCAAATACGTCAAGTCCTCCTTTGCTGAGGTAAGAGCGAAGATTAGGCACAATATGTCTAAATTTAGGGCTGTATCAGGTCATACCTGAGAAGATTTGAAAATAGTTGTTTGTACGTAACGTGGCTCAGACTATAGTATATACCGACCATTTTGGGGAACGTTTTTGTGATATTATTTAGCTCCTAACTAGAGTGTTTGTACATTCGACTGTTAAGTGGACACTCCATATAAACTATTCATGAAAGCTCCTTCATGTTTAAAATTAATAAAGCAAACTTGGAAGGCACAAAGCAGCGAGGTTTATTACTGTTATTTAATATTAAATCACATAGAACAAATGACCAATAAGCATAGTGATGGTGACCACAAGAAAAGGGCAAAGTCTTGTAACTCATAGTGTGTCACTATTACACTTTAGTTACACTATAGTCATTCATAAACAGCTATCTACTTTAGCCAAACAATATAATTATTAATTAGCTTCTTGGCATGCCGACACAAAAAAACTCTAACTGAGAATGTACAATATATGTGATACTTGCATTAGCATGAATATGGTAGCATGGTACCTATACTCCATCTCAATTTTACACTCGAATTAGTGAGGGCTACAGTTTTCGTAGCCATTATAATATGGTTTCTATTAAGTGAATATATTATTGTTTTCGACTGACTTTGTATATTGATTCATTATTTAATTGTACTCATTTTGTAATCAGTCAGTGTCATAAACTGAATAGGATATAAATAAATACATACACTGAAAGCTAAATGGCAATAATGAATGTGTGCTGGAAGATACTGATCAGTCTTATTCTGATTGAGATTAAGCGACTGTCTGGAGACGTTGGAATACAAGACGAGATTACAATCATTAAGTATTATGAAAGATGAGACATTAGTTCGAAAAAATATAAAATATATCAACAAAACATAAAAGGGAGTCTAAAAACTTAAATATTTCTTTAATTACATCCCTGGCGAGCGAATGTTGTATTACGGAACGGAAGAGTCATCGAGACGCGAAGAGCGAAGGGCAGAACAGCATCATTGATCTAGGAGACGGCGGGCGTGGAGGCGGGCGGGGGGGCTGGGGGCGGCTCCAGTACCGATACCACCCCCAGCACCCACGCACCTTACACACTATCTCCATGGTTACCCTAGGACCAGCCCTGTGACCAACGCCCACCTACGACACCATCTTGGGGTTTAGGGGTGGATCTTCCTCCTCTGCTCTCATTAACAATGTTTAACATTTTCATAAAGACTAGTAAAAAAAAAAAATCTGCAAAGACCGCATAAAAATAATGTATGGCTTGTACGCTTATTGAGAGAAATAGTTCAAAAGATGGAGAAATATTCACGTTAATATGTTAGTTGTTGATAATTGTGTACTATCCTTGTCTGTATTTGCGAGAAATAGTTCAAAAGATGGGGAAATATTCACGTTAACGTGTTGGTTGATGATAATTGTGTACTATTCTTCTCTGTATTTGCGAGAAATAGTTCAAAAGATGGGGAAATATTCACGTTAACGTGTTGGTTGATGATAATTGTGTACTATTCTTCTCTGTCTTTGCGAGAAATAGTTCGAAAGGGGGGAAATATTCACGTTAACGTGTTGGTTGATGATAATTGTGTACTATTCTTCTCTGTATTTGCGAGAAATAGTTCAAAAGATGGTGAAATATTCACGTAAATAATGTTGGTTGATGATAATTGTGTACTATTCTTCTCCGTCTTTGCGAGAAATAGTTCGAAAGGGGGGAAATATTCACGTAAATAATGTTGGTTGATGATAATTGTGTACTATTCTTCTCTGTCTTTGCGAGAAATAGTTCGAAAGGGGGGAAATATTTACGTAAATAATGTTGGTTGATGATAATTGTGTACTATTCTTCTCCGTCTTTGCGAGAAATAGTTCGAAAGGGGGGAAATATTCACGTAAATAATGTTGGTTGATGATAATTGTGTACTATTCTTCTCTGTCTTTGCGAGAAATAGTTCGAAAGGGGGGAAATATTTACGTTATCGTGTTGGTTGATGATAATTGTGTACCATTCTTCTCTGTATTTGCGAGAAATAGTTCAAAAGATGGGGAAATATTCACGTAAACGTGTTGGTTGATGATAATTGTGTACCATTCTTCTCTGTATTTGCGAGAAATAGTTCAAAAGATGGGGAAATATTCACGTAAATATGTTGGTTGATGATAATTGTGTACTATTCTTCTCTGTATTTGCGAGAAATAGTTCAAAAGATGGGGAAATATTCACGTAAATATGTTGGTTGATGATAATTGTGTACCATTCTTCTCTGTATTTGCGAGAAATAGTTCAAAAGATGGGGAAATATTCACGTAAACGTGTTGGTTGATGATAATTGTGTACCATTCTTCTCTGTATTTGCGAGAAGTAGTTCAAAAGGTGGGGAAATATTCACGTTAACGTGTTGGTTGATGATAATTGTGTACTATTCTTCTCTGTCTTAGCGAGAAATAGTTCAAAAAATGGGAAATATTCACGTAGACATGTTGGTTGATGATTGTGTACTATTCTTCCCTGTCTTTGCGAGAAATACTTGAAAAGATGGAGAAATATTCACGTAAACATGTTGGTTTAGGATAATTGTGTTTCTGTCTTTGCGAGGAATAATTCGCGGCATTGGATTTTAGGCCCTGGTCCGGGCCCGGGCCAGGCGAGCCGGTCAAAATTGAAACATGTTGGCCCAGCCCGACCCGCGGGCCCGATCCAGCCCCCCTTGTGCATCTCACGATATTATATAATTACGGACCTATTTCGTCCGACCGACTATTTTGCCCACAACACGCGAACTTCGAAACCGAGTCGAAAATGAGGGTCTAGCTGCTTTTTTGCCCCGCATCTGCTTCCAATGCACCTGTATACGATATCTGCGTCTCGTTGTCGAACTTATGCTTCGTTAAAGGTTTCGCATTTTTTCTTGTTTTAAAACTTAATTGATCGTAAACGTTGTTCGTGCAAAGATAGTCCTATGTTTCAGTGGCCACTTATGAATGAGGTATAGCACACTAACGTGGACTTACAGACCCATTGTCACGTCCATACATCCATAAGCAAATACAGTAGGGAATTGTCATCGAACATAAACAATTATACCTCAGAATACATAAAATGTTAGATCATTATCCGAAAATAATGTGGATATAATAATTGTTATTTCTGAGAGTGCGTATAGTTTAATTCTGTTAGCATTTAAAGTTGGAAATGTTTAGTGTTTACTTTAATCGTGAAAGGGTATCATGACGTCAAACGTTGGTAAATACATTTTACGAATGGTATTTATGCAAGTTCTTTGGCATTTACAACTATCTCTCTTGTTGAAACAACACTTAATTGTTGACGATCTTCAGACGTTTTATTTTAAAACCTCAACATTTTAAGATATTCTTTAAAAATATTGTAATTGAACATTACCGTATGAATTAATGTTTAAGAATAAGCTAGAAACAAATATGATATGAAACATTACTATTGTGTGTGAAATTATCTTCAAAACAGCGTTTCGTGATATAATTGCATTGTCGGTTGTTATCCAAACATTTTACGTAGTTCTCCGTTTTTCCCGCCATAATGACTTGTGAAAGTTTCGCGTAATTTTTATGAATGAAATCTAAACGAAAACACAAAAATTGATGCTAATCTATATAGAAAACGAATAACACTTGAAATTTCCTTATGAACTCTTGCTGGGAAATACACAACACAACACATGCATACACAGATGCACTGCTTGATTTAATCCGACCTGAAATATATTTTGCGTTCGTTTTTCAAGAATGTATGTACGCTTTTTTTGAATGTATGTACGCTACTCGCTAATAAGAAACCCGTCTGGGCCCGGGGAAGAATAGGCCTAGAGTGACTCTGCTAGTCATAAGAGACAACGAAAGGAGACCCTATCCCGTTTCCCTCCTCATTGTCCCACTGCAGATTTCAAACATTTCATGCAGAGGATATATCATATCTACGCATGGTATTAAGTACATTTGTAACAAGCCTGCTCAAAAATAATATACTCATGTTTGAATTATGCAAATAAATTACTTTCGTCGAAAATGTTTGGCGAAATAATACGGAGAATCTGTTTAAAAACGGGTACATTATGTTTGAAAAGGTTGGTGAAAATGTACTTAATACCATGCATAGATATGACATTCCTCTACAAGTAGGTAAATATTTATAACAATCCTACTCCTAGTTGAGTAATTAGTTGACGGCCAATACATCTGTAACACTTCTGCTTAGTCGAGTGCACAAGCCTCATTCCACTGTTCCAGATAACAACCAGAGGCCGTAAATTATCCCTAATTCACGGATATGTATCAATTATATGGTAGAAAAGGAACCAGAGAAAAATAAAATGAAGTTGGTACTATTGGAGTAGCCTATTTCGTAAGCATCAGAATACTTACGTTTGGGATATCTTTCACTTCTGGGTAGTTGTTATTACGATGATGTATGTTTGCATGATCTTAGATAACATTAGTTTCCGTGGGGTGTTGAAGGTTGAGGGGTGAGGTTGAGGGGTGAGGGTGAGGGGTGAGGGTGGTCAAGGGAGGGGGGGGGGGGGGGTTCAGCGCAAAGGAGCGGATGTCGGGGGTGACGAGTCACCTTAGCACGTGAGTGGATCCGGAAGAACAGTTCGAAGAATATCTACTTCCGGTGACCAAATGAAGATCCCGCGCGTTGTGTGTGTGTGTGTGGGGGGGGGGGGGGGGGGGGGGGGGGTGACAATGTCGTTGACGTGACGTTTGACATTTCGCCGAGGAGTCGATAGTCTCACATAAAACACAGACATTTCGACAGAACTATAACTTAAATGAAACACTGATAATTTATGTGCCGATTAAATGTATATGATAATAATAACAATGTCGGACGACAAACAATATTGTGTATTACTTTCATCCCTTTTAGTCACGGTGGCTCCTATGTTGATCACCAACTATCTGAATGTGTGTACACTACAATTTTTTTTTTACGGACGCACACGCACACGCACAGATAGGGAGGGAGATTAAAAAGCAGAGAACAGGGGGAGAATGGGGGAGTTTTTTAATTTAGTCATTTTTGGCAACAGGTCTAAAGTACCACATATTTTGTACTGTCAACACAAGAAAAAAGTGACACTTATTCATTGTTTGCAACAAGAAGATCAAAGCTCCACTTATTCTTTATTGGCAACAAAAAGACCAAACCTCCACTTTATCATTATTTGCAACAGGAGGACCAAAGCCCCACTTATTCTTTATTGGCAACAGGTCCAAAGTCCAACAAGAGTCACAATATAATAGAAATAATTTACTACATAATGTATTCATGACAGGTACAACCGCAGACATAATATATAAATCATATGAACACCTTCTTTAATCTTACATTTATTGCGGTCTTGCACTGTTATTCTCTAGTCTCATTTGAAGTTGAACTCGTGGGCGAGTAACAAGTACAACAACCATAGTAACAACAATCAGCAGACTTATTGTCTGTGTAATAACTAACATGTGTGCGGAGCAGAGAGCTGTTCAAGTAAGGACATCGTCCGTTAGTGTCAACACCTGAGGATAGGGCCTACTCGCCGACATAAGGCAATCAAGGCTCGGACGACTCTCATGCACTCACCCTAATATTGTTTGACTCAATCTATTGCACGAATCTATAATTATTGTCAGTAAAGATATAATAGTTGCTCGACCTACCCTGCGGTACTATTTAAACACATTTAACAAACCTTTATTACGGTTAAAATTGCTTTAAAATGATGTAAATAGTGTCAAAAAGTAAAAAAAATTAAATGCTAATAAAGAATAAATAAATACAAACATTTCCCCATTCTCCCCATGTTCTCTCTCTCTCTCTCTCTCTCTCTCTCTCTCTCTCTCTCTTCATGTCCCTCCTGTGCGTGTGCGTGTGCGTGTGCGTGTGCGTGTGCGTGTGCGTGTGCGTGTGCGTGTGCGTGTGCGTGTGCGTGTGCGTGTGCGTGTGCGTGTGCGTGTGCGTGTGCGTGTGCGTGTGCGTGTGCGTGTGCGTGTGCGTGTGCGTGTGGCCAGGACAGAGCCCCCGCATCTGTATGCAGACGGGTATCTATCTACGCTTAGTCTTTCTCCACCAGTGAGTGTCAACTATTATTGCAACACCCACGACGTATTTCCCTCAGTCCGTCGTCACCACAGCTGGCGTCGTTACTCAATGAATGATTGAGGACGATGACGATACGATTCAAGCGGCACCGGATACGAAGCCCCCCCCCCCCTCCCCCCCTCCCACCCTCCTGGACAACAATAGGCGCTGATACCTGAGCGCGGTACCGTATGATCGAGCCGTTTAGAACCGAAGGACTTGGGTTCAAATCCTCCTTCCATCACAGACAACTTGTACCTTGCTTTAAAACAAAGAGATGCTGTATGAGTCATAATGAGTTGTCCCCGGTAGGGATAGTAGCACAGCAGTAAGAAGCGAGACTCCAATTTGGGAGGTTGCGGGTTTGATTCCGGCTACTGGTAATCCTGGCTGATTTTTTTTCTGAGGTTTTCCTCAGTCATAAAGGCGAATGCAGGGATTGAGACCTAATAATAACAGTCCTCGGACATTCCTTCCCATCTATCCAAAACCCTAACATGCCTATAGTCAGGGGCACATTAGGTATTTAAACAGGTAGGCCTATTCCTACGAAAAATTAATTATATGTTATCATCTCTCTCTAGGACAGTAAAAAGAGAGAGTACGCATTCTGGGGGCAACAAAATTAGCTAATGCGCAAGTGTTGTTTAGCTGGCAACACTGTTGCACATTTGAATCGTTTATCTTGTGTTGCAACTTCCTAATATGTAACAACAGTAATATATCCAGACCCCTTCTACCCAAAAACTTTTCTTCAAAACGTTCAATACAAATCACAACCGTACTGATTATATTATTACATTTAGCATTCAATCTGTAGCGCTTATCACCAAACCACAGTGATCGATAGACTCAGATTTTCGATTTCGTGTAATATTCTTGAGATATAATTAAAAAATTCGCCTGCGGGACCACCGATGTCTGTCTCTTAATTTCTATTACATTCGTATTTCTGCAAGAATGTTTTATTTTTTGAATACGTCATTTTAAATTGTTATGGTTACATTTATGAATTTTATGTTTTGCGACGTCTTGTTAAAACAACAGGTTGCATTCGATATTTATTTTGCACCCAAAGAGTATTATCTAAATGAAAGACTCATAGTCCTGTAACTATTTATGAATGTATTGATATGGTGAAATATTCACCAATGCCACATTATGCACAGATAATATATTGTATAATGTCTGTTGCAAATGTGGATTGTATTAGCAAGTTGAAGTAGGCCTCTTGCAAGGGCAAGGGCAATATGCACGGTCACCATTTAACAGTGTAGACCAAACTTAATAGTTGCTTAACTAAAAACAGCAATAAGTCATATTCATTCATGCATGCACGCTAATGCAATATTCATGAATCCTTTACAAAGAAAGTACGAACACAGAAATACGTTGGTTGCAGTTATACACAACGAATAACAAGCCACATCCGATAACCAACGAGAAAAATCACAAAGACAAATATCTTTTGAAAGAAGGAAGTCAAAGAAGAGAACAAAGGAGTGAAAATACAAAAGATCCCACTCATCAAAGGCACGTGTCAAGTTTTCAGGATCTAGGAAATGTGTTCCGACCTTTCAATTATCTCTTTGGCCACATATTTCTAAAGCCAAAGACAACGAACAATCTATTGCCTGCGCAGTTTTTGCTGCGAATCCTTTTCATTACCAAAGAGCTGTTAAAAAACACTGTAAGACTTTTTTACACAGTTAAAAATGTTTCGATGTTGTTCAACATCACGTCACGCAATATTTCGGCAGCTGCTCTGCTGTCATCATCAGCCACGGCTGATCATCAGTCGTTCATCGATGAAAGTCATCGAAAAAATTGTAACTGTCTCAGTCCTACAGTGTTTTTTATTACATATTTTCCAGTTAACTAGAGTGTTTTTTATAATTAAAGAGCTGTTGTAAGATGGACCATGCGCCGTTGAAATGTATAACTCCGCTCACTAGAAACGTTGAGCAAAGTAACGTGACCAATGATTATAAGTCCTGATACAATAGTCATTCTCAGTGTTATAGTTTTATTTATAATTAATTGCCAAGTACTTTTTTAAATCTGTACATTGAGATGCTATGGTTGAAACTTGAAAGTGACGTGACCAATCTTCCCCCAATACAGCAACGGCGATGCTAAAGTGGCGTCGCTTTAACTTGCAAGGTGGTGTCGTCATGAATCATGTAATAGTGAAGGTACGTATGTGACAACTACCAACCTAAATCTAGTTGCATCTCGTTCTCATGCCTCCGGTATTGTAGTGATACTGTTAGATCGTCTGTTGGTAGGCGCTGTCTAGACACATTTCAAGCGAGGCTGGTGCACTCCATGCTGTGGTAAGTAACAAGCAGGTATCAAGAAATTCTTTGGTGAATTCCGTTGAAATAGACCGTGTGGAGCGGCCGTCCCTTCTGAGAATTTTACCGCTCACATTGCATGTTAGCGCGACTCAACTTTAGGATATAAAGTACAGAATTCTAAGAGTTGATTTCACAAGTGCTGTTAGCATTTGTCTTACTTATCTAGAGGCGCAGAAGTGGCCATGCAGAGAACTGTTATTGTCGTGTATAATGTTTCTTGAAGGACGAAAAAATATAAACTTGGCAGCATGAAATAAACTGTGAACCTCTAAAACAATAGCTAAGAGTTGACGAATAGGTTTCAATATCATAAAATGCCTAAAACTCACACACCAAATACTTTCCCTCACCTCTGCCCTACGCCCCTTCAAGAAATTGTTGGGAATGCTTCGTCCATTTCTAGAACCTTCTCGCGCCCCTGCAAATAGTGATTAGTGATGAGACTAAACGCACAGTCTGCAGACACAGTGGTCATCCGAACAGAAAACAAGTCCACATTGGTCACCGAATTTAGAACAAACAAAAATTGTGTTTAAAAGTTCGTAATATAATTACTGTGTTTACGTACACTTTTACTTTACTAAGCCCAGATTAGTTTAGTTTATTAAAATCATAACCAGAATCCGAAAAAAATAATTTGTAAAAATCACAATTTCAACTTTCACAATATGCGAAACTATCTTCATCCGGTTTGGATCACTCGAAGATTGTTACACGTTCTTATAGTTACAGTTGTCGTTCGACAGCGGAGACACACATCAAGGTTAATTATTCGTCACGTATCGAGGTATCTCGATGCCAGTGGCGTATCCGAGGGGGGAAAGAACCCCCCCCCCCCCCCCCCTTCGCAAAGGAAAAATGGAAAATGACCGTTTAGCTTTCAATAAGGACAGTATTTTTGTATTTAATACCAAAGACATAAGTTTTTGTTAAAGAATACACGCAGAAACTTGAACATTGTTACAGTTGGCCGCTGTAAAACGCACAGATTTGCACCAAAATGACCTTAACGAGAATTTTTTCGGGGGGCTTGGACCCCCCACTTATGTTTCGGTTCCGCTCTCTATAATATGGGTTGAAACCCCCCCCCCCCCTTTTGCCAATTTTTGGATACGCCACTGCTCGATGCGATGATAGCGGGTTAGTGAATGAGTTGGTTCAGCCACTGTGGAGGCAGCAAGCGGGAAGGGTGCGCGGGGGGTTAGGGGGAGAGGGGGGAGAGGGGGTGGGGGTGGAAGGTTGAATGGGGCGATCAATAGGAAACTCCACAGCACACGAAGCACAATGTAGGGACTAAACCTTGAATGAAAAAGAATCAATGGAAACATCGGGACTAAATCGAAATGGAGGGACAACTAATTGTCTATACATCGAAAGAGTTGCCGTACGTATTTTTTTTGTAATTTATTTTTTGTACATCTTAATTCTACCGCAATTATGAGGTCACCGATGTAAAATACAAGGGCGGCTGGAAATATATTTATCGAGTACAATGAGTAGCCACTCAACCTTCAATTTGATACTAATATCGCAAACTTGATGATATATGTCGCGCGTTCACGTTCAAATATAAACGAAAGGGTTCAATTCCCGTTGGTAGCGTATTATGAGGTGTAACAGCCAAGAGTACACGCTTACTTGTGTTAACAATAACATAAGGTATGTAATATACCGATTAATTTAATAATGGATCACTTAGTGGTTTCAAATTTCAGTCCAAGTCACAAAAAAACTCCAAAAATAGTGAATACAATGTGTTTTCAGATTCTTTCGAACGACACGATCGCCAATTTGGTGGAATAGTCTGTGGGTTGGCTCCACCTCCTAGGTTCCTAAGACGTATTGAAGAGATTGGAACCGAATTCAGTCACAATTGTCGGCAGCGTGATCGTTATCGGGATCGGGATCGCAATCGTACATTTTCTCATGCTAAATCGTTACAACATTACGATTTTATTGTCAACAGCGCCTTAAAACCATGTAAGTTAACTTTATCACGATTTCCAGGTTGCGATTGCGATCCCGATACCGATGCCGACAATATGTGGTTCCCCAGACGTGAACGATGTACTGACATTTCAAACAAACTCGCAATTGGAAACGATAAATACCAGGGCCCGGATTCACAAGAGGTCCTAAGTCTTTTTTTGGTCTTATACCTCTTTGAATGTTTGTGAATCCAGGAAAATATCTTAGAACAGTTTTTAAAACATATTATTGGAATGATCATTGTGTCCTTGTTCCCACCAGTAATTAGTAACTTCTTCGTGTGACCTGGGTCTGGTTTTACAGGAGGTCCAAAGTTAGGCCGGCCTTAGAGTTAAAACCAGAAAAAGACTTAGGACCTATTGTGAATCCGGGCCCAGCAAAATAAAGCGATGCCTATACCGTCCTAATCTATTCAGTCCAAACCCTCCTCCTAAATCTGCCTGTTGTCTCCTGACCTCCTCCCCCTGCAGGACCCTGCAGGACCCTGACTGACTTGTGAGGCGCGAACTGATTTTAGATTCCTATTATTTTATTTCGTTTTCTATCTGAGGATGCATTTTACTTTCAGTAAAATTCAATTTTTGTCTAAGTTTCTGCCTTCTTTTTATATTTCACAATTAGTAGTCCGCCACCGCGAGACCATAGGATACGACCTATTGGCGAACATAACAGTTACACTTGTTTGTGAAGTCTTGTTACACTTTCTTCTTGAACAATGTTTATTTTCAGGTTTTGCAATTTCATTGCATAAAACAAAATTCATTTACAAACAGAGTTACTGTTGAGGTGTCAATAAGGCTATAGAAGTAAGGCTTGGGCACAAAAGTTTGAGAAGCAATGTATTATTCTCTATACAGATTCAAACGATAGTAAAACTTTAAACGCAGCACTTGTGTGAAACAAGTTCCTGCCAATAATTGGTTTACAAGTGAAGTATAAAGTAAGTTAGTTCCTATCGAGAGAGCAATCGATACAGGACCCTGAATACCTTTGGGAGACAGAAAACCTAAACAGGGGGGGGGGGGTAGTTACTACACAAACCCCAGTCACCCCTATTTGGTAAGTACATCTCAATATGAAAGTGATGAGATATTTGCTGCACAGATTACACTCAGTGTAGGAAATGTACCTAAAGTACACTGGAGTTTTTGGGAGGTTGATCTAAGCTACTGGAGTAAGCCAATATGATTGAAAATTTGTAAAACACTTTAAGAGTAGACCTAATTAATTAATGAGTGACTGCTATGTACGGAATTCCAATAAGCATAAACGCAGTAAGTAACGTTAAAGTATTTTAACGAAAATAATTTTGTATGGTAACAAGTACAATTACAGAAAACTGTCTAGACGTGAATTATGTATGATGATAATAATGAATGGTAACAATTTGCTTAAAAAGCATAAGAATTTAAGGTTTTTTATTCTTATCTTTAAAATGACATCCACAATCAAAATTGTGAAATGATACGAGACTCGATATTATCACATACCCTATTTAAATATTATCCTAACAAGTATTCAAAATTGTTTTTGTTACAAAACAAAATAGGTAATTTCAATAATATCAAAATATTTTCAAAAGTTTTGAACCTTTATTTTGAGAATATCTGTAGATAAACCAGCATCATTCCAAAATTTTCATATTGGAAGTCATTTTCAAGATCCGAACAAAAACCTTACAAAGTCTTACTTTTTCACACTATTGTGTCGAACTCAAAATTTTGTGAAATAATGTCGTAAAAACCATAACTTCCGACATTTTGTTGTTGTCAGTGTCACCCGGGTGAAGGGTTTGAGATCGCTATACCTGACACTACCATACTACCGCCCTCAACGATGCTGACCAACACAGGACTAGCTTGAGCGGTACTACGTCACACTGCAGGCGACATCGTGATCGCAATCGGTATCGGGATCACAATCGTAGAAATATAAACACTTTTTTATGAAAATATAAATTTTAAGAAAATGGAAAACGCCGATGGAATCGAATAACACTTTTCTTGCTATCTGTGATCACCGTTGTCAATGTACTACTACATACTACATACTACATACTACATACTACATACTACATACTACATACTACATACTACATACTACATACTACATACTACATACTACATACTACATACTACATGGTTGTTGTATTTTATTGTCAGATGGACACAGAAGTGGCCAGTGAACCAGTAGAGGGTCTCTGGTTCTGAGATCGAACACACAAGTGCGCCTCTAAAGAGGTCCGTCACCAAACTCGGCATAGGAGCTCTGAGAAAGATGGAGAACAAAGGTCTCGTATGACCGGCAGAGTCACCTGACAAGATGCACACACTGTACTTGCTATTCTTATCAATTTGACATATTCGCGTGCGGAGCTTCACTGCAGATGAATGAAATCCTCTAGACTCCATCTGGCATATGTGGTAGTCTTGGCAACATTGTCCGCATTGCAACGTTGCATTCATTGAACGATGCCCTACTAAGTGCTCAGTCACATTCACGAAGCCTCAAGGCTCTGCACAAGTGCAATACCCTGAAAAAGAAACAATTTCGAAGAAATTGCTTTCGTAAATATTTTGAATGAATTCTTGTTGAAGTAAACCTTCAATGAAAGCAAAGCTGAATGAAATAGGGTGGAATCTGACACGTGTCTCCTGCAGAAACGAGGTCAACGACAGAGACAGCGCTCGGCAATGACGTAATCGGCGCTGCCTCGCGAGGAGGCCCGGGACAAACTTGGGGGTGAAAGTGAATGAAAACGGGTCTGTTTCTGACACGTGTACACGTATACCTTAGGTCGTTGGAGGTCAA
Source organism: Isoperla grammatica (assembly GCA_945910005.1). Taxonomy (NCBI): domain Eukaryota; kingdom Metazoa; phylum Arthropoda; class Insecta; order Plecoptera; family Perlodidae; genus Isoperla; species Isoperla grammatica. The sequence continues at coordinate 6,855,814 of OX246745.1, forward strand.
AGACAAGGATGGAGAGATTGACGTCAATGGGCCAACAGCGAATGAGAAAACTGAATGAACATTTTGGAAGGGGTGAGTTTTGCCACGTGTCGCATAGTTCATTCAACCGGGTTCTCTGACGTCACGTGTAGAGGGAGGGGGAGGGGGGCTGCCACGTGCCGCCCCGGATGGTCCATTCACCTTCGAGACGCGCAGAGGTCAACGACAGAGAGAGCGAACGATGACGTCAAAGGGGTTGAAAACTGCACACGTGTACATCTCCCCCGAAGGCTATCGACCCAGTGGTGACGTCATTGTTCGGAGGAATGGACACGTGTGAATGCGGCAAGAGGGAGTTCTGCAGTAGATGCGGAGGGCACGGCTCGTTCTCCTGGCAGCGGGAGTTTGTCAATGGGATGCAGCCGACGTGAACGCGATATGACCCCATGGAAAGGGTGGATGTTACTATTATTAGTTATTTATTAGTACCCTATCCGTATGTGTTCTCTGGTGTTTAACTACTACCAGTACTATTATTAGTTATTTATTAGTTATACTCTGGTGTTTAAGAGCAAAGGGTAACTTTACGCAAAAAACCGCACACAATTTTTATTTTTATCTCATAGAATGGACCACGAAATCGAAATTCTGAATCTACAGCGGACTAGAACATACTAGAACTTACTAGAACTTACTAGAACATACATATAGTCGCTGTAGCGGACTAGAGCATTCAGTCTGTAGAGCTTACCAAATCACAGTCCACTGTAGATACAGATTTTCTATTTCGAGGTCTATTCTCGAGGTATAATTTAAAAATTAAAATGGTGTGTGGTTTTCAACGTAAAGCTCTTCGCTCGTAACCAGTGGTGGTCCATTTATATAAAAAAAGGGGGGGGGGGGCTTAACCAGCGCAATTGCAGCAAAGGTTTTTGAAGTTGTATCATTAAGAAAAATGCGCTGATTGGCAAATAAAATTTTCAATACATAAGGTAAAACTGAAAATGGTTACAACAACTGAATAAAAAAAGGTGAATAATACAAAATGACATCTCATTTTATATCATCAGGATTCAAAATACGAATTTCTAGAAAAATTTGATTATAATTAAAATCGATAATACGGCCATTTCAGTTGTGACTCATCGCAAACTCTAGTTTAGTTATTTAAATCTTGATTCAAATTATTTTTCTAAAAATTCTTAATTGGATCCTCATTTATATAACTAACTTATAATTAACTCATAGTTTTGTACCGTTTACTTTTTAAACTAAATCCTTAGCGACAAATACACTTTTTCCCCTCGACAGTATGTAATACTTACCTTTGCCCTAAATTTTTTTGAAATCCGAAATCGAATTTTGATTATTTTGAACAGGCATGCCATTATTTGCACTGGACGAGAGCTGTAGCTATAGCTACTGTGTGTACCGGATGTACCGTGTACCGGATGACGCCGTGTACCGGATGTACCGGTGTACAGTATGTACCGTGTACCGGATGACGCCGTGTACCGGATGTACCGGTGTACAGTATGTACCGTGTACCGGATGACGCCGTGTACCGGATGTACCGGTGTACAGTATGTACCGTGTACCGGATGACGCCGTGTACCGGATGTACCGGTGTACAGTATGTACCGTGTACCGGATGACCCCGTGCACCGGATGTACCGGTGTACAGTATGTACCGTGTACCGGATGACGCCGTGTACCGGATGTACCGGTGTACAGTATGTACCGTGTAACGGATGACGCCGTGTACCGGATGACCCCGTGCACCGGATGTACCGGTGTACAGTATGTACCGGTGTACAGTATATACCGGTGTACAGTATGTACCGTGTACTGGATGACCCCGTGTACCGGATGTACCGGTGTACAGTATGTACCGTGTACCGGATGACGCCGTGTACCGGATGACCCCGTGTACCGGATGTACCGATGTACAGTATGTGACTGGTACATACCGTGTGTACGGCATGTTCCGTGTACCGGATGTACCGGTGTACAGTATGTACCGTGTACCAGATGACGCCGTGTACCGGATGTACCGGTGTACAGTATGTACCGTGTACCGGATGACGCCGTGTACCGGATGTACCGGTGTACAGTATGTACCGTGTACCGGATGACCCCGTGCACCGGATGTACCGGTGTACAGTATGTACCGTGTACCGGATGACCCCGTGTACCGGATGTACTGGTGTACAGTGATGTGACTGCTACGTACCGTGTGTACGGCATGTTCCGTTTACCGGATGAACCCCGCGCCTATGGTTCAAATCAAATGTCTTATAGGCTTGTTGGCTCCAGCTGACGTGACGGCAGTATTGGTTGCTGCAGTAACACATCCTATGACTACCTCAATCGCACTTCAAACGTTCTAATTCTAGCCTCACGTGCTGGCTTAGATGATTGAAATAAATGACGGCGTCTCTAAAATACATCTAATCGTTACCTCCCCAACAGCTAGTAAACCCTGCTCCTTGCTAATCTAAGATAAAAATAAAAAAAAAAAAATCAGTACGAAGTTATACGATCAGCTACGTACACGTGTCCAATACGGATCTGTTCTTTTATTCAAATCTATTTCCGGCACATACGCCAATAAAGCTCATTCATGCTCTTACCTTTAAAACTATGTAGGACCCTGTCAATGCTCCGACTCTGACGTTGTCCACGTGACTCACGCGATATGGCCCACGTGTCGGTGGTCGCGGAGACGCGGAGATACACGAGCATAGCCGAGCGGACACGAACCGTCACACACAAAACTACCCCGTTACGCAAGCAAGATGACAGTACTGAAGCTTGGTACACTTTGATTCAGGTACGACAGAAGTAATATCCCACATGGGTTTTGTCATAAAACGGATCCCTTAAAAACTGCTGTCTTAGATTGATTGATATTTGGGTTGTACGTAAATATTTTGCAACTTTGGCCAGTCGAGACGATGAGTGGGTGAAATATGAGGTTGAAAAGCTACATGTCCGAATCCGATTCATTAAACATCGCGGGGGTCGTCATAAGGGGAGTCCAGCAAGGGAGGGCTGGGCCAAGTGGGAGGAAATATCTTAGTGGATCAGTGGGGGGAAAGGGACAGGGTCTTCTTTCGTCGCCTCTTACGACTACCAGAGTCACTCTGGGCCTATTCTAACCCGGGCCCAGACGGGACTTCTATCTTAGTTGTCTTAGGTTTGCCTTCTCCAGAAAATAGAGAGACTCCCTGGTCGCTGGTAACACCCCATTGATTCAGAGTCAGTGACGTTGGAGTGACAGGCATGAGGGATGTCTGTCAGGATAGAAGTGTCCTGAGGGAGGGAAGTGGGAGTGACATGCACGAGAAATGTCTGTCAGGATAGGAGTGTCCTGAGACAAAGGCAGTGGGAGTGACAGGCATGAGGGATGTCTGTCAGGATAGAAGTGTCCTGAGGGAGGTAAGTGGGAGTGACATGCACGAGAAATGTCTGTCAGGATAGGAGTGTCCTGAGACAAAGGCAGTGGGAGTGACAGGCTCGAGGAATGTCTGTCAGGATAGGAGTGTCCTGAGGGAGGAAAGTGGGAGTGACATGCACGAGAAATGTCTGTCAGGATAGGAGTGTCCTGAGACAAAGGCAGTGGGAGTGACAGGCTCGAGGAATGTCTGTCAGGATAGGAGTGTCCTGAGGGAGGGAAGTGGGAGTGACAGGCACGTGGTCAGGACTCAGGATAGGAGTGTCCTGAGACAAAGGCAGTGGGAGTGACAGGCTCGAGGAATGTCTTCCAGGATAGGAGTGGGTGAAAGAAAGAGATCTATTCGCAATATTTCATATTTCTAAAGCTATTGTTTTTTAATGAGTTTCACAGTCAATAATTAAGTAGTAAATCTAGTTGTAATACCGGAAACTGGGGTGGACTGTTGACGTTATGAGCACGTCCGTACGTCCGCAAAATATTCAGGCGTGCTAAGTTGCGTCACGTCATGCACTTCTCACTTTTATTACTGCTAAAGGGAACGGATTTCAGTTTCTTTGAATAGAGATGTAGAGATGTAGTAAGCTTGTGCGTGTGCGTGTGCGTGTGCGTGTGCGTGTGCGTGTGTAGTGTGTGTTTGTTGTTTTACCTCAGATACGTCAATAATACTCAGTACTAACATTGAGACTTACAGTAGCAGATATCCCACACAATAAGTATTGATTATATTTCGTACTAAACTAGAGGTTCCCGGACTTATGTAAATTCGGGACTCTCACAGTGGTACCCAACTTGTGGGGGGGGGGGGGGGGGGGGGGGGTGCTTGAGACACTTTCAGAGGGGGGGGGGGGGATACGTGAAACAACGAAGGGATAACATTAAAATTTGCCAAATTATTGACATTTCCGAGATTAATAAAATTACTTTTCCCAAATGGTTAGCAACAATGACGAGAAGTGATGTAATTTTTGGAAGCACAAAACATATTTTTGCTACTTACTTTTTTAGTTTACAATACAATGATGAATAACCACTCAATTTGGTTGTACACAAAATACTTAAAACCTGTAAGATGGTTACTCTGGTTTGCTTTTACTAATTTTTCTAATTTAAAAAACGGTATATATTGATATTTAATAAAATTATAAATTATCAACGCATTCAAGGAAAAATTCAGCTGTGGAAGCGGCGACTCCAAGCCGGTAATTCTCAGTATTTTCCTCACCTCAGTGATTGCTTGAGGACAAGGAAATCGATCATCGTGAGTTGAAGACACTGACTACTTGCAGAGGAATTCAACGTCATTTCCCTTTCCTTTCTTCAGAAGAGCTCTTGGAAACTGATGCAAAATCCGTTCAATATCCATTAAAACGCGTTACAACGGGGGGGGGGGGGGCAAAGGAGGCCATTGACCCCCCCTACTCTACTCTCTGACCCCCCCCCCCCCCCAACTCATCTAGTCACAACTTCAATGTGACTATTTGTGTGAATCATGCCTATGGATACAAAATTACAAAACAACTATGTCAAAAAACAGCATTATTTAAATGAATTGATATTAATAGTTTTTGTTTTTGTCTTGCCTTCGAGGGGATGGGTTGGTAAATATGATATGAGCACCAGTTTACGTTAGACGGGATCCTGAAATTTGAAATATGTATAGAATAAAACTAATCAACTACAGTAAATAGCATGCCAAATATTTCTACAAATGTACCACTAGCAGTTACTTTTCCTGAAACCAAATGTTTTGAAAAATGTGTCCTTATATTCGTGATAGAGGTGGACCAGGGTTCGATTCCCGGTCGGGGCAAATATTCCATGATAATGGTTTCACTCAAACCTCGCCAAGTCTCATGACATGATGTAAGAATAATATCGCGAGGTAGTAAAACACCTAAATGTGAAATGGTTGCGGAGGTATTTGTGGGGGACCAACCGACTTCCGTTTCCTCCAAGTGTTCGGTTTCAGGACTTCGATTTAGAGGAGGGGGTGGGGAGGGGAGGGGGGGGGGGGCGGAAGTCGACATAGCCGAGTTCCCCTTTTCTTTGATTTGAACTTGACCTTGCTCAATAATCAGGAAGTTTGAGGGTGTTGGGGTGAGTGGAAGCTGTCGGTACGTCGTCTCGCACACGCACACGCACACGCACACGCACACGCACACGCACACGCACTAAGCCTCAGATAACCTATTGTATAAGTGGTATTGCTGACTAACTCAGCCTCTGCTCTGATAGTAATGAACACACAGGATATGATTCGTATTCGATTCGTATGAAGCCAATGACAGCTCCATTCACCCACACACATACACACATTGGCAGTGTTAAAAAGTGCTCTAATTCCGCCATCACTACATTAATCATAGAAAAGTGTATAAATCCTTTTCATGAATTCTGTACAAAACAGGGCCTGGATTCACAAGAGGTCCTAAGTCTTTTTTGGTCTATCTCTAAGACCGGCCTAACTTTGAACCTCTTCTAAAACCAGGAAAATATCTTACAACAGATTTTAGAACATATTATTGAATGTTATTATGTCCTTGTTCTCACCAGGAAAAATTAACTTTTCATGTAACCTGGGTCTGATTTTATAACATGTTCAAAGTAAGGCCGGTCTTAGAGATAAAACCAAAATAAGACTTAGGACCTCTTGCGAATCCGGGCCCTGGGAGCTAAATAGAGCTTTGAGGGTTCTCGCTAAAAACGAAAAAGATGATATGATAATATAAATTTATATGCAGATAAACTAGATTATATTTATATAAAGATCAATATTCAGGGGTCAATTTATTTAATTTAAAAAATATAATTTTTATTGTCATGGTACCTTTTTTTTTTAGGTTTTCACTAATAATAATATTGTTGATATTAGAGTCGGCTAAACAACAAGTAAAATGTATTATTGATACATAAAACAGATCGGTCACCTGTCAACGGGGAGCGTTTTCCTAGTGTATTTATTATTGACATAAGATTAGAGTTTTTCGCGGTTACCATTACAATCTGAATGACACGATGCCCATGTGTATCATATTCAGTTATCGACTAGCCAGCCACGCATGTTGCGTGTAGTGTAGGGTAGTGTACTGTAGTCTAGTCTAGTGTAGTATAGTATAGTGTAGTGTAGTGTAATGATTAATAATTTTTCGTAGGAATACCCGTTATAGGGTGCACAGCAGCTTTACCCGATGTGCCCCTCTTCAGGTGACTAACCAGGTTATTAGGGTGTTTGGCTAGCTGGGAAGGAATGTCCTAGGGCCGTTCGTAGTACTCAATCCCAGCATTCGCCTTTACGACTGAGGAAAACCACGGAAAAACCCTTAAGTCAGGACTGCCGGTGGCTGGAATTGAACCGGCGACCTCCCGAATTAGAGTCTCGCGTCTTACCGCTGAGCCACCTCTATCGGTGTAAAGATGTAAGGAGGACGTAGGCTGGTGCGGATGTGATGTTTGGTGGGCATGGGTGATTGTCATATTGTACCGCGCCCTCCCGTAGCATAGCACACCTGGGCTGGATGGAGAGGTATTTGTGGTCGCCCTTCCCACCAGCCAGGGGTATCCAGACATGGCAACACGCACACGCACACGCACACGCACACGCACACGCACACGCACACGCACACGCACACGCACACGCACACGCACACGCACACGCACACGCACACGCACACGCACACGCACACGCACACGCACACGCACACGCACACGCACACGCACACGCACACGCACACGCACACGCACACGCACACGCACACGCACACGCACACGCACACGCACACGCACACGCACACGCACACGCACACGCACACGCACACGCACACGCACACGCACACGCACACGCACACGCACACGCACACGCACACGCACACGCACACGCACACGCACACGCACACGCACACGCACACGCACACGCACACGCACACGCACACGCACACGCACACGCACACGCACACGCACACGCACACGCACACGCACACGCACACGCACACGCACACGCACACGCACACGCACACGCACACGCACACGCTTAATATGTTCAGTTCAAATTAGGTCGTCTGTCATAAAAAGTCGTAGGAAAGTTTCTTACTTGTTGTTGGAGTGGGATAATCATACGGATGTACCTTTGCAAGAAGTTATCCGAAAATGATTGCTTAAGATTTATTTTGATTTATATAAAAACAATTTGGAATTGCCCAAGTGGCTAAAGATTAGAGATCTTTATTTATGATTTCAATTCAATTGCTTGATTTATAGAGAGAGAGAGAGAGAGAGAGGTGATACATACAAATAAATTTGGAGATCGTCAGTGTATAAATTATGGTGGCAGTAAGTGAGTGATGTTGAAATGTCGTTAACATACAGTGAAAACAATAATGGGCCCAAATTCTACCTTGTGGCACACCACATTCTACTGGTAGGCATTTTGAATGATTTCCTCCGGAAAGTATGCTTTATCTGTCCTGCGAACTCATTTATTGAAGCGCTGAAGGGAGAAATTGATGGATTTAAGTTTTTATATGAGACATGTCGATGTCAACACTCTGTTGACACCTTTAAAGCTTTACTTAAGTCAAGTAATGCCAATTAACATAGTAAGTCTGTTATCTATTTTAGTTTTTATATCATCAGTTCCCTTAATGAGTGCAGTGCAATTGCTATGATGAGAATGAGAAGGAGATGGGAGGATAGAACAGCCACGAAGATGTACCACGGACAATGATGAATAGTGAAATGAAAAGGTGATGGAGAAGAGGACACCACAGCGAGCTGATAATGGACTTTCAGCAGTGGTAGGCTACGTGCCGCACACTCCCCTACGTTCTCGTTCACAATCCATAGCTGCCTCCCAACCTATTTATACATGAGCCACTTGATATTTCATTACTCCATTTAGTATGTGTTAACGAGAGTTCCGCTATAAACCGGAACACGTGACTGGAAGTGGCAACCCTACGATTCATAGCGAATAATATCTCTTCTCCTTTCACAATTCACTTCTTTTCACTATTTCAGTCCCCCAAAATAAACAATTGCTATTGGAATCCAGTGTTTTCATATTTGACGTAGTTTGCTAACCGGTAGAGGTGGGTGGGAGAAGTAGGCGAAACCTCGTGAAATGAAGAATGTGCAATCGTGGACCCCAAAACACGAATTATCATAAACATGTATTTTAAAAGAAAATATTTCTCACTAAACCGATCTTTAAGTTTTGTTTTAATTATAAATTCAACGTTTCGACTAGGTACGGACTCGTTCTACGTCATGTGTCGTTCTTGTAACCCAGACCCGTAGCAAAATGAGATAGGTTCTTGTATTTCGGGTGGTTATTGAGTATAACCATTGTTTGTACTGTCTTTTATACAACGCAATATACGCATAACGAATATATTTACCGAGGGTGGCCTCGTTTTGGGTAACTATCGCAACGTAGGACTTACCAGGGATCATTATGATAGCAAACTTGTGTGATACATATATGTGCATAATAAACAGGCACTCTCCACCCCTTCATTCAACATGACGTGGATAACTAGGCGGAGATAAGCAGTGTTTTACAGGGGAACGATGGTGTTTGTGTTAACAAAGACACCGCGATTTTCTTTGACGGGAGGATATGTGTTCTAAAACTTGTGGCGAGGTTGTCTATTTTTGGGCTTTACCGCTCATATTTTAGCAACGATCAAAGGCAGGAGATTGTGGTATTAACGATAAACGCGACCTTCTTAGAAAACGCTGGTGTTCACCCTATAACGTGTATTCCTAAGAACAATTATTATTATTATTATTATTATTATTATTATTATTATTATTATTATTATTATTATTATTATTATTATTATTATTATTATTATTATTATTATTATTATTATTATTATTATTATTATTATTATTATTATTATTATTATTATTATTATTATTATTATTATTATTATTATTATTATTATTATTATTATTATTATTACTATTATTATAGACTTTGTTAGAAAGAAATATCCGAGGGGCTATACTATAGATAGATAGAACTCAATCATTTCTGTGCCCGGAATCGAACCAGCAACCTCCTGAATAGTGTAGCATGTCACCATAAAGTTGTATCTGTTTCTCTACACAAGTTGCCATCACGCATGGCTACAGGAAACCGTATACAGACGAGACGAGACTAATCCCGTAAGACTAAGACGAATAACGTATTTCACATCCTGCAACTAGAACTGCAACCGGGCAAGTTTTAATACTCGAACCACTAACCAGTATATAATCTTTGATTGTGGCCTTCAGCACTTTTCTTTCGGCTAGAATCTCGAATTACGAAGTTGGGCGTTAAGATAGATAATACAAGCAGGAAGCGGAATGCAGCATTTTATCTGGGATACAGATATCAGCACAGTGCTTAGTTGTTCTCAACCGACAACGGGAACACTCATAGAGACTAACCTGCTATGTCACAGGTAGAGACACTATGCGCCCACTTGACCTACATTACGTCTCTACCCTTGTGTACCCGGGTAGTAGAGACACTATGCGCCCACTTGACCTACATTACGTCTCTACCCTTGTGTACCCGGGTAGTAGAGACACCATGCGCCCACTTGACCTACATTACGTCTCTACCCTTGTGTACCCGGGTAGTAGAGACACCATGCGTGCACTTGACCTACATTACGCCTCTACCCTTGTGTACCCGGGTAGTAGAGACACCATGCGCCCACTGGACCTACATTACGTCTCTACCCTTGTGTACCCGGGTAGTAGAGACACCATGCGCCCACTTGACCTACATTACGTCTCTACCCTTGTGTACCCGGGTAGTAGAGACACCATGCGCCCACTTGACCTACATTACGTCTCTACCCTTGTGTACCCGGGTAGTAGAGACACCATGCGCCCACTTGACCTACATTACGTCTCTACCCTTGTGTACCCGGGTAGTAGAGACACCATGCGCCCACTTGACCTACATTACGTCTCTACCCTTGTGTACCCGGGTAGTAGAGACACCATGCGCCCACTGGACCTACATTACGTCTCTACCCTTGTCTACCCGGGTAGTAGAGAACCATGCGTGCACTTGACCTACATTACGTCTCTACCCTTGTGTACCCGGGTAGAAGAGACACCATGCGCCCACTTGACCTGCATTACGCCTCTACCCTTGTGTACCCGGGTAGAAGAGACACCATGCGCCAACTTGACCTACATTACGTCTCTACCCTTGTGTACCCGGGTAGTAGAGACACCATGCGCCCGCTTGACCTACATTACGTCTCTACCCTTGTGTCCCCGGGTTGAAGAGACACCATACGCCCAGAGGCGGACTGGGGGGGGGGGGGGGGGGTAAGGGCCCCGTACGGAAAAGTATGTTAGGGGCCCCGGAAGTTGCCGAAGTTGAAAGGGGTCTGGGGCGAAGCGAAGCAAATTTTCGTCCGAGTGACAGCAAGTCTCTTGCGTTGTGTTGAGGCTTACAGTCGATCCATTGGTACTTTGCTTATAATGATATTTGGCTGAAATGGACAACATACACTATGGTAAGTGTGCTTTTCAATTATATAAAAATAAAAACGGGGGTAACCGGCCTACTTTTTGAGTTATTTCCGAGTAACCGCAAGTCGCTTGCATTGTGTTGAGGCTTAAAGTAAATCCATTGATACTTCACTTATAATGAATGATATTTGGCTGAAATTTACAACATACACTATCGTCAGCACTTTATGAGTTATTTCCGAGTGATAGCAAGTCTCTTGCGTTGTGTTGAGGCTTAAATTCGATCCATTGAAACTCACATAATGATTTTTGGTTGAAATTGAGAACATACACTAAAATAAGTGCGCTTTTCAATTATATAAAAATAAAAACGGAGGTAACTGTTCTACTTTGTGAGTTATTTCCGAGTGACATTAAGTCGCTTGCGTTGTGTTGAGGCTTAAGGTCGATCCATTGAAACTTTACTTATAATGATATTTGACTGAAATTGACAACATACACTATAGTAAGTGTGCTTTGTAAATTATCTAAAATAAAAACGGAGGTAACCGGTCTACTTTTTGAGTTATTTCCGAGTGACAGCAAGTCTCTTGCGTTGTGTTGAGACTTAAAGTCGATCCATTGATACTTCACTTATAATGATTTTGGCTGAAATTGACAACATACACTATAGTAAGTGTGCTTTGTAAATTATCTAAAATAAAAACGGAGGTAACCGGTCTACTTTTTGAGTTCTTTCCGAGTGACAGCAAGTCTCTTGCGTTGTGTTGAGGCTTAAAGTCGATCCATTGATACTTCACTTATAATGATATTTGACTGAAATTGACAACATACACTAAAGTAAGTGTGCTTTGTAAATCATCTAAAATAAAAACGGAGGTAACCGGTGTACTTTTTGAGTTATTTCCGAGTGACAGCAAGTCTCTTGCGTTGTGTTGAGGCTTAAAGTCGATCCATTGATACTTCACTTATAATGATATTTGACTGAAATTGACAACATACACTATAGTTAGTGTACTCTATAATTATCTAAAATAAAAACGGAGGTAACCGGTCAACTTTTTGAGTTTTTACCGTGGGACAGCAAGTCTCTTGCGTTGTGTTGAGGCTTAAAGTCGATCCATTGATACTTCACTTATAATGATATTTGACTGAAATTGACAACATACACTATAGTAAGTGTACTCTTCAATTATCTAAAATAAAAACGGAGGTAACCGGTCTACTTTTTGAGTTTTTACCATGGGACAGCAAGTCTCTTGCGTTGTGTTGAGGCTTAAAGTCGATCCATTGATACTTCACTTATAATGATATTTGACTGAAATTGACAACATACACCAAAGTAAGTGTGCTTTGTAAATTATCTAAAATAAAAACGGAGGTAACCGGTATACTTTTTGAGTTATTTGCGAGTGACAGCAAGTCTCTTGCGTTGTGTTGAGGCTTAAAGTCGATCCATTGATACTTCACTTATAATGATATTTGATTACAATTGAAATCATACACTATAGTAAGTGTGCTTTTTAAATTATCTAAAATAAAAACGGAGGTAACCGGTCTACTTTTTGAGTTATTTCCGAGTGACAGCAAATCTCTTGCGTTGTGTTGAGACTTAAAGTCGATCCATTGATACTTCACTTATAATGATATTTGACTGAAATTAACAACATACACTATAGTAAGTGTGCTTTGTAAATTATCTAAAATAAAAACGGAGGTAACCGGTCTACTTTTTGAGTTATTTCCGAGTGACAGCAAGTCTCTTGCGTTGTGTTGATGCTTAAAGTCGATCCATTGATACTTCACTTATAATGATATTAGACTGAAATTGACAACATACACTATAGTAAGTGTGCTTTGTAAATGATCTAAAATTAAAACGGAGGTAACTGGTATACTTTTTGAGTTATTTCCGAGTGACAGCAAGTCTCTTGCGTTGTGTTGAGGCTTAAAGTCGATCCATTGATACTTCACTTATAATGATATTTGACTGAAATTGACAACATACACTATAGTAAGTGTACTCTTCAATTATCTAAAATAAAAACGGAGGTAACCGGTCTACTTTTTGAGTTTTTACCGTGTGACAGCAAGTCTCTTGCGTTGTGTTGAGGCTTAAAGTCGATCCATTGATACTTCACTTATAATGATATTTGACTGAAATTGACAACATACACTATAGTAAGTGTACTCTTCAATTATCTAAAATAAAAACGGAGGTAACCGGTCTACTTTTTGAGTTTTTACCGTGGGAAGGCAGGTCTCTTGCGTTGTGTTGAGGCTTAAAGTCAATCCATTGATACTTCACTTATAATGATATTTGACTGAAATTGACAACATACACTATAGTAAGTGTGCTTTGATAATTATCTAAAATAAAAACGGAGGTAACCGGTCTACTTTTTGAGTTATTTCCGAGTGACAGCAAGTCTCTTGCGTTGTGTTGAGGCTTAAAGTCGATCCATTGATACTTCACTTATAATGATATTTGACTGAAATCGACAACATACACTATAGTAAGTGTGCTTTGTAAATTATCTAAAATAAAAACGGAGGTAACCGGTCTACTTTTTGAGTTATTTCCGAGTGATAGCAAGTCTCTTGCGTTGTGTTGAGGCTTAAAGTCGATCCATTGATACTTCACTTATAATGATATTTGACTGAAATTGACAACATACACTATAGAAAGTGTGCTTTTTAAATTATCTAAAATAAAAACAGAGGTAACCGGTATACTTTTTGAGTTATTTCCGAGTGACAGCAAGTCTCTTGCGTTGTGTTGAGGCTTAAAGTCGATCCATTGATTCTTCACTTATAATGATATTTTACTGAAATTGACAACATACACGATAGTAAGTGTCTTTGTAAATTATCTAAAATAAAAACGGAGGTAACCGGTCTACTTTTTGAGTTATTTCCGAGTGACAGCAAGTCTCTTGCGTTGTGTTGAGGCTTAAAGTCGATCCATTGATACTTCACTTATAATGATATTTGACTGAAATTGACAACATACACTATAGTAAGTGTGCTTTGTAAATTATCTTAAATAAAAACGGAGGTAACCGGTATACTTTTTGAGTTATTTCCGGGGACAGCAAGTCTCTTGCGTTGTGTTGAGGCTTAGGGTCGATCCATTGTTACTTCACTTATAATGATATTTGACTGAAATTGACAACATACACTATAGTAAGTGTGCTTTGTATATTATCTAAAATAAAAACGGAGGTAACCGGTCTACTTTTTGAGTTATTTCCGAGTGACAGCAAGTCTCTTGCGTTGTGTTGAGACTTAAAGTCGATCCATTGATACTTCACTTATAATGATATTTGACTGAATTTGACAACATACACTATAGTAAGTGTGCTTTGTTAATTATCTAAAATAAAAACGGAGGTAACCGGTGTACTTTTTGAGTTATTTCCGAGTGACAGCAAGTCTCTTGCGTTGTGTTGAGGCTTAAAGTCAATCCATTAATACTTCACTTATTATGATATTTGACTGAAATTGACAACATACACTAAAGTAAGTGTGCTTTGTAAATTATCTAAAATAAAAACGGAGGTAACCGGTCTACTTTTTGAGTTATTTCCGAGTGACAGCAAGTCTCTTGCGTTGTGTTGAGGCTTGAAGTAGATCCATTGATACTTCACTTATAATGATATTTGACTGAAATTGACAACATACACTATAGTAAGTGTGCTTTGTAAATTATTTAAAATAAAAACGGAGGTAACCGGTCTACTTTTTGAGTTATTTCCGAGTGACAGCAAGTCTCTTGCGTTGTGTTGAGGCTTAAAGTCGATCCATTGATACTTCACTTATAATGATATTTGACTGAAATTGACAACATACACTATAGTAAGTGTACTCTTCAATTATCTTAAATAAAAACGGAGGTAACTGGTCTACTTTTTGAGTTTTTACCGTGGGACAGCAAGTCTCTTGCGTTGTGTTGAGGCTTAAATTCGATCCATTGATACTTCACTTATAATGATATTTGACTGAAATTGACAACAAACACTATAGTAAGTGTACTCTTCAATTATCTAAAATAAAAACGGAGGTAATTGGTCTACTATTTGAGTTATTTCCGAGTGACAGCAAGTCTCTTGCGTTGTGTTGAGGCTTAAAGTCGATCCATTGATACTTCACTTATAATAATATTTGACTGAAATTGACAACATACACTAAAGTAAGTGTGCTTTGTAAATTATCTAAAATAAAAACGGAGGTAACCGGTCTACTTTTTGAGTTATTTCCGAGTGACAGCAAGTCTCTTGCGTTGTGTTGAGGCTTAAAGTCGATCCATTGATACTTTACTTATAATGATATTTGACTGAAATTGACAACATACACTATAGTAAGTGTACTCTTCAATAATCTAAAATAAAAACGGAGGTAACCGGTCTTCTTTTTGAGTTTTTACCTTGGGACAGCAAGTCTCTTGCGTTGTGTTAAGGCTTAAAGTTGATCCATTGATACTTCACTTATAATGATATTTGACTGAAATTGACAACATACACTATAGTAAGTGTGCTTTGATAATTATCTTAAATAAAAACGGAGGTAACTGGTATACTTTTTGAGTTATTTCCGAGTGACAGCAAGTCTCTTGCGTTGTGTTGAGGCTTAAAGTCGATCCATTGATACTTCACTTATAATGATATTTGACTGAAATTGACAACATACACTATAGTAAGTGTGCTTTGTAAATTATCTAAAATAAAAACGGAGGTAACCGGTCTACTTTTTGAGTTATTTCCGAGTGACAGCAAGTCTCTTGCGTTGTGTTGAGGCTTAAAGTCGATCCAATGATACTTTACTTTTAATGATATTTGACTGAAAATGACAACATAGACTAAAGTAAGTGTACTCTTCAATTATCTAAAACAAAAACGGACGGAACTGGTCTACTTTTTGAGTTTTTACCGTGGGACAGCAAGTCTCTTGCGTTGTGTTGAGACTTAAAGTTGATCCATTGATACTTCACTTATAATGATATTTGACTGAAATTTACAACATACACTAAAGTAAGTATGCTTTGTAAATTATCTAAAATAAAAACGGAGGTAACCGGTCTACTTTTTGAGTTATTTCCGAGTGACAGCAAGTCTCTTGCGTTGTGTTGGGGCTTAAAGTCGATCCACTGATACTTCACTTATTATGATATTTGATTGAAATTGACAACATACACTATAGTAAGTGTGCTTTTTAAATTATCTAAAATAAAAACGGAGGTAACCGGTATACTTTTTGAGTTATTTCCGAGTGACAGCAAGTCTCTTGCG
This sequence comes from Isoperla grammatica, assembly GCA_945910005.1. Classification (NCBI taxonomy): domain Eukaryota; kingdom Metazoa; phylum Arthropoda; class Insecta; order Plecoptera; family Perlodidae; genus Isoperla; species Isoperla grammatica. The sequence continues at coordinate 6,872,023 of OX246745.1, forward strand.
TTTTGTTGAGGCTTAAAGTCGATCCATTGTTACTTCACTTATAATGATATTTGACTGAAATTGACAACATACACTATAGTAAGTGTGCTTTGTTAATTATCTAAAATAAAAACGGAGGTAACCGGTCTACTTTTTGAGTTATTTCCGAGTGACAGCAAGTCTCTTGCGTTGTGTTGAGACTTAAAGTCGATCCATTGATACTTCACTTATAATGATATTTGACTGAAATTGACAACATACACTATAGTTAGTGTGCTTTGTTAATTATCTAAAATAAAAACGGAGGTAACCGGTCTACTTTTTGAGTTATTTCCGAGTGACAGCAAGTCTCTTGCGTTGTGTTGAGGCTTAAAGTCGATCCATTGATACTTCACTTATAATGATATTTGACTGAAATTGACAACATACACTAAAGTAAGTGTGCTTTGTTAATTATCTAAAATAAAAACGGAGGTAACCGGTCTACTTTTTGAGTTATTTCCGAGTGACAGCAAGTCTCTTGCGTTGTGTTGAGGCTTAAAGTCGATCCATTGATACTTCACTTATAATGATATTTGACTGAAATTGACAACATACACTATAGTAAGTGTGCTTTGTAAATTATCTAAAATAAAAACGGAGGTAACCGGTCTATTTTTTGAGTTATTTCCGAGTGACAGCAAGTCTCTTGCGTTGTGTTGAGGCTTAAAGTCGATCCATTGATACTTCACTTATAATGATATTTGACTGAAATTGACAACATACACTATAGTAAGTGTGCTTTGTAAATTATCTAAAATAAAAACGGAGGTAACCGGTCTACTTTTTGAGTTATTTCCGAGTGACAGCAAGTCTCTTGCGTTGTGTTGAGGCTTAAAGTCGATCCATTGATACTTCACTTATAATGATATTTGACTGAAATTGACAACATACACTATAGTAAGTGTGCTTTTTTAAATTATCTAAAATAAAAACGGAGGTAACCGGTCTACTTTTTGAGTTATTTCCGAGTGACAGCAAGTCTCTTGCGTTGTGTTGAGGCTTAAAGTCGACCCATTGATACTTCACTTATAATGATATTTGACTGAAATTGACAACATACACTATAGTAAGTGTACTCTTCAATTATCTAAAATAAAAACGGAGGTAACCGGTCTACTTTTTGAGTTTTTACCGTGGGACATCAAGTCTCCTGCGTTGTGTTGAGGCTTAAAGTCGATCCATTGATACTTCACTTATAATGATATTTGACTGAAATTGACAACATACACTATAGTAAGTGTACTCTTCAATTATCTAAATTAAAAACGGAGGTAACCGGTCTACTTTTTGAGTTTTTACCGTGGGACAGCAAGTCTCTTGCGTTGTGTTGAGGCTTAAAGTCGATCCATTGATACTTCACTTATAATGATATTTGACTGAAATTGACAACATACACTATAGTAAGTGTGCTTTGTAAATTATCTTAAATAAAAACGGAGTTAACCGGTCTACTTTTTGAGTTATTTCCGAGTGACAGCAAGTCTCTTGCGTTGTGTTGAGGCTTAAAGTCGATCCATTGATACTTCACTTATGATGATTTGACTGAAATTGACAACATACACTAAAATAAGTGTGCTTTGTAAATTTTCTAAAAATAAAAACGTAGGTAACCGTTCTACTTTGTGAGTTATTTCCGTGTGACAGCAAGTCTCTTGCGTTGTGTTGAGACTTAAAGTCGATCCATTGATACTTCACTTATAATGATATTTGACTGAAATTGACAACATACACTAAAGTAAGTGTGCTCTGTAAATTATCTAAAATAAAAACGGAGGTAACCGGTCTACTTTTTGAGTTATTTCCGAGTGACAGCAAGTCTTTTGCGTTGTGTTGAGACTTAAAGTCGATCCATTGATACTTCACTTATAATGATATTTGACTGAAATTGACAACATACACTATAGTAAGTGTGCTTTGTAAATTATCTAAAATAAAAACGGAGGTAACCGGTCTACTTTTTGAGTTATTTCCGAGTGACAGCAAGTCTCTTGCGTTGTGTTGAGGCTTAAAGTCGATCCATTGATACTTCACTTATGATGATTTGACTGAAATTGACAACATACACTAAAATAAGTGTGCTTTGTAAATTTTCCAAAAATAAAAACGTAGGTAACCGTTCTACTTTGTGAGTTATTTCCGTGTGACAGCAAGTCTCTTGCGTTGTGTTGAGGCTTAAAGTCGATCCATTGATACTTCACTTATGATGATTTGACTGAAATTGACAACATACACTAAAATAAGTGTGCTTTGTAAATTTTCTAAAAATAAAAACGTAGGTAACCGTTCTACTTTGTGAGTTATTTCCGTGTGACAGCAAGTCTCTTGCGTTGTGTTGAGACTTAAAGTCGATCCATTGATACTTCTTTTATAATGATATTTGACTGAAATTGACAACATACACTATAGTAAGTGTGTTTTGTAAATTATCTTAAATAAAAACGGAGGTAACCGGTCTACTTTTTGAGTTATTACCGTGGGACAGCAAGTCTCTTGCGTTGTGTTGAGCAGGCGCGGACTGGCTAGGGATGCCGGGATGTGATCGCATCCCGGGCCCCTGGGCAAATCCGGGCCCCCGGGCTGCCACGACAAAGTTCCTATGATGTAAAAACTTCTTTGTAAATTGCTAAAAAAATCTTAACCCCACTCTATAAGTATTATTTTGAAATACCGCGCGCCGGGTGTCCGCGACTTGGTGACTAAGGGCCCTCTACGCCCAGGAAACCTTATCAAATCCGCTCGCACGCTAGTATTTTGCGAGTGACAATATTTAGTTCTTGTTAGTTACACTAATGGCCGTAGGCCTACCATGAATATCGTTTTCTTAAAATTTGAATAACACGCCCGGTAGTGCTACTGGAAGGATGACCTCTGTTAATCGCTCCCTAAAATCGCATTTTAGGCCATAAAATTCAATGCAACCCTTACAAAAATTTTACGCCTTCGGCGTATGTGCCTCCGGCGACTGGGCTTCGCCCCAGACGCACCACGCCACCTCATGCGGGCCCCCCTGAAACCCAGCATCCCGGGTCTTTTCATCCCAGTCCGCCCCTGATTACATATTATGCTCTTCTAACTATTTAGTTTCATAATCTATACAGCATAAGATATTTATTTTCAGGGGGTTGGGTGGTGGCGCCCAAGGGGGCCCCCACTCGGGGGAGCCCCGTATGGGTTTCCGTAGTTCCGTACCTGCCAGTCTGCCCCTGCATACGCCCACTTGACCTACATTACTCCTTTACCCTTGTGTACCCGGGTAGTAGAGACACCATGCGCCCACTTGACCTACATTACGTCTCTCTCTACCCTTGTTTACCCGGGTAGTAGAGTCACCATGCGCCCACTTGACCTACATTACGTGTCTACCCTAGTGTACCCGGGTAGTACGTCTCTCTCTACCTTTGTGTACCCGGGTAGTAGAGTCACCATGCGCCCACTTGATCTACATTACTACTCTACCCTTGTGTACCCGGGTAGTAGAGACACCATGCGCCCACTTGACCTACATTACGTCTCTACCCTTGTGTACCCGGGTAGTAGAGACACCATGTGCCCACTTGACCTACATTACTACTCTACCCTTGTGTACCCGGGTAGTAGAGACACCATGCGCCCACTTGACCTACATTACTACTCTACCCTTGTGTACCCGGGTAGTAGAGACACCATGCGCCCACTTGACCTACATTACGTCTCTACCCTTGTGTACCCGGGTAGTAGAGACACCATGTGCCCACTTGACCTACATTACGTCTCTACCCTTGTTTACCCGGGTAGTAGAGTCACCATGCGCCCACTTGACCTACATTACTCCTCTACCCTTGTGTACCCGGGTCTATTGACACTTTAAGTCTTTATATAAAAAAGTATTTGGAAAGTTTTGATTCTGTGTTTTTTTTTTTTATGGATTTCTGTTGTCTTGTATAACTATTTGCCTAAATAATAGTGTTGTGGTAGGAATCCGTGATGTTAGGATGTTTGGATAGTTCGGAAAGAAACATTCACCATGTGCCTGAAACGCGCGATATAAAATACGTGAGGCAAGAGAACGGGATGCAACTAGATTTAGGTTGGTAGTTGTCACACGCTTCACACCTTCAGTGTCGTACGTCTTGTCGGTACGCATGGTGTTACCTTTATGCAGCATATTTACCATAGTGGCCAGGTCGAATGCTGGGCTTTGGTGACCAAACGGGCTAATAGTGCATGGTGCTACCTTTATGCAGCACAATCACCATATTGGCCAGGGTGAATGCTGGGTTTTAGTGACCAAACGGGCTAATAGTGCATGGTGTTTCCTTTATGCAGCACAATCACCATATTGGCCAGGTCGAATGCTGGGCTTTAGTGACCAAACGGGCTAATAGTGCCAGTATGAAAATAATCCGTTATTTTATTGCTCTGGAAGACGATAACGGCAACAGTGTTTCCATTGTTACTCGTCAATCGTTCGTAGGAACGAACGCGGCGCAAACAAGGTCATTTTTTCAATATTTACCAAATCAAACATAGACTTTAAACCACCTTAATCTCAAATTTTGAAGACTGGCTTTGATTGACAGGGAAAGAAGTTCTCTCCGTTATTTTTCTCTACTTTTCGTTTTGACTGAGTGACTTCTTAAAACTATGATGCTGACACTGACAAAATTCGAAGATTCTACTTGGGCTTATACATAAATTAATATGTCTGGGATTTGGTTGCAAAGCTTCAAGACAACACTCTAGTATAAAGCGCTATCCACAATTTGTCGGTATCGGGATCGCAATCGCAATCCGAAAATCGTGAAAGAGTTTACTTGTATGGTTCTTATGGCGCTGTTCACAATACAATCGTAATGTAGTGATGATTTTTCATGTACGATGAAATGTTTGATTGCGATCCCGATCCCGATCCCGATTACGATCACGATGCCGAAAAACAAGCACATTATTCACACAAAAATACATTTGTAATGTTTCATTATGCATAATCTGTAACAGAATGATATTCCTAAAGTTCAAATATAAAATAAATGATCGTGGATGACCTGGCTTTGGTCGGATTGGACTTGCGCTTGGATGGCAAGTGGGGTTTTCTCACATTGTATTTTGTATGCGCATATTTGCGTTTTACGCCCTTTATTTTTGCAACCTGGCTAATCGAGACGATGAGTGGGTGAAAGATGAAAAGCGCCACATGTCCGAATCAGATCCATTGCACATCGCGGGGGTCATCATAAGGTGAGTCCCGCAAGGGAGGGCAGGGCCAAGTGGGAGAAGTTTTCAGTGAGACAGTGGGGAGAAAGGGACAGGGTCTCCTTTCGTTACGACTAGCAGAGTCACTCTGGGTCTATTCTACCCTGGGCCGAGATGGGTCGTATTTTCATGTATGAACGTATTTTTAAATTTGACGATAAAATTGATTTAAAAATAGTTAACTGAAACATTTTGGGATGGTAAATTTTCAAATAGAAAACAACAGAGAATCCATTATTAAAAACCCTAAGTTGTAAAAGCAGCGAGCACGCACACGACACTCGACACGACCAGTGAACTGTGCAATGTGGGCGTCGGTTCACATTCGCACGCATAAAATTCCTAAGACGCCTATGCGGGACATAAAATGCACATAAATCAATTAACTATGACGTTTACGAGCTGGCTTTGTTTCCGTCAATCATAAACCCACGGGCGCGGAATAGGCCCGCCCGCCCGCCCGGTTCAATGCTAAATAAAACATCGAAGTAATCGATTTAAATGTTCATTCTAGCTGCATGGCGTTCAGAGGCGCCTGCGAAACAATAAAACCTAAAACTGTCGTCAAACCAAAATAAACCGTTTTGTTGCTAGGGGGACATTATTAACTCTTTGACAAATAACTATATTTTCTCCATGAATAAACGAAATAAATCGTTGTTTCCAAACATGCGCTATCTTTTGAATTGCATCCAAATGACAGACATTATTCACAGCGACACATTAGAAACATATTTTCGTTGGCTTTTCCTAGAGTAACAGATATCCCAACTCCTCCTTGCTCCTTTTTGAATATTTTTGTGTTTATTTAAGGTTTAATTTAATAGAAGTGAGAATGTCAATTATTTTAAGTCTTTGGGTTTGTTTTCTACAATGGTATCCTTAGGTCATTTGTGTTCAATATTTATGTTATTCAGTTATCTTGAGATGTTTCTTTGTTTTATATTATTTTTGTTTTATATTATATATTATGTGCATTTATAGTGTATATTTTGTTGTAATGCACCGGTGGTTTTTCGTGTCGAATGAGGATTCTCTGCGGACAAGCCTTTATGGCTTCGCAGAATTTATTTATCTGTATGTATCTAAAAGACCGCTGTGTACTTTGAATAATCCTAATAAAAAAATGATTATTATTATTTGTTTTTTTATTATTATAACTATAACTAACTTATATATTACTCCATACCCACATGATCCTATCAACCCCCAACACTATTGAACACCGCTTGTGTTGCAGAGGGTGTAGATATTATATACTAATAGTAATGCCAACGTATTTAGTCCCACACCAACCTCAGATCCTTATCTACTGTCCTTTTCATTAAGAAGAGGTATTTTGGTATTTTGATTTGATATTTTGATATTATTTTGATATTATTTGATATTATTTGATTTTATTTGATTTTTTGATATTATTTAATATTATTTGATATTTCGATAGGTATTTTGATTATCTTTAATTAGCATTTGGCACTTGGGTCACCGCCCAATTGAGACCTGCACTGATGCCAACATAACTTGGTTTTGGATTTTGGATTTTGAGCACTTGCATTTCAAGCCATTATATGGATAAAATCTCATCTTTATAGATTGGAGGGAGGTTTCAGCAGCCTCCTATAACTAGTGACGTCTCAAGCGCGCACGTGGCGCGTAGCACGTGGCGCGTTGCACGTGGCTTCAGGGGCATCAATATCATCGCAGGAAAAAGGTCTTGTTTTGTTGCCTACGCTTTGCTAAAAATAAAGTAATGACATCTTCATAGACATGTGCTCAGTAGGCAAAGAGCTTCGGATATGATCGGTCGGCGAGACACTACAATACCATTGCAGGTAACATGTCTCATTTCACTTATACCTAAACATAGGTTGGATGTTTTCAAGTAAGCTTATTTGCTTTTACCGCCCGAGCACTACAAATTTTTTAAACAGTTCATGTTTATCCGTAATTGATCTTTTTAACGACAATGTGAAATTAGTCATCAGTCAAAGGGTTTTAACATTTTCTAAGTTTGTGTCAAAAGCGGTGGCAGTTATATTTAGTTACCGTTTGTTTTATAACTTTTCATCTGATTGTTCTGTATATTTTACTTATATAATTTATATATAATGTTTTATTGAACGTGTGTTGGGTATATAGATAAATTAATAAATGATTATAACAACAATAATGATGGTAATAATAAGAGTAGTAATAATAATAATAATAATAATAATAATGATTAGAGTATAAATAAAAAAAATAGTAATAACAACAATAATAATAATAATAATAATAATAATAATAATAATAATAATAATAATAATAATAATAATAATAATAATAATAATAAAAATAATAATAATAATAATAATAATAATAATAATAATAATAATAATAATAATAATAATAATGAAATAAAATTATAACTTGAACGGGATGTTTCACCGCGTCGTGGGTGATAAGGAGGTAAGCCACCTTATCACCCACGACGCGGCGAAACATCCCGTTCAAGTTATAATTTTATTTCATTATTACCGGGCCGCGAAAGTTTAAAATGTGGAATAATAATAATAATAATAATAATCGATACCAGACTTCCCCTCCTCCTTTTCTCAATATCATTCATCAATTATCAGGCAAAAGACGGCACTCTGTAAGCCCTATATTATGTGACCTTTACTTGTCTTTAATTTCAATAAAATAAAATAAATAATAATAATACTACAAATTCACAAATCAAATATTATAAGTTGTATTGCCATGTAATTAGTGTTATTACAATGTTAGCGAACTGAGTTTGTATCAGTTCAATATGTCAGTTCAGTACATTCAGTATTACTAGACACAATACATTACATTTACCACATTGAATGTAACTTATATCTATGCAAATAAACTGTCAGTATAGCAGAAGTGTTTTTTTTTTTTTTTTTTACTTTTTATCATGTAATTTTCTTGCTGTTGTTTAGGTATACTTGCTTATGTCTTATGTATTATGTTTTATTGTAACTGTTGTATTATTTTTTTTATTATTGTAATTGTTTGTGTAATTGTTTGTTGTATTATTACTTACTCCTGTCTCCTGAGTGTAATATTGTATTGTTTTATGTTTGCACTAGTGGGATTTTGATATCCTGTTTGCAAATAAAGGCACTATTATTATTATTATTATTATTATTATTATTATTATTATTATTATTATTATTATTATTATTATTATTATTATTATTATTATTTCATTATTCATTATTTCATTTTTATTTTAAAAATGATTTTAAAATGATTCTTCAAAATCCAATCACCACGCGTTCTCAAATATCACATTTATATAGGGTCCCTAAATATTTCAACAAACACGGTGCGAGAACGCTTAAAGTAATTATTCCACGTACTTTTAACGAGTTGCCACTTAGCCTAAAAGTATTAAATTCAATTAGCATAATTAAAAGAGGGCTAAAGGATTTTTATTTAAATAGTATTTAATCTCATATCAATTCTTTGTTTGTACGTTAAAGTTGTTGGGTTTTCATCGTTGTATTCATAAATTTAATTTTGTCTTTATTAAAATTATGTGATTTCAAAGTAGTTGTCAAACATGCATATGTTTTACTGTCTTCTATCTTGATTTTTTTTGTGTCATAATCGTTCTCATTATTAGTTCAATGTTGTATTATATTCTACTGTCATTTTCATTTTGTTTCCATCTTACTGTGCACTGAATTGTTATTTATTTTGTGTAATCCACAGTTAAGCCTCATGGCTTTGTGGAACAAGTTGTTCTGTACTTTTCATTTTGTATTCTTATAATAATAAAGTTTGTGCGATTGTGGAAAAAAAAAATTATTATTATTATTTTTATTATTAAAGTTATTATTATTATTATTATTATTATTATTATTATTATTATTATTATTATTATTATTATTATGATTATGATTATTATTATTATGATTATGATTATTATTATTATTATTATTATTATTATTATTATTATTATTATTATTATTATTATTATTATTATTATTATTATTATTATTATTATTATTATTATTATTATTATTATTATTATTATTATTATTATTATTATTATTAAGTAAATAACATGACGCACAACTATTAAAACATTAAAATCTTGATTTCAATGTAGTTTTTCCTTTATAAACACTTTACAAGAAATAGAAAGAGTGTATATAGCGGATAACTTAAGTTTTTCTAAAATCCAGAGGGGAAATGCCCTCCATACGGCCTAACCCCCCCCCCCCCCACACACACAAAGAACACTGAAGGTAGAATATGTTCGGTCAACAGATCCAAACGTATATAGAGGCAATCTTTGAAACGAACCCCAGTCATGACGACATAAGATTACCGGTACTGGGATTCGAACCAGCGCCCTCTACCCCGCCCTACAGTATCGTCCACTCTGCTCTCAGTACGAGGCCCAACCATCCAAGGTCTTCGCACGAGCTCATTCACAAACCTTCAGGCGTTTCCCCTTTCTTTCCCCAGCCAACGTTTCACAGGCAATTTTGTCGAGCGTGAAAAAATAATAAGATCTTTTAAAACAAAGAATCCTACGGAACTGGAGCATTCATTCATAATCTAGCAGACTGGCAGACAGCGGACGTAGTGTTACGGATACTGGTTCATGACATGGGCTGGCGCACGGAGCGGCGCCATCTTGTAACCCCTGAGCTGTAGACTCTTATACACACAGCGGACGTAGTGTTACGGATACTAGTTCATGACAAGGGCTGGCGCACGGAGCGGCGCCATCTTGTGTCCCGTGAGCTGTAGACTCTTATACACACAGCGGACGTAGTGTTACGGATACTGGTTCATGACAAGAGCTGGCGCACGGAGCGGCGCCATCTTGTGTCCCGTGAGCTGTAGACTCTTACACACAGCGGACGTAGTGCTACGGATACTGGTTCACGACAAGGGCTGGCGCACGGAGCGGCGCCATCTTGTGTCCCGTGAGCTGTAGACTCTTATACACACAGCGGACGTAGTGCTACGGATACTGGTTCACGACAAGGGCTGGCGCACGGAGCGGCGCCATCTTGTGTCCCGTGAGCTGTAGACTCTTATACACACAGCGGACGTAGTGTTACGGATACTGGTTCATGACAAGAGCTGGCGCACGGAGCGGCGCCATCTTGTGTCCCGTGAGCTGTAGACTCTTATACACACAGCGGACGTAGTGTTACGGATACTGGTTCATGACAAGGGCTGGCGCACGGAGCGGCGCCATCTTGTGTCCCGTGAGCTGTAGACTCTTATACACACAGCGGACGTAGTGTTACGGATACTGGTTCATGACAAGAGCTGGCGCACGGAGCGGCGCCATCTTGTGTCCCGTGAGCTGTAGACTCTTATACACACAGCGGACGTAGTGTTACGGATACTGGTTCACGACAAGAGCTGGCGCACGGAGCGGCGCCATCTTGTGTCCCGTGAGCTGTAGACTCTTATACACACAGCGGACGTAGTGTTACGGATACTGGTTCACGACAAGAGCTGGCGCACGGAGCGGCGCCATCTTGTGTCCCGTGAGCTGTAGACTCTTACACACAGCGGACGTAGTGTTACGGATACTGGTTCACGACAAGGGCTGGCGCGCGGAGCGGCGCCATCTTGTGTCCCGTGAGCTGTAGACTCTTATACACACAGCGGACGTAGTGTCATAGGCGTAACTACGGGGGGGCGAGGGGGGTCGCCGCCCCCCCTAGTTCGGTCAAGAAGGGGCATGGGGGGGCAAAATGCAATTTATTATTGGTTTCACCCGCTGTTGCGACCGGGAGAAATGTCACTATTTGCTATGCAATTATCCCTGTTTAATAGATATCATAATATATTTGTAAGGAACTCGTGTCTAAATAATATCAACCTATCTTACAGAAATAATTCTCTATGAACAGGCTCTCAGAAGCAGCCTTTATCAGTCTGCTGTTTTTTCATACTTCTTACACATGGTCACCCCGACCAATAATCTATTCTGGTTTAAAAAGTATTCGCCCCCCCAAAAAACAAGTGCTAGTTACGCCACTGCGTAGTGTTACGGATACTGGTTCACGACAAGGGCTGGCGCACGGAGCGGCGCCATCTTGTGTCCCGTGAGCTGTAGACTCTTACACACAGCGGACGTAGTGTTACGGATACTGGTTCACGACAAGGGCTGGCGCACGGAGCGGCGCCATCTTGTGTCCCGTGAGCTGTAGACTCTTATACACACAGCGGACGTAGTGTTACGGATACTGGTTCACGACAAGGGCTGGCGCACGGAGCGGCGCCATCTTGTGTCCCGTGAGCTGTAGACTCTTATACACACAGCGGACGTAGTGTTACGGATACTGGTTCATGACAAGGGCTGGCGCACGGAGCGGCGCCATCTTGTGTCCCGTGAGCTGTAGACTCTTATACACACAGCGGACGTAGTGTTACGGATACTAGTTCATGACAAGGGCTGGCGCACGGAGCGGCGCCATCTTGTGTCCCGTGAGCTGTAGACTCTTATACACACAGCGGACGTAGTGTTACGGATACTAGTTCATGACAAGGGCTGGCGCACGGAGCGGCGCCATGTTGTGTCCCGTGAGCTGTAGACTCTTATACACACAGCGGACGTAGTGTTACAGATACTGGTCTCTTATACACACAGCGGACGTAGTGTTACGGATACTGGTTCATGACAAGGGCTGGCGCACGGAGCGGCGCCATCTTGTGTCCCGTGAGCTGTAGACTCTTATACACACAGCGGACGTAGTGTTACGAATACTAGTTCATGACAAGGGCTGGCGCACGGAGCGGCGCCATCTTGTGTCCCGTGAGCTGTAGACTCTTATACACACAGCGGACGTAGTGTTACGGATACTGGTTCACGACAAGGGCTGGCGCACGGAGCGGCGCCATCTTGTGTCCCGTGAGCTGTAGACTCTTATACACACAGCGGACGTAGTGTTACGGATACTAGTTCATGACAAGGGCTGGCGCACGGAGCGGCGCCATCTTGTGTCCCGTGAGCTGTAGACTCTTATACACACAGCGGACGTAGTGTTACGGATACTTGTTCACGACAATGGTTGGCGCACGGAGCGGCGCCATCTTGTGTCCCGCCACACAACCTGAGCTGTCACCTACCTGTTTGTCTCAGTGTGATAAAAGACAATTGTTTACGACCTTCCGTATCAGTTTGTTACTTCGATTTTCTTTAGGAGTGCGTGTTTTAATTTTTCAATATAAATTACTGGTAATTTCTACTCATCCAATTTGCCAAACCCGTAAAACACTATGAAAAGCTCTTGGTACACCCTAGGGTTCAAGTACTGGGTACATTACAATACCGGGTCCTATAGCAACGAAGCGCTCAATAAATTCAAAGTTGTTCTTAATCGGCCTTGTTGATTCTGACATTTGTCCGCAGGTTTTCGCACTGTCCAATCACTGATTCATGTGTTTCATATTTGAAATATAGATCTTTGGTTATCGCTCAATCGTCGATGGTGTTCGGAGCCTACTGGGTTGCTGGTGGTTTAGTCGCCATTAAAGAATTATTTGGGCTGTAATCCTGGCTGTCCCTGTATTTGCGTGAAATAACTTTTAGTCACACTGAAAGCCGATCGGACTGCCACAAAGATCTCCACCATTGACTGAGCAGAAGAGTCTATGTTCTGCATCACTGAAGGCAGCCGGCGCATCTCAGCCGTGCGCATCGCTATACTAAACACCTCCCCCACCTTTCATACTTACGACATAGCCGAGTCCAACTAATTGTCTACTTCTCTAGTTTCTACCACCTGATTGAAACAGGACCATAAGAAAAATACGACCTTCCTTTGGTTACCGAGAATGGTAGTTGTTGGGCTCGTGACTACTACTAATAAGAAAGTGTAAAATAAACACCTGGAATCTGCTGATAATCTTTGAATTAGTGCGCATGAAAGGAGCAGTAGATATGGATCTGAGGTCGGTATGCGAATATTTACTTTGGGGCTAGTATAATCAACCGTTTTCATGGTCGCATGACGTTTACCATAGATGACCAGTTTAGCTAGTTTTCATAACTGTAAATCTTCTCCAAAATATAAAATCAAATATATTAAGGTCTTATTAGGTAGAATAAAAAGAAAAAGAGAAATCACGGTCTCTCGCATTTTGAGTAATTTTTCGTGTTTCATCCCCTAGAGCGAAGCTACAATTTGATTACGTTGTCGTCTTCAAACTTGACGCTTACTTCGAGATTTGAGATGCAATAAGTTAATCAGCAGTAATCACGTTATTAAGTTTGCAAACCTGATTTATTTGTTTACGGAAACGGAGCTTCGATCAACCGTGGTGGCTGCCTTCGTTTTTAATTTCCGATTCATGTAGGTCTCCTACCGCTGTCTTGAAGGCGTATTTTATTGAATTATCGCGTATGGCTCCAACCAACGCTTACGTTAAAGTTTAGCTTTTTTCACATTGATTTTACTTGGTTTACAGTGGCGGGTATATGCACCCACTGAATGTAATACTGACATACTATAGTTCGTGCAGTGCAAAACCCAGAAAACCTAAAAAAAACAAATGGAAAACCGAAGAGAATTATAAGTATTGAGTTTTGGGGCTTGGAAAGTTGGAAGTAAGGTTTAAGTAGCCGGTAAGCCGGAACGATGATGACCTAACATTAGTTAGCAAGCGACACTCATACCTTACTCCCCCTTCCTTGCCCCCCCGTTCCTACGCCCCTGTAAATAACCATGTAACAATACTGAATGTAAAAATAAATAAGGTTATGTGCTGGATTTACGCGGTAAAACTCTGATGATGGACGTAGAAAATTATGTTCTAATGTGAACAGCCATCGAAAACGTTACGGTACGGTGTTAAGTTACGTTACTGTTAAGTTTCATTGTGGAGGAGTCTTTACCGTAGTTGCCGGGCGCAAATCTTCCGGCAAACCGTAACTTGTATGGACACCCACGAATATTACATTCATTTGTTTCTCCTGAAACGAGGGGGCAAACAACAAGCAAGCGTTTCCATGGAAATATCGGGGGTTGTATCAATTATCAACCTCTTCGAAACAGCTTAGGCCCTAATCTCCCTGAGAGGTTTCATTACGTAGAACTTACGTAGGGGGTAGGCCAGGGACGAGCGAAGCAAAGCATTCACTCAAAGGGATTTGTCGATTTGGTCTATGCGAATAGCAAAAATTATGAAGTTTTGTAAAAAAAAACAAAAAACATACAAAAACAAAAACGAAATAATATGTTTGCTCCCTCAAGATGAGTGAAATAATTATGTAAGCCAATTCGTATTTATTGTCTGGCCACTCAGTTACAGAAACTGATTTGCAGTGGGATACGTTGTTTGTTGTATTGTATTATTTATTATGTGTCTTTGAAACATGGGCGTAACCAGAAGTCAAAGCTTTCGTCTTGGGAGAGCGGACCGTCCGTAACCGTTTGTACCTAGCTCCTCCTTTTGGTCATTTCATGGATTTTATTTACAAATTGTTTTTTAAGCACAAACGGAAAATAATAGTGCATAATACAATTACTAACATTTCTTCTATTCATAGTTCCCACGTGACGTCACAGCGGCCATGATTGCGACACAATTGATGAGGACCGATCCTAGACCTTTGCAAATACTAGTCAAATTTAATAAACAGCCTAATTTTGAATACGTAAAAGTAAACATAAGTAATAAATAAATCCACAAATACCACAGATACCAATTTTACCTAAAAAACAGGCTGAATTTTAAAGAACTACGAAAGTTTGATCACAAATGTGGCCGCCACGCGCAAAGATATGACGTACGTGCAACCTATGAATACACAGCTGAAGTGTCGATACACTGTGACTATTGGTTTCTGTATCAGGTAAAAAATGCCCCCCCTAAGACCATGCTTTGAAAGTACCAAGTAAATTTTGATTATGCGTAAACATCACGTTTCCCAGTAGTATAGGTCTTGTGGGCCATGGGAGTTTGTCCCCAAGTTGGGAACCAGTATTGTTATCGTGTGCTGACAGCAACTTATTCTTAACAGGCCGTCACCGTCAGCACAAAGTTGTTGGGTTTGGTCGCTCGTTATCGTTATCAAATACCAATACAACAATAACCAAAATATTTCCCTTACAGCAATTATAATGAAGAGCATGAACGAGCGGTTTTAAGCGGAAATTCGTACGTGTGTAATCGGGAGGTCAACCCATAGAAAGACCCCACAAATCGCAACGTGTGCGTGTGCGTGTGCGTGTGTGTGTGCGTGTGCGTGTGCGTGTGCGTGTGCGTGTGCGTGGACAGAGTAAAGCCATGGAGTGGAGCTCCATGATACGCAAAGCAATACGCATTATATTATGTGAATGTGAATGGCAGAGGTAGACGAAATAAGAAGACAAGACCCTACCAAACTCATCCGAATAAGGCGCGAATATGTGTAGCAAGTCTATATGTGTCTATTACTTTTTCATAAACGAACGCCAGTTTGCTGTGTAGTGTTATCGTGAATGTGCGCGCGTCTGTATATCGGCTTAGTCTTCCTTGCGACAGATCCATTGACAGTTCCTCGTCTGGTAGGTCTACTCAGAAGCGCTCAAGTATTGCTAGAGGTATGTATGAGGTGTAGGGATATGACAGTCTTATGTGGTCAGTCAGTAGCTTCAACAGCAGAGATTCATAGGTTGCACGTACGTCACATCTTTGCGCGTGGCGGCCACATTTGTGATCAAACTTTTACGTTGCCATGGAGAAACAATTGAAGGCTGTTGTGGTAGAACACATAAATTCTTAATTCTTTAAAATCCAGCCTGTTCTTGAAAAAGAAAAATTATGTTTGTATTACTTATGTTTACTTTTTAAAACCTAAATTAGGCTTATTTATTAAATTTGAATAATATTTGTTAATGATCTAGGATTGGCCCTCCTTAATAGTGTCGCAATCATGGCCGCTGTGACATCACGTGGGAACTATGAATATAACAATACAGTGGCGTATACACGGGGGGGAGGGGGGGGGGGACAAAACCCCCCCCTTTTGCAAAGGAAACATGGAAAATGACCGTTTTCATTTCAATAGACAGTATCAAAAGACAGTATTTCAATAGACAGTTAGATGTTTTACTTTATAATTATTGTATATTGTTGTAATTATTAAAAGCAAAAGCAATACGAAAAATATGCAAATTATTGATTTGAGTTTCCTTTTATTAGCGGTGCTAAGGAAAAAGTGTGTTGCCAGAAACTGAGTAATCATGTTTCAGTTGGCCGCTGTAAAACGCACAGATTTGCACTAAAATGCCTTGACAAGAATTTTTTCGGGCAAGCACCCCCCCCCCCCCCCCCCCCTCCCCGGAACCCCAATTATGTTTCGGCTCCACTCTCTATAATATGGGTTGAAAACCCCCCCCTTTCCCAATTCCTGGATACGCCACTGTAACAATATGATAGGAAACTTCCCTGCCTTTCGTGTTCAATATCGGAACTATATTAGTAGGTCAAATAAAAAGATCTTCATCTAAAGTCATTCTACAGGAACCTTTTGGATGTTAACGTCATAAGTGAGTGAGATATTGAACAGAATTTGAAAACGCCACTCGCTGATTGGATCTATGACGAAAGCATTCACACGGTCGCTGTGGAACTACTTTACAAATAAATCCCCAGGAGCATTGTATAATAATTTATAAAGACAATCCTTTCCTATAACACCAGTCATATTGAGATTACCTTATTACGGAAGGGTCGTTTAAATTAAACGTTTAAATGTTTAAACACGACGGTAGAGTTTAAACGTTTAGAGTTATAAACAAAAATAAATTTAGAGTCGACTTTTCTTTTCAGAAATTCAGAATATCGATTAAGGTTTATCCAATTTCTCAAGTCGGCTCAAACTCAAAGCACTTCCTTGTTTTCACTATACAGCTCAGAGCCTTATTTTGGTAGACTCACAACTCACACACACTGCGGGAGAACGCAGTAGCAATGATATGAAAATAAAATACACACTTTTTTCGTGTTCTTCTGTTCTTATTTTTGGGGGGCGGCGGCGTTCTTACGTTTAAACGTCGTCTTTACAAATCTCTTTTTATTGATACATTTAAAAAAAGCAAAAAAAAAAACGGTCGAAATTGCCACAAAAGGCAATGTGATTAAAGAATAGTACAAACTAACAGTTTTAGGCTAAAAAGTATAGCCAAAGGGCCAAAGATTGGAGAATGGAAACGAAATGATTGAAAGAAAATACCGAAATGAACGGAGAGCTATGTTGTTGGTAAGACGACACGTAATACGATATGACGAAGTGAGCGTCATACTTCGTGACTCATAAAGGATGTTTTCAATTCCTTCGTAGAGTAGGTGGAAATAGGTTCGCGACACGGTCACAGTCACACACGGTCACAGTCACACACGGTCACAGTAACACACGGTCACAGTCACACACGGTCACAGTCACACAGGTCACAGTCACACACGGTCACAGTCACACAGGTCACAGTCACACACGGTCACAGTCACACGGTCACAGAAACACACGGTCACAGTCACACACGGTCACAGTCACACAGGTCACAGTCACACACGGTCACAGTCACACAGGTCACAGTCACACACGGTCACAGTCACACAGGTCACAGTCACACACGGTCACAGTCACACACGATCACAGTAACACACGGTCACAGTCACACAGGTCACAGTCACACACGGTCACAGTCACACGGTCACAGTCACACACGTTCACAGTCACACACGTTCACAGTCACACACGGTCACAGTCACACACGGTCACAGTCACACGGTCACAGTCACACACAGTCACAGTCACACACGGTCACAGTCACACACGGTCACAGTCACACACGGTCACAGTCACACACGGTCACAGTCACACAGGTCACAGTCACACACGGTCACAGTCACACGGTCACAGTCACACACCTTCACAGTCACACACGGTCACAGTCACACGGTCACAGTCACACACCTTCACAGTCACACACGTTCACAGTCACACACGGTCACAGTCACAGTCACACACGACCCAGGAATGTTTGACAATCAGCATACGTGACATAGCCGTGTGCTTTGCTTGCATTTTACATTCATGCGAAGAATAGGGCTTTTATATAATTCATCATTTGCCAGTTATTTTTGCGACACCTCCGCTCAACTCACGAATTAGCTTGACAGTTTCCAAGAGAAGGCGGACACGAGAGAGCAGGTATTTCTGTCTGATGTATTTTGTAGCGATACAGTAAACTACCCCCGTACAAGAGAACTACCTTGCAAATAAGCTCACTAATGAGGGGCGTGGCCTCTTGAACGTCTATGACGTCTCAACGTTGAGATTATGAAAATTGACACCCTATACTAATCTCATCAAAGGATGCGAAATTGGTATTGTTTGGATAGAACAATATGTCCAATTGCCCAATTTTATCCAACGTCATCAATTTCGTAATATCTAGTCCCTCCCTATTCCAAAATGTTGATATTGGACGTCGTTAAGATACGAACAAAAAACAAACTCGCACGCTTTTCGGTATTTTTGTGTCTTGAGTCACGGTGGGTGAACCGTACAACAGGCAGAGCTGTGACTCGGCTACAGCTAACTGGTTGATTACTGCACAAACGTACCTGTGCCAGTAGTGATGTAACTCCTATAGATCTTCAATGAAAACAATGCACAACAGTGGAAAATGCACCGTAACATAACATTTGAAAACTGGTTGTTATTGTTGAGCATTGTAGTCATTGATCTCTCAAGGACCCTTGGATAGAAGGATACCTCTACGTCAAAAACCGCAGAAAATTTTCATTTTTTAATTAGATCTCAAGATTGAAACACAAAATCGAAAATCTGAGTCATCATTGCGCTGTGGTGACTCAGATTTTCGATGTTGTGTTTCAATCTTGAGATATACTTAAAAAATGAAAATTGTCTGCGGTTTTTGACGTAGAGGTATCCTTCGCTCTAAAGTGGAGACACCTCGGACAACGAACCAGTCGATCCACCGCGTCGAGCTTATATTTATTACCTGGTTTGTAAACCCCTCGTTAGGGGGGTAGTTGGGCCGACTCGTTCGCGCTACATTCCATTCACTGATTTCCTAGAATTTCATAATTGGCTACATGAACAACTGTAAAAGATAAATTCCAAATATAAATTAATGTTTTATTTGAATTAACGTTTCGGAAACTTATTTCTTAATATAGATCAGAACACCACGAGCTTGAAACTTTTTTATTTTTTCTTGTAGCGTTATTATTAGATGAATGCGAATCAAACGATTTGCATACTGCATACATGAATTACATAATATGTTTCTTCATAATCCTACTACAAAGACGATTAAAAAATGACAATATGCATAAATGTATTTAGAAAACGATTGTGATAATTGAAAATGACGTAAAACCAGAAGCAAAAATAATAAAACTAGCACGGGGTATTTAACAGAATACAACAGTCCGCAATCTGATTTAACGATCTTCTAGCTTTGAATATTGACATGAATGCGATGCATTCCCAAGGGTTGTACAAAATATGGTCATCGCTCAGAACCGGTTTTCGCCAGAAATTCTGGTTCGTTGTCCGAGGTGTACGTACTGTAGATCAATTCTGAAAATCGTCTATTGTTCTCTGTCCCCCAGATGGCTTCTCCTAGACCTAAACAGTTCCACACATACTTGGCGTGCAACGAGCCCATCTACAGCTGCCAGCGGTGCCAGACTCACATCACCGCTCAGCACAACATAGTGACTAAGATGGTGATGGTGATGCAAGGGAAGGCGTACCTCGTCGACGGGGTCGTCAACGTGAATCTCTTGGAGCCCCAGACCCGTTTCCTCCTATCAGGGATCTTCCGCATTGCCGACCTCGCCTGCAAGGGATGTAGGACCAAGCTGGGTTGGACTTACCTAACTACGTCCAACCCGAGCCATCTATGGAGGGTTGGGAAGCATCTCTTGCTCAAAGATCAGATAACGAAAGATAACAACTGGGATTGAGAAGGATGAAAACCCAAAGCGCTGACGACAAAAGCGAACAACTAAGATTAAAGAAATGTACAACAACCCAAAGCACTGATGACAAAAGATACCAGCTGAGATTGACGTGAACCATGAAAACTCAAAGCACTGATGACAAAAAAGACCAACTAAGATTAAGGTGGAAAATTCAAAGCACTGGTGACAAAAGAGAACAACTAAGATCAACGAAATGTACCACACCCCAAAGCACTGACGATAAACGAGACCAGCTGAGATTGAGATGAACTATGAAAACTCAAAGCATTGATGACAAAAGCGAACAACTAAGATATGGAAATGTACCACAACCCAAAGCACTGATAAAGAAACAAGAACTGGGAAATGGGGTGAACCATGAAAATTCAAAGCATTGATGACAAAAGCGAACAAAAAGCGAAAAGCGAGTGGACGTGAACGTAGACGCGTTCGCTTATCAACGCGTCACACAAGCGTTTTCCTAGTTTAAAATATTCCTCAAAAACTGTTGTTTCCTCTATGGTGGCCATGCATAAAACCGCGCAAGGAGTAGTTTACCTGCGATACTTGTCGTCGTTGCTGTTTAGTGACATCAATGTGCAATGAGGACAAACACAGACACTGCTTTGTAGATGCGTTATATACGAGTAAACACAACCTACTGGTCTCACAACCTCACAAAATATAGATGTATCTTTTTTCCTAGAGGCATTTCACTCACAAAAAAAACTATGTTGAACCAGTGATCTTGAGGGAATGTTGAATTCTCATGTTGCCAAAACGAATCCACGATTCTAAATGTATCCAAAACAATTGTTAACTATTATTATTAAGCCTATTGTGACCTTATGTAAGATTATAGTGATATTTCAAGTATTCCTGACCAGTACAAAAACAGTATCGGGTGATGTTTATAGGCTGTGGCAAAATACATAAATGAAATGTGATAGTGTGCTGAGCAATACTTTTAAACCACTTTGAGAATTAGAAAGGTTGTAAAAGTGGAGTGATTTTATGTAACGATTATATTAATAGCAAAAGTAACATATATAGGTAATACTAATAGGACACTCTAACACTCCTCCCTTCACGGTTCTTCCCCTAATGGCGACCCCGGCGATGTATGACGATCTTATTTGGCCACGTCACATGACCTAGCTGTCGAGTACGTCGTGAAACACCAAATCATAATTGTAAAAGTTATAATAATAGGGAATACCCATGATTTGATTTTGAATCCTAGTTTATTAAAGATCTTGTTCGGACTATAAACCTGACAATATCATTACAACAACATATCATAATATATTATGTTTCAATTTTAGATCAGTTTTTCTGTGACTCATTTTAGTTTAAAATTAGCGACATCATTGTGGCAGGAAAACAGGTGCCAAACACTTTGAAATAATTATTTTATAATAGTAAATTTAATTTTTCAATTATGTAATAATTGTTTTTGGGCACCATTGATATGATAAAACGTTGAACCGATCTGTAATGAAATCAATGTGAGATCAGTGCGTAGTCTGCAAGAATAGCATTGGTATCAATACACAATATAGGTGATTATATCGTACGAATGTTGTAGTTCATCTTTGTATGTGGATTCTCAAAATAAATAAATTAATATCACTTTTGAAGATGTGTAACCCTATTATTTGACAAAAGTACAAATCATACCTCTTTCCTCCAATGCAATGTATGTTAGAATTAAGGTGTTCGGTAGAGACAACACAAATGTAGTTTATCAGTACGATTTTTGTTTTGTATACTATTCAGCACTTTTTGGCAAGTGTAACTTAGTGCCCTATCTACTTTCAACATATTTCCCTCGACCACATTATCATTTATAGTAAATTCAGTTTAGAAGCATTCCAAAGTACGCGTTGATAATATTTCAATTTACAAAATATATACAAAAATACATTACTTTCTTCCTTAGTAATCGTCGTTTACTAATAAAAAAGTATCTATCAAAGAATCATGTTTATTTTTATGAACTTTATATTTAAAGCATGGTAAAGCATTTTTTGAGGGGAAATCATATTAATACAATTTTAAGTTGATTGTCTTCGATTCCACAGTATTTACATAGATACATAAGTACATATCTGGTATACAAATACATTATTACCCGTGCTTGTGCGTGTGCATGATTTTTTAAAATGATTTTTCCGCTATTAAAGAAAAAAATGTACGGTAAGTAACATAATATGTTCACCCTTCTTTGACACCCATGCAAAATATCAGTAATGTCAAATTATTCTTCGTGAGAGCGTAACAGCATTTCCCCTCGATTGCTAAGCAAAGGGGTCTTTGCATGCCGTGCGCTAGAAATACATCTCCCCTTGGCGTGTTCAGTACAAGCAGGCTTCAGACAGTAGCGAGGTCCGCTAATATCTCCTGGCGGAGCTCGTCGAACTCCCCAAGTTGTGAACGCCGTCTCAATCACTCAATTCAAACGCGAAAATCATTCAGTAAAACAAATCAATGAACTCTGTCAAATTCTGGCCGAAAGTGGCCAAATAACAAATTACATAATAAATTATTATTGAATTCTATCTATATTTTCAGTGTCAATATTTTAAATCAAACTTTCACGTTAGATTTCAATTAATAAACAAGTTTTTGTATTGGCCACCAAAATAGCGATGTTATGCCCATGCATGCGAGATCCGTGGGTTATCATATTAATATTATTAATCTTAACTACATATTATACTGTTATTCAGTAAATCATTAATTTTTGTTTGATGTATTACATTTTCATTCACAACATCTTGCAAACATTGAATGTATACCTGAGATGTGTAGTACATATACATACATATGTGGGTAGCTACCGCCTACAGTTCTATATCTACCAAAAGTAACTATATATAATTTAGGATATTCAAATTTCAATTCAACTGATAGAGGTATTAGCTCAGCGGTAAGAAGCGAGACTCTAATTCGGGATGTCGCCGGTTCGATTCCGGCCACATGGCAAACGGCAAGCCTGACTGGAAGTTTTTCCGAGGTTTTCCGCAGTCGTCAATGCGAATCGGAAATTCCATCGCAACTATCCAACACCCTAACATACCTAGTTGGTCACGAGAGGGACACTAAAGCTGGTGTGCACCCTATAAAAGGCATTCATACGAAAAATTATTATTATTATTATTATTATTATTAATCCAAAGACCAGAAAGCTTCCCAGAAGAAGCTATTTTGAAACCTGATATTATTTCTCGGAAAACTGAACAAAAGCCTGTCTCGTGTTTATGCCTTGGGAGTGTAGCTATCACGATCCACCCCCTCCTCCGCCCCCGCCGCCCCCACGCTAAATGCCGCCCCCGCATGCACTGAATCCTTCAGTCAAGTTGAGCGGTCCTACAACTCGTGTAGGCAGTGGGGACAGGAGACCCCCCCAACTTATACATTACCTTGATCAACCACGCACCCGCTATGCAAAACTGTACCAAAACCCCTAATGGTATTGTTGCTCATTCGTTTGTCTTCAACAACATACGGGTTGATGGCCCGAGCCCCGATTTGTGTAGCAACTGCGGTACCTAATGCACGATATGATTGCCGCTTTGTGTAGAAACTGCAATACCTAATGTAAGGGATGGTGGTCGTTTTGTGTAGAAACTGCAATACCTAATGTACAGGATGGTGACCGCTTTGTGTAGGAACTGCAATACCTAATGTACGAGATGATGGCCGCTTTGTGTAGGACTAGGAACTGTAATACCTAAGGTACAGGATAGTAACTGCTTTGTGTATGAACTGCTATACCTAATGCACGATATGATGGCCGCTTTGTGTAGGAACTGCAATACCTAATGTACGAGATGATGGCCGCTTTGTGTAGGACTAGGAACTGTAATACCTAATGTACAGGATGGTAACTGCTTTGTGTATGAACTGCTATACCTAATGCACGATATGATGGCCGCTTTGTGTAGGAACTGCAATACCTAATGTACAGGATGGTGACCGCTTTGTGTATGAACTGCTATACCTAATGCACGATATGATGGCCGCTTTGTGTAGGAACTGCAATACCTAATGTACAGGATGGTGACCGCTTTGTGTATGAACTGCTATACCTAATGCACGATATGATGGCCGCTTTGTGTATGAACTGCAATACCTAATGTACAGGATGGTGACCGCTTTGTGTATGAACTGCTATACCTAATGCACGATATGATGGCCGCTTTGTGTAGGAACTGCTATACCTAATGTACAGGATGGTGACCGCTTTGTGTATGAACTGCTATACCTAATGTACAGGATGGTGACCGCTTTGTGTAGGAACTGCTATACCTAATGTACAGGATGGTGACCGCTTTGTGTATGAACTGCTATACCTAATGTACAGGATGGTGACCGCTTTGTGTATGAACTGCTATATACCTAATGCACGATATGATGGCCGCTTTGTGTATGAACTGCAATACCTAATGTACAGGATGGTGACCGCTTTGTGTATGAACTGCTATACCTAATGCACGATATGATGGCCGCTTTGTGTAGGAACTGCTATACCTAATGTACGATATGATGGCCACTTTGTGTAGGACTAGGAACTGTAATACCTAATGTACAGGATGGTAACTGCTTTGTGTATGAACTGCAATACCTAATGTACGATATGATGGCCGCTTTGTGTAGGAACTGCAATACCTAATGCACGATATGGTGACCGCTTTGTGTATGAACTGCTATACCTAATGCACGATATGATGGCCGCTTTGTGTAGGAACTGCAATACCTAATGTACAGGATGGTGACCGCTTTGTGTATGAACTGCTATACCTAATGTACGATATGATGGCCGCTTTGTGTAGGAACTGCAATACCTAATGCACGATATGATGGCCGCTTTGTGTAGGAACTGCAATACCTAATGTACAGGATGGTGACCGCTTTGTGTATGAACTGCTATACCTAATGCACGATATGATGGCCGCTTTGTGTAGGAACTGCAATACCTAATGTACAGGATGGTGACCGCTTTGTGTATGAACTGCTATACCTAATGTACGATATGATGGCCGCTTTGTGTAGGAACTGCAATACCTAATGCACGATATGATGGCCGCTTTGTGTAGGAACTGCAATACCTAATGTACAGGATGGTGACCGCTTTGTGTATGAACTGCTATACCTAATGTACGAGATGATGGCCGCTTTGTGTAGGAACTGCAATACCTAATGTACAGGATGGTGACCGCTTTGTGTATGAACTGCTATACCTAATGCACGATATGATGGCCGCTTTGTGTAGGAACTGCAATACCTAATGTACGATATGATGGCCGCTTTGTGTAGGAACTGCAATACCTAATGCACGATATGATGGCCGCTTTGTGTAGGAACTGTAATACCTAATGTACAGGATGGTAACTGCTTTGTGTATGAACTGCAATACCTAATGTACGATATGATGGCCGCTTTGTGTATGAACTGCAATACCTAATGTACAGGATGGTGACCGCTTTGTGTATGAACTGCAATACCTAATGTACAGGATGGTGACCGCTTTGTGTATGAACTGCTATACCTAATGTACGAGATGATGGCCGCTTTGTGTATGAACTGCTATACCTAATGTACAGGATGGTGACCGCTTTGTGTATGAACTGCTATACTTAATGCACGATATGATGGCCGCTTTGTGTAGGAACTGCAATACCTAATGTACGATATGATGGCCGCTTTGTGTAGGACCTGCAATACCTAATGCACGATATGATGGCCGCTTTGTGTAGGAACTGTAATACCTAATGTACAGGATGGTAACTGCTTTGTGTATGAACTGCAATACCTAATGTACGATATGATGGCCGCTTTGTGTATGAACTGCAATACCTAATGTACAGGATGGTGACCGCTTTGTGTATGAACTGCAATACCTAATGTACAGGATGGTGACCGCTTTGTGTATGAACTACAATACCTAATGTACAGGATGGTGACCGCTTTGTGTATGAACTGCAATACCTAATGTACGATATGATGGCCGCTTTGTGTATGAACTGCAATACCTAATGTACAGGATGGTGACCACTTTGTGTATGAACTGCAATACCTAATGTACAGGATGGTGACCGCTTTGTGTATGAACTGCAATACCTAATGTACAAGATGGTGACCGCTTTGTGTATGAACTGCAATACCTAATGTACAGGATGGTGACCGCTTTGTGTATGAACTGCAATACCTAATGTACAGGATGGTGACCGCTTTGTGTATGAACTGCAATACCTAATGTACAGGATGGTGACCGCTTTGTGTATGAACTGCAATACCTAATGTACAGGATGGTGACCGCTTTGTGTATGAACTGCAATACCTAATGTACAGGATGGTGACCGCTTTGTGTATGAACTGCAATACCTAATGTACAGGATGGTGACCGCTTTGTGTATGAACTGCAATACCTAATGTACGATATGATGGCCGCTTTGTGTATGAACTGCAATACCTAATGTACAGGATGGTGACCGCTTTGTGTATGAACTGCAATACCTAATGTACAGGATGGTGACCGCTTTGTGTATGAACTGCAATACCTAATGTACAGGATGGTGACCGCTTTGTGTATGAACTGCAATACCTAATGTACAGGATGGTGACCGCTTTGTGTATGAACTGCTATACCTAATGTACGAGATGATGGCCGCTTTGTGTATGAACTGCTATACCTAATGTACAGGATGGTGACCGCTTTGTGTATGAACTGCTATACCTAATGCACGATATGATGGCCGCTTTGTGTAGGAACTGCAATACCTAATGCACGATATGATGGCCGCTTTGTGTAGGAACTGTAATACCTAATGTACAGGATGGTAACTGCTTTGTGTATGAACTGCAATACCTAATGTACGATATGATGGCCGCTTTGTGTATGAACTGCAATACCTAATGTACAGGATGGTGACCGCTTTGTGTATGAACTGCAATACCTAATGTACAGGATGGTGACCGCTTTGTGTATGAACTGCTATACCTAATGTACGAGATGATGGCCGCTTTGTGTATGAACTGCTATACCTAATGTACAGGATGGTGACCGCTTTGTGTATGAACTGCTATACCTAATGTACAGGATGGTGACCGCTTTGTGTATGAACTGCAATACCTAATGTACAGTATGGTGACCGCTTTGTGTATGAACTGCTATACCTAATGTACAGGATGGTGACCGCTTTGTGTATGAACTGCAATACCTAATGCACGAGATGATGGTCGCTTTGTAAATGAACTGCAATACCTAATGTACAGGATGGTGACCGCTTTGTGTATGAACTGCTATACCTTATGTACAGGATGGTGACCGCTTTGTGTATGAACTGCTATACCTAATGTACGGGATGGTGACCGCTTTGTGTATGAACTTCAATACCTAATGTACGGGATGATAGCTGCTTTGTGTAGGAACTGCTATACCTAATGCACGAGATGATGGTCGCTTTGTGTATGAACTGCAATACCTAATGTACAGGATGGTGACCGCTTTGTGTATGAACTGCTATACCTAATGCACGAGATGATGGTCGCTTTGTGTATGAACTGCAATACCTAATGTACGGGATGGTGACCGCTTTGTGTATGAACTGCTATACCTAATGTACAGGATGGTGACCGCTTTGTGTAGGAACTGCTATACCTAATGCACGATATGATGGCCGTTTTGTGTATGAACTGCTATACCTAATGCACGAGATGATGGTCGCTTTGTGTATGAACTGCAATACCTAATGTACGATATGGTGGCAGCTTTGTGTATGAACTGCTATACCTAATGTACAGGATGGTGACCGCTTTGTGTATGAACTGCTATACCTAATGCACGATATGATGGCCGTTTTGTGTATGAACTGCTATACCTAATGTACGGGATGATGGCCGCTTTGTGTATGAACTGCTATACCTAATGTACGATATGATGGCCGCTTTGTGTATGAACTGCTATACCTAATGTACAGGATGGTGACCGCTTTGTGTATGAACTGCAATACCTAATGTACAGGATGGTGACCGCTTTGTGTATGAACTGCTATACCTAATGTACAGGATGGTGACCGCTTTGTGTATGAACTGCTATACCTAATGTACGGGAGTATGACCGCCAACAATGTCCATGACGTCACGGTATATCAAGAATACCACCGAGCCGCACCCAGGTTTTCATCTTGGGGGAAGATTCGGACGGTGAAATGGTGAAGTGGTATTGAAGAGTAAGAGGTATGGAGCAGGGGCCAGCTGCTAGAGACGACATTTTTATCAAACTTTCTTCGCCAGCACTGGAAAATGACTTTAAGAGAAATTCTATTTCCATTCAGAAGGACTGTATGTTGTTGATACTAATGGCAATATTCTTATATCGTTGACAATGTATGGGCGGTCTGGCCCGAAAGCCCGCACCCTTGCGTGGGCCAATGAATGCCACCAAATACTAAATACAATGGTATACCATACACATATACAAAATAGTAATAGCGTACCACACCGGTACTAAAACACAACCTAATGTCACACTCACTCACACCAGTGCAAAGCACAACAGTGTATCACACCACTACAAAACTCCTCATGTTAACCATTCTTATTCTAAATACTAATAGTAATAGTTCACCATTTTGACGCTAGTCTCAATGAAAGTGCTCAGTTTGGTTGGCTACGTTGGCATTATGTTTTATTAATGTGTTCAACTGCAGTGATACTCCGGTAAATTTTTCTTGAAAATGAATTCACCATTTCAAAGATGATTTAATTCATATCCGTTCTTGAGCGACATTGTAAGCCTCTAAAACATCAACCACAATAATGTTAAACATGTAAACATGTAAATCACTGACGTGGATTCGACTCCAAGCCCTAAACCCAGCACATCAGGACGCGGAGGTTACGATAAGCCTCGCTGCATGCATTATTTATCTGTGGTACCACCAGGCTTCTAGGCAGGGAGCGAGAGCGTGTATTGTACGCTAATGGTATTCACTTCCTGTGCCCAGCCGGCCATGCCATACAGAGACACAAATGAATGAATTTCAACAATCAATACCTAGAACACCTACCTTTACTATTCCATTCATGGAAGCCAGTGGCCGAGGTACAGTGCGGTCATGAGGAATACAACAACTTTGGGCAGGAAGTGAAGTTCGCCCACGCGCCCGTCTGGCGATCGCAGGAACTAGATTAAGTAATTATGACAAACCGAGCACTTTCCTCACGCACACATATCGATTGGATTAGCTACATAGTATTCGTGTGTTAATGCTGGAAGATCTGGGTTCGAGTTATGACTGGTTCACGTTACTATAGTTGTCCCAAGACTGCCTTACATATGCTTTCGTCACGGGCGAGACACTCGCAGCCAATCAGCGATCGGTATTTGCGCGGGGCTGTCTCGGGTGGTTCGCTGGTTGGCTACGAGTGCCTCGCCTGTGACGAAAGCATGTGCAAGGTAGTCTTGGGACAACTATAGATCATAGTCTACAGTAGTAGGATATGATGCTGCAAAGTAAGTATTCTTATGTTTACGAATCCACAGGCAAGAGGGAAAGAGAGGAAGGAAACTTCAATAAGGGATGATTAC
Organism: Isoperla grammatica; assembly: GCA_945910005.1. Lineage (NCBI taxonomy): Eukaryota > Metazoa > Arthropoda > Insecta > Plecoptera > Perlodidae > Isoperla > Isoperla grammatica. Next base: position 6,901,853 of record OX246745.1, read on the forward strand.
AACCTTGGGTTGGACACCTGAAGATTCCTAACACAGTGGGCGTGACTAATGAAGTATGTATGCACTCTGCTAAGCGGCGGAAGACTGTCTTTACGAATGTGTGAAAGAAAGAAAGGAAACTGCTTATTTTCATTGAACAGCGCGTAAAAAAGAGACGTGAATAGATGAGGATCTGATTCTGAGGTCGGTATGAGACCAGAGCCGGTAAATACATTTATGTGATATCACATTATTATATCAGTGCGAATTGACGGGGGGGATGGGGAGGGCAGGGATTCCCCCCTCTGGCAATTTCATCAATGGCTCTGTTTTACTGAAAGGTATCCCCGCCGAGGGTGGCTAAATACCCACCTCTGGATACTCATCTCATCTTATATCACATCAAGTGACTTTATCTTGTAACGTTGATTTAATAATGCGTCAATTTACATTTATGTTCCCAGCCAGGAAGTGTTTGTACATTAATAAACCAAACCAATGGACTCTCAGATCGCTTCTAAGGCCATCACGAGGGCAATATACCCCAACCAAATTTTACCTACGGCGGCTGGGGCTTTGGCCCAGACCCCTTACTGGCCACGCAAATACTATACGCTTACTTGGGCTCCCCCCCCCCCCCCCTGCCAAGCCGCCAATTCTCTTTCTAACTTGTTGAAATGTTTCACAACAATTGTTTTTTCAATGATCACGAATACTATATACCCTATATTTGTCATAGTATGGAATTCATTTGCAATATTTACATGCGTATCACAATACAGAAAAAAGATTGAACGTCAGTTTTGGCATACATTACACTCTTGGCTTCGTAATGCGTATTGGTTCTGCTGTGAATCCTTCTTGATATGGAAAGCACTATAAGCACAGTGGAGCATCTACGGAACGAAGTATACTTCTGTATCTACCCACGCGAACCGGAGGCTCATTCGCCTGGCCCGGCCACTACAGTCACTAGTATAGTTTACACAGGAAGTCGTTAGCGCCCACGACTAACTCCACCCTTCCAATACTCCCGCCACGTAGAGCCTTCTCACTACTCACTAGCGCTTTCTCTCAGGGGTAGACAAGGCTTTCACTCCACCCTTCCAATACTCCCGCCACGTACAGCCTTCTCACTACTCACTAGCGCTTTCTCTCAGGGGTAGACAAGGCTTTCACTCCACCCTTCCAATACTCCCGCCACGTAGAGCCTTCTCACTACTCACTAGCGCTTTCTCTCAGGGGTAGACAAGGCGTTCACTCCACCCTTCCAATACTCCCGCCACGTAGAGCCTTCTCACTACTCACTAGCGCTTTCTCTCAGGGGTAGACAAGGCTTTCACTCCACCCTTTCAATACTCCCGCCACGTACAGCCTTCTCACTACTCACTAGCGCTTTCTCTCAGGGGTAGACATGAAATATCTTCAAAAACCATGGATTCATTTTTGGATTTTATGTTTACACATTTCTATTTGTCATTCGTCATTGTCCAACCCCTTCCTTAATTTAAGTTCCCTCGCGCCAGAGTAAGGGGGGCTACTCCCCCCCCCCATCTTCCCACAATGGTGAGTTGAGGCAATCGATCAGTAGTTTCGGTGTAAGTTCGTTCTAAACTTAGATATGATTGTATTCATTCGAAGTAAGCCTCTAAAACCCCCGTGATAATACGTTTTTATTTGTATTGCTTCCAATTCCGAGCTTGAATGGTAGTAAGACTAGACTGCCAACGATAAGCACGTTTTGAGCGAACATAAGGGAACCACAAATTATTACTGCGTTCTAGCCCGTGCAGCGAGTACTTCAAGGCTTCTTCTTCAACACAAACCCACACGCTGTAGCTTATACTACCCTCTTCCCTATGTATTATGATAATTGTGATAATCCCCATGCACCACCCTACCACTGAGTATCTTATTTCCGGTGTTATTTACAAGGTGCCCACAATTTGTAAACAAAAATATTTCATGAACAAAATAATAATAAAAAAAAACGCTTATATTTAAATGCACTAAAAAGTAAAAAATAAATTTTCGCCCAACAAATTTTTGCCTCACTCGGTAAATAAAAGTGTTGGGCACTTTCGGTATTGACATAGATTACAGTATTCTGCTGTTTATGCAGGGAAAGCGCCCAACGCTTTTATTTTCCGAGTGAGGCAAAATTTTGTTGGGCGAAAATTTATTTTTTACTTTTTGGTGCTTTTAAATATAAGCGTTGTTATTTTAAAAAATTATTTTTTTCATGTAATATTATTTTATGCTTTTAAAGAATCTTGCAATTCCTACCGTGATAGATAACAGCAGTTGCGCTAGCACCAACTCCATCCGATCAACTGTGAGGTCGGACCACGCGATAAGGGAACGCACCTATGCGTACATGGTGAATGACTCACCGCACGGGGTTGTACCATACTTACAAGTGGAGCGTGTTGACATTCTTGCTGCATAGAAACATATCCGATGCTTTCGTCACGGATATTTGAGTCCCGAACAACCATGTGCTTGCATCTGGTTGGCCCATCCTCACTAGCTGTGACTAATTTCCCATATGAAGCTAATTGTTTAATTCATTAATTATGATGGATTAATTGATTAATTAGTGAATCTGATAATTGATTTATATATTGTTATTTAGAAAATACGAGTGTGTGAAAAATTTCAGCTCGATCGGACGTTGGGAAGTGGGTGAAATATCGATTCCCATATAAAACTTTGATTAATGAATTATGATAGCTTAATTGATTATTTAGTAAATATGACAATTGGTTCATGTATTGTCATTAAGCATTCGTATGTGTGAAAAATTTCAGCTCGATCGGACATTTCGAAGGGTGAAATATCGATTATAAGATTCCGTCCAGACAAACAGACAAACACATGAAGCTAATATAAGCGTTGTAAAAATAATAACGATTGTTACGTCGAATGGATTTTTGGAAAAGTCGAAAAACGTTATTGTCAGGATTTTTTTTAAATTTTTCCCCAAGTATTAAACACAATTTGTAAGTGCGATCATTGACTTTATTTTTCAACAACAATTATTCAAATTTCAGATAAATCAAGCGTTTGAATTGCAGAATTCACGCAATTAATTGGCACTTATAGGTATATATATATAATATATATACCACTTTTAAATTGCAGCCGTCAAAATAAAAGTAAACATTTTCAGCAAAAATTAAAACAATTAAACAAACAAACAAACAAACAAACAAACAAACAAACAAACAAACAAACAAACAAACAAACAAACAAACAAACAAACAAACAAACAAACAATAAATAAACGAACGGCAATTTATATTCGATCGCCAGTGTAACATTAACATAGATCCATCACCATCACCCATCAAATCATTATAGTACTGATTAAGGTTCTTCTATTATCTACTAAAACGGAAGCTTTAATTGCGTTTTCCTTCAAATAACGCACTTCTGCAACGTGGTTAGTAATGTAATTGTATCTGAATGACTTACACCTACAGATGCCGTCATTACCGATAGAGGTGGCTCAGCGGTAAGACGCGAGACTCTAATTCGGGAGGTCGCGGTTCGATTCCGGCCACCGGCAGTCCTGACTGAAGGTTTTTTCCGAGGTTATCCTCACTCGTAAAAGCGAATGCTGGGATTGAGTCCTACGAACAGCCCTCGGACATTCCTTCCCAACTATCCAAACACCCTAATAACCTAGTTAGTCACCTGAAGAGGGGGACATCAGGTAAAGCTGGTGTGCACCCTATAACGGTTATTCCTACGAAAAATTATTATTATTATGCCGTCATTGGCATGAGTCAAAATGCTGCTTCTTCTGTGTAGGCCTACCAAACTGAAATAAACCTTAGCTAATATCTCAGGCGGGCTACGAAAGGGTAAAATGTGAGACGTAATAAATCGAACAGCTAATATATGATGTAATGTAATCAATCAATCAATATGGTAAACCTCGGTGTAGTGTTGATATACACTGTACTGTGTAGACGTACACTCGCTACTATAGTACAGAGAGGGAGCCACCCATCCAATGAACCTCATCCTGTCACTGTTAAGAAGGAAGTCCTCTATTTGAGGTCTCTGAAGTGACTCATTGGTTCGCCCCTCGGCCCCTCGGGCTTAGCGGAGCGGGGGCCGCTGTAGGGGGGACCTGGGGGGCGGGGGTGACTCAAAGGTGCGTTGCTCGGCCACTGGGCTTAGCGGAGCGGGGGCCTGTAGGGGGGACGTGGGGGGCGGGGGTGACTCAGAGGGGCCGCTCTACCACTGGGCTTAGCGGAGCGGGGGCCACTGAGGGGGGACGTGGGGGGCGGGGGTGACTCAGAGGGGCCGCTCTACCACTGGGCTTAGCGGAGCGGGGGCCACTGAGGGGGGACGTGGGGGGCGGGGGTGACTCAGAGGGGCCGCTCTACCACTGGGCTTAGCGGAGCGGGGGCCACTGAGGGGGGACGTGGGTGACTCAGAGGGGCCGCTCTACCACTGGGCTTAGCGGAGCGGGGGCCACTGAGGGGGGACGTGGGGGGCGGGGGTGACTCAGAGGGGCCGCTCTACCACTGGGCTTAGCGGAGCGGTGGCCACTGAGGGGGGACGTGGGGGGCGGGGGTGACTCAGAAGGGCCACTGGGCTTAGCGGAGCGGGGGCCACTGAGGGGGGACGTGGGTGACTCAGAGGGGCCGCTCTACCACTGGGCTTAGCGGAGCGGGGGCCACTGAGGGGGGACGTGGGGGGCGGGGGTGACTCAGAGGGGCCGCTCTACCACTGGGCTTAGCGGAGCGGGGGCCTGTAGGGGGGACGTGGGGGGCGGGGGTGACTCAGAGGGGCCGCTCTACCACTGGGCTTAGCGGAGCGGGGGCCACTGAGGGGGGACGTGGGGGGCGGGGGTGACTCAGAGGGGCCGCTCTACCACTGGGCTTAGCGGAGCGGGGGCCACTGAGGGGGGACGTGGGTGACTCAGAGGGGCCGCTCTACCACTGGGCTTAGCGGAGCGGGGGCCACTGAGGGGGGACGTGGGGGGCGGGGGTGACTCAGAGGGGCCGCTCTACCACTGGGCTTAGCGGAGCGGTGGCCACTGAGGGGGGACGTGGGGGGCGGGGGTGACTCAGAAGGGCCACTGGGCTTAGCGGAGCGGGGGCCACTGAGGGGGGACGTGGGTGACTCAGAGGGGCCGCTCTACCACTGGGCTTAGCGGAGCGGGGGCCACTGAGGGGGGACGTGGGGGGGCGGGGGTGACTCAGAGGGGCCGCTCTACCACTGGGCTTAGCGGAGCGGGGGCCTGTAGGGGGGACGTGGGGGGCGGGGGTGACTCAGAGGGGCCGCTCTACCACTGGGCTTAGTGGAGCGGGGCCCTGTAGGGGGGACGTGGGGGGCGGGGGTGACTCAGAGGGGCCGCTCTACCACTGGGCTTAGCGTAATGCGTAGGTACGACGTGCTCTCTTACCTAACACCACGGCCAGAGAACCACCCTGTTTTCTAATTAAGTAATGGGAGCCGCCCGGCCCGCCCTGGGTCGAATACACCCCTGCGACCGGTTCGTCAGTAATCTGCGTGTCAGTAATATGCATGTCAGTAATATGCATGTCAGTAGTCTGCTGCCTTGTTGGTATCGAAGTAATTCCACTTAGTTTATTATACGTAGGTCTAGTGTTTGAGAGTTATTGGCTCATCGCTATGAATCTTGCGTAATAGAAATAGTGAATAATAAAACATTAATACGTCCATTCGCAACAGGGCTTCCGAACTCAAGTCAAAAGAAAAGAACACGGCAGTGATGATAGCAATGACAATTGTTCATAGTGTCCCTGATGTAGGGTGCTTCACGGTGCACACCAGCTCTACCCGATGTGCCCCTCAACAGGTAACTAATAAGGTTACTTGTTTGGATTCATGGGAAGGAATGCAAGGAAGTGAAATGCTAGAATTAACCTTGAGACTCGGGAAAACGTAGTCAGGATTGGCGGTGACAGGTATCGAACCGGCGACCTCCCGGTTTAGAGTGTCGCATGTTACCGCTGAGCTATCTCTATCAGTATGGCAGTGATGTATTGTAGAGGGTCTTAAAGCTACTTCTTCCTTAGTCAAATTTAAACTAGTGCTATAAACATTTTTGTAAGCTTTACAGCATTTTAAGATATGACTTGGGTTGGGGCCTGGGGGACTATTATTAGTGAAAAAAATTTGATGTTAAATGCTGTGCAGTCCCATTTCCAGATATATTAGAATTTGAAAAACTTGAGCTGTGAAAGTACCAACATTATTTCGTTCTTTATGTTTCAGTGGTCAGTACCTTCATGTTGCTACATTACCTTGCCATATGTATTTCCCCCCAAAGTATGTGCTAATGATAAACAATAATTTCATTGTGGTTAAAAAAGTACATACTTTAGTCTAGGAAATGTATTATCATTATTACATTATTTCATTATTTTTAATGGTATTTTGTTTAGAATTTTTTCATCCATCGGTACGGCAATCAAAATCACAATGAACGGAAAACATACTTCACCTTTTAGACCAAAATATGCACTGCCTTTAACTGGGGTCTACATTAAACATTGATTATCACTCAGTAGCATGTATTTTGGGGGAAAGTACTAAATAGGTATGGAATGTAACAGGGTAAAATATAAGGTTGCCCATCGACATCGATTAATCGATTAAAAATCGATGTCGATGCACATTTCCGACATCGGTATTTTTTTAATAAATCGAATCGAATCGTTTTTTACACAAAATAATAAAAACAAATCTGTACTCTGCCGCTCGTCGACAAGGTTACAACACCATATCAACTTACCAGAAGGGTTTGCGATGAACAAGAAACGATTTTGTTTACAGCATAGCGTTGGGAGCGAAGCGAGGGCGCGAGCTCCAATCAGCGGCTGAGTTCACGTGAAACTCGACCACTGATTGGAGCTCGCGCCTTCACTTCGCTCCCAAGGCTTTATTATTATTATTATTTATTATTCATCTAATACAGGATATAAGTCCCAAGCTGTAAACCCACTATTAGTTTTTCTTTTTAGTTTTTACACTGTTCAAAACTTTTTTATCGATGTCAATTATTTCAGGTTAGATGTCGATGTCGAAACATTTCCGACATTGCGATGTGACATCGATGTTTTGATTTCGATGTTGTAATTTAACATCGATGGGCAACCTTAGTAAAATAGCAATTTTGAATGAATTAGCCACTGAAAAACGACGACAAAATAATGTTTCTAAGTTACAAATTTGTTGTGTATTTAAAAAAAAACTAAAAACCAAGGAAAAATCTTATTCAAGGGAATGGTGATAAAGGAAAAAGATAATTTAGGCAAAAGAAAAAAGAAACATTGTTTAAACCATTTTTATTTTATTATCGATAAATATACAGTTTACAGCAGGTTCACTACTTCTAGTACAAGGCTGAGGCAGTGACTAGTGTAAACCTTTCTGACCATAGTCCAATATACAAGGAACAACACTTGACTTTCAACTGTAGTAAAAAATATTGATGGCAGAAGCACTCTTATACCGTTAGCTAAATGCAAGGGAAATATTCAATTTCCAAAGGTTAATTCACATTTTTTTCACATGTTCCAATGAGTATTTTGTGCTCATTGAAAACTCAGAACATGAGATTTGGAATGATCATGACAGAAATAGAATATATATACTTAAATAAACCCATTTATTATCTTTTGGTTCTAGTTACCTTAATTCAGTACTAAGCATTATAGATATCATTCTAAATGGTGCATCAGTCTCGTTTATCATTGGCAATGCCAATACAGCACTGAAGCATTAGCATTTCTAGAATAGTTATCCCATGGCATTATGGAAGAATTCCTCTTTCAAACTAAACACAAGCCCCAACATTCATATTACTTATGAATTACTTATGTTCATATTACTTAACTGGGTCGTTTGCCCGCACAAAAGACTGGCCACTGACTTCAGTTGCACACAACTGGAGCAATGGTCTTAAATGCTGAAACCTTTGTGAAATTTCTTATGCTGTTTAGTGCTTTGTTTAGAATAGGAAACACTTACAACAGAGTTTTTGCTAAATGTTTGTGTCAAATGAATCAATTTAAGGGCACACGCATACATACATATATAGGCAGTCTCTGCCAGGCAGTGACAGGCGGTCTCTTTAAGAAAAATAATGCCATACAAAATATGCACTAGGCTAAAACTAAAAGAAATATTGAAATATATTTGGCATTTATCGTTGTGCGTCTAGCAACACTATAAATTAATAAGGTCAGGAATTATGGAAATTTAAATAAACCATCCAAACACAAGATTACATAGAATGATGGGGCAGTTATGCAGTTGACCTTTTTTAGTGTAAAAATATTTAAGGTATTATTATAGTCAAATGCTATTAAAAAGCACTGTTCCTCATTAAGCACCATATTTATGTAGGCCTATCCACAATATTATTTTACACAATACTTTATAGAACCCAACACTTTCCCTTGAGAATGGTGACTTTAGGATTTTACGTAATCAATGAGACAAAGTAAGGCAGTTTCGACTGTACCTGTTACAAGCACTTTCTCAAAATTACTTCATAAAATATGTGCCACATTTTCTTCTCACTTACGAAAATGGACGGCTTCTATATTGTAAACAATTTGCCTGAAGACCACTACTACTAATAGAAAAATAATAAAACTGACCAATGCAAGTTAACAAGGCAATTCAATTTAGCAGCACACTTTTAATTTTAACATCATAAATGGATCAGACGTAAAATTCTAGACTGATTTTTTTTTTTTAATTTTGTCGAACAGTTTTTCACCCATACTTAAAAATAACATGTTTCTCGTCATAAAATCCCCTTACTGTTAAAAACATTTTTAACAATGCAGTGTTAACTCAGATAGTAACAATATGTACCTTCATTTCAAAAGCATTAATAGCGTGAGGTAGAACATGGAACTATGTACCGAACACAGAAAGGTGGAACTAAATATTAGTGTAGTCGGAATGTGATTGGTGTCACATAACGAACTGGAATATGTTATAAGAAATCCCCTTAATTAAATAATGTCAAAGACTAAAACACAAGAATTTTAAAACCAAAGATCATTAACTGGAATGTTATTAACGTTACGACGATTCAATGTCGGCCTAGAGTTGAAGTTACATAACTTACGGGAAAATAATTTACATTTTCCATCATGGTCAAGGCTCCAATTTTGAAATATTTAGCACTCTCCCAATGGGCGAATGACGATTCTAATCAACAAGTCCGAAAAGAAAAACACTAGTCCTTAGCACTTCCTAGCATATTCTAATTTGTATCAACATCACAATTTATAACTTGCTAGCATGCATGGTTGTCCAGTTGAAGAGCACTGTTTAGACCTAGTTGCTATAAGTTGTCGGGAATTGGTGACACGATCACCATTAGCATTTTGAAGTTTGTGGTAATGTTTGAACAAAAGTTGCCCATCGGGCAAGGGAATTGAAAACTTGACTTGCCCGAGGGACAATTTACTTGCCTCGGGCGAATGCTAAATTAGAGCCCTGACTATGCTACACACTTTCCATCCTCAAAAATAAAAATATTCTCCACTTTCAATCAACACAACTGAAACCGTTAAAAAACAAAAACAAATGTAAATGTAAATCATTGAACACTTAACAAAGACCGGTTCCGTTTGACATCCAAACCGCCTTCACCTGAGAGAGCTTCTGTTCGTAGACGGTATGCGAGAGGCACGAGTGACAATGGACCACGGTCCGTTTCATATCCTCGGCAGAGTTGTACTCGATGAGGGAGGCAAGCTCGGTCGGACAATCGGGGAACCAGATGCAATCGACGGCCGGATTGGTCGCGAGGCTTGCCATGATGAGAGCGGGGTCCCCCGTCACGATGTTAACCAAGCCCGGGGGGGCTCCCTCGAGCATGGCCTTGAACACGTCTATCGTGGGTAGACTCGAGTCCGCCTCCAGCACCAGCAACACGGCGTTACCGAGCGCTATGGCTGCCGGAACCACGGCCAGCAGAGATACGAGGTCGTTCTCGAGCGGGGAGATCGCGACCACTCCCAGGGGCTCCTTGGACACTCGCACCACGTGGCTGCCAGCACACGCACCCACGCAAGATGAGATGTCCGTCGCGGCAGAATAGCCCCAGCTGGAGAGCTCTCGGATCCCGAAACTTACTATTCCTGCGAGAAAGTCATCTGGCTGACACACACTGCAAACAAATAAGACGATTGCATATTATGTATTATTGCCGTTACGGATACAAGGCAATGTGAAATCCAGTCTCAATAGGCAACACGGTAGACCCAGGCTAATCTGGGTATAACTGGGACCGGTGCAGCCCAGGATATGAAAAAAACCCGTATCATTATTCATTACGGTTATCACGTTTTATCAATGTATTACTTTTAGGAAGGGGTCTGTACCATTATTGATGTCACTTTATGGCAGACAAACTTCTGAGCCTACTGATTGGGCAATAAATGTATTTTTTTAAATAAACTATTAAGAGTAGGCAATGCCTTTGAAATAGATAGCTTACAATACAAAAAATTTGCTTGGCCTTTAAGGAAATCAGCTCCGTCCCCCTTTACACGTGAAAGCACATATAGGCTAAAACTCACATGTAAGAAAGTTTGGTTTTAACTATGGCTTCCATTCAACATCGCGAAGAAATTTCGGCATCGATTCAAATCGAAATACAGTAATTGAATTACACACCAGGCCTACTTTTCACGGACGGCGTGAATGTGTGGTATGCGTATGTTATGATGACACATACATTCGATGCGAATGCTGACCATCGGCGCTTTTTATTTATTTATTGTCTTTCTTTATTTTAGTACACTCGGGTCACACGTGCTACGTGTTTGTAATATACATGTATATATAAACATGTTTGTAATATGTATTGCCCATGACTGTTTTAGTTTATTTTTCAAAATGATTCAACCTGGCCTAAAACCTAAATTCCGACATCGATTTGCAAATCATAAATCGAATGGCAGCTCTAGCTTTATTTTAACAAAGAAAATCTGAAATCTTTCAGCTTTGTTAAAAATAGACTTGACTGTACAAACAATGGCGTACCTACTGTTAGTAAGTAGTCAGATAAGTCATCCTAGCCTTTCCTTGAAGCTTATAGAAGTGTACGTAGCAAGTGGCGAGGGCTTACCTTTCAAGATGATCGCGATGTGCATGTAAATGGCCGGCCATGTTGTGCAGCGTGTTTGACTTGACTGCAGGCCGAGTTGCAGCCCAACGTTGCTGGGCAGCCATTGCGCTTTCCACTGCAAGCAACACGTCGTCGCTGGAAGTGAAACACAAACAGGCACTCCATTATTAAATAGATTAAATACAAAATTGACAATTCATAGACGCACCTATTTTGAATAAAAAAGTTAAATTGTTGCTATTTAAAAATAATAAATCATAGGTAATTATAAGTAAATAATTAGACAACGGATTCATAAGTTACAAGTTGTTGGATGCTTTCACGGGTCCAAAGACCATATACATATACAGTACGCTGGTCATTCCGCGATTGTACGATTTCCGCCCCTGCTCCAGCAGGACATATGCATATTGGAAGGGTACAGTCCCAGACCCCAAAAACGTGATTAATAACATGATTGTAATAAAATAAATAATAATGATTTGTAACTAAAAAATTTCTAATTAAATTCCAGTTCTTCTCGCTAGTAATTGCTAGTAAACTTGTTCGAATTTTGAAATGAATACAATTCAAATGATCTTAATTATTTTACATAGTAGGCCTATGTAGCCTAAATGCCTACTATTCTGACTTCGGATTTTCAAGGAACTACTGTATGTATCGTGCGTGCACAGATGCCAAGTTTAATCAACTAAATATGCGTGCTATTAAAGAAAAAATGCAACTATTCCAATCACATCCTCTTTATTCATAATCTCAATAAAAAATAAGAATAAATAAAAAGGGATGTTTTAGAGTTCATGCAATTGCTTTTTCAAGAGAATATACATCAACACATTTGAGTGGCTTTCAACAACAATAAATCTAGTGTCTAATAATGTATAAAATTATTAAGAAATAGTTGGAACATTGATAAGGGTAGGGCCTATACTATGTCCTCACTTAAAAACAGTTCGTATACCTGAGTAGGTAGACAGTAAATACAAATTTATTTACAAATACCATAGTAGAATAATACTGGACACTGTCCATGTTTAGCATACGAGAAGGCTACGACACGCAACACTAGTGCTCCTAGCGGCAAGTGGTAGTACCAAATACCATAGTAGAATAATACTGGACACTGTCCATGTTTAGCATACGAGAAGGCTACGACACGCAACACTAGTGCTCCTAGCGGCAAGTGGTAGTACCAAATACCATAGTAGAATAATACTGGACACTGTCCATGTTTAGCATACGAGAAGGCTACGACACGCAACACTAGCGCTCCTAGTGGCAAGTGGTAGTACGGCAATGAAGGCTGCTTTACAAGTTCAATGCTATTATCGTACTCTAAAAAGCATTAGTAGGGCTAGCAATTACACATCAGTGTATTGAAAACATATGTAGTAGACTTGGTAACGGTTTGCATCTATATTTGTAACCAAATTAATCTGAAATGTTATATTATTTGTAGGCCTGTGCGAATAGTGATTTTTCACTTCCAATCGAAGTTCGAATATCAAATGATTTTATCCACAAATAGTTTCGAATAATGACGTGAAAAACAGTATTTCTTAATTCAGTTCTTTAATTAATTTGTGTTACCTTGCACGTTTATTGTTTACACAATATTTAAAATAAAATTATATGTTTGCACTTTGCAGACTTGTACAATATCACCAATACTAAAACAGCACTTTGTAATATGTTTGCCTTTGTAGGGCCTAGTCCTCCCTTCAAAGATTATGATATTAAAATAAAAATATAACAAACAATAAATAATGAAGTATAAAATAACATTAGCCTAGGCCTAGGCTAAGCCTAAGCTAATGTCACGAGATGGTTGTGAGCCAGGGAGGCCTTGATATGCCTAGGCCTGGATGAACATAATGCCTAGGATGTTGGGGGCACATATTTTATGCATAGCCTAGATAGACCTAGGCCCAGGCCCTACCACAATCACGACAAGTCTTACTTGATATGAAACCCTAGCCTAGGCCTAAGCCTAGCCAAGCCACAAGGATAAATGATAGGCCCAACGTAACTAAACTCAGTAGAACCAAAGCCTAGGCCTATCATATAGGCATAAAGTTATAAACTGTAAAATGAAAACACTAGAATATTATCTAGGTCTAGGCCCATATGGCATCTTCAGATGCTTTCCACAAGTTTTGCACTTGGCAGCACTTTTGTCTGCCAAAAGGGGTTTGAATTTCTTTGCCAAAGCCTTCATTCGAGTCGCTGTCATCCAGTTCCATTGTTTATGTCATACAACAACAAAAATCGCCAGCAGCGACCTCAGATCTCAGGCATCCAGATTCTTCAAAACATCGCTCACGCCGCGCAGTGTTGTACAGTTGTAGTCACATTCAAGTCGAAGACAATTTTTCGTTAGATACCCACGCGCTCTGTTGACGAAACTGTAAACCTCTTACACTTTTCAAGATCTGCTCTCTAGCGGCGAAAATTCAGACTTGTACTTTTGGCGGTCTTTTTAATACACGTCCTACAAGTGAGTGCTGGACTCAAAATAGTTCGAATTTCGAATAGTTACTATTCGAATTTCCAATCGAATATAGGTTACTAATTATTCGCGAATATTATTCGAAATTCTAATGTTCGCATAGGCCTAATTATTTGTCATCTCATTTAACCTTGCGAGCAGAACTCCATACGTGTCGCTGCAAATTTAGGCAACTGACCTGTATTACAATTGATAGGTTGTATATTACAGTATTTGGGAGAAGTGTAGACGTTACCTGGTGGCTTGAGCTATGGACGCGAAAGGTATTCCGCCTTTAATGAAGACGGTAATTCTGTTTCCCGTGGCGCAATGATCGGCACCGGAGTAGTACAACTGGTATTCTCTGCCCGGGTCACCAGCAGGTTTCAGCGGGAGCATCACTTCCCTCTCACTGTTTAGCTCGGCACTTAAAAACGTATGCGGTAATGCTGAAAAGTAAAAAAATGAATCATTTATTTTATTTTCCATTAAGTACATTTGTAATCATTCTTGATGATAATATTGTACGTGTTGTACGTGTAGGCCTACATGAAACTTGCAACTTTATGGTAACCAATTCTCCCCAAAATCAACCTATTGCTAAGCTACCTTTGCTATGTTAATGGACAACTAGATCTTACTACTACGTACTAGGTACTACTATTACTAATTATCGCCCACAACACACGACACTTATCTCCATCTAGCTGTTATTTTCTTCATTTTTAAGGTAACCTATGTATATGAAACTATATTTAGTATGGATATCAATGGTTGTTGTCAGGATGGTTTTAAAATTATAGACAAGAATTCACACACCAAACATTAAAAATTCGACAACGCAAGTTTTGTTTTAAATACGTAGTTACTAGTTATTTTAAAATACGAAGAATACAAAATACAAATAAATAGCCTAAACTTTCTAAATAGAAAAATGAATAACATAACAGCAACATTGAGATGTGATGTTTTGTGTGAGAATCTGCCCAGACAGTATAGCCCAGACATTTCCCATGTCACCTAGTGCTCGCTACAAGCTCCGCCCAGTTCTAGTCGTTAATTTAAAGTACTGATTTTTTTTGAATGCAAGTTTATTTTTGACTTGTATTTGCATCAAAAAACAAATAGACTTTCTATCCACCTAAGATGTAGGCCTACATACAATTGGCAAAAAGTAAAAAAACATGATTGAAATTGAATTGTCGTCTCAATTTTGGAGCTTCCTATATACCGGTATAAGAAGTTCCGCAACAAACTCACTGGGTTAACTCATTTGCCCTTTTTTTAAATGCTATTTCTTAGAACATGGTGTGTGACAACAAACGAGGACCTGGTTATAAATACAGTACCATCAAATCCGCCGAAGGAACCTAGACCACATATCTTCAATCCTCCGAACGGAACTGCCGCATCAAAGATTCCATGACCATTTATCCACACCGTTCCCACCTGTAGACAGAACAATTTCAGTCACATAAACGAAGGTACTGTATATTCAATGGCTCAAAACTAAAATTGAGTAGTAGGGCCTTTGTAGAAAAGTAATACACGTAACCTAGTTACTGTACTGTGTATCACTGTAGGTTTGAAAACCTTTCTCTTATGTGAAGATTAGTGTGTGTTCTTGTTGTTAATAGTGTTCATGCAAATAAAATGAGTTTCAGCAAGCTGTATTAGTTATTAGCAGTAAAAAAGCAAAAACTCACTAAGATTGTACTTGGCGAAGAAGTAATTAAAGTGCCCGTTCACCTCTTTAGCAAGTTGTTCTCTATCTAAAGTTTAACCCTAAATACCAATGTTTGAGTGTATATCACGCGGCCTATACCATCAGGTGTCCTTTGTTTATTCGCGCAACTTGCTGTTCTAGGTGGACGTTCTACGTCATGCGAACCATGTTGCCAACTCTGCGCTGCGTCTCCAGCGGGCATTGGAAAGAGGGGTGGTACTGAAGATCTGTGGTTGGCTGAAGACATCATTGGAGGGAGAGCACTTGGTCTGACGAGATAAATTGTTCAAATGAAAGTGGTGCAGAAGGCGCGTGGTCAAGCGGATAGATACAAGATTTGTAACAACTCACTGGAAATGTGTTTATATTTTTCTTCAATTTGTGAAATGATAATAGTATTTGTCAAGATAAGGAATATAATTATAATAGTTTTGTCAAATTAAGAAATAAAGTTAGGCCTACTTGCGCCCAACAGGTTTTCACAAAGACCTCAAGTAAAATTTCACAAACTTGCGTTTGTTTGATACATCTTGGTGAAAATTCTTCTTGTTACAGGTATGTCGTTACATTAGACTACGACGTAAAATGTACTATTTGACGTATTTGTGTTAATTTCTATTTGACCTGCCATTTTATATATTGCTATAATGTGAAGAATAAAACGGTTTCTATTGTAGTGGATGGAAAATTTGAAACGACTATACACATGCGCTTGGCTGGATACTTTTCGCCCAACCCTCCAGATGCGCGAGGCAAGGTCACACGACACTCGGGGGTACGGTATTGCCAAACGTACAACGTTGAGCGGGCTGCATAAAACATTTAACCACTAATTACGTGGAACTCGAATCATTTTCGGTGAAACTGTTATTGAATATGTGTTCTATACCAACTTGAGTGTCTTGGTACACATTGCAGTAAGAGGTGAACGAACACTTTAAGGTAGGAGCACGTTAAAGTTAAAAACAGCTTGTTATAATATTAATTTCTAGTTTTTCAATTTACATTTTTATTGCGTGGACGTCGAAGCATACCGTAAAATTTAATTGGCCCATACTGAGTTACCGGATAATGTTATGACTAAAACGAATTATTGAGGATATGACTGGTAACATTTTTTTTAAAGTTTTGAACAGTTTTTGCCTATTTTAACTTTTAATGGAAATTGAAGAAAACAGTAACAGTGAAGTGAAAAGCCATAACTGGCAACATGTCAAGAGGTGCAGACTCTTTAGGCACTTACCCTGAGGCTATCTGCCACGGACAGAGATAACGACTGGCTCTCTAGCCAGATGGAAGCGGCCAGGCAACCACGAGCATTATTGGCCATGGCGACGGCCTCTTTTGCCACTCGAAAAGGTACGAGCGAAACGATGGGCAGGCCCATTACCTCGTAGATCATGGAATCACGCTCCACATCCCCCCCAATCAAAAGGGTCGGTGGGAAATAAAGTTTCCGTGATAAGTCCTCGGGTAATTCGACTTGGAATACTTCAATACCAGACTCTTCTGCTTTCTTAATCATCTCCGAAATACCACTATGTATTTGTGCCTTCTTCACGGGATCTACATCTTTCTTTTTTAAATCGGGTCCACTGCACATTTTGCTCAGTTGACACTTGAGCATTTTAGAAAACTGTTCAAAAACGGACTCCTGAACTATCAGTTTCTTGACTGCCCACGGGACAATACCCTGGCACTGGCCAACCGATTTTACTATGCAATCCACTACTGCAGCCAAGTCTGCTGTATCAAACACGAGCATTTGAGAATGTCCTGAAACACACAATTATTATTATTATTAATTTACCAAACTGTATACATTAACATTACGGCAACCAAGCTATGACGTTGACAAAGTTTGATACCGGTAGTGTAGTAGTCTTTACTTAGCAAACTAGATAGATAACTGCATTAAGAATACATAATTATAATACTGTACTTACAAACAGCAGAAGATTAAAATACTATTGTATTTGATCAAAATAACTCAAAGCAATTAAAAACAACTTAGAAATGTAATCATGAAAAACACAGGCCTAGCTTAAGACTATTTTCAAGTTATAGACAACAATTATATAGGAACACAAGGATAAAGTATGACACCCTTGAGCTCTCATGATGAGTGACATTTTATCTGAATTTTAAATTTATTTGTGGGTGTCTTTAAAGCATTACACTTATAATGTTAGATCACATAAATAATGAAGAAGAGAAGTGAAATGCTTGATGCCCTTTATTTTAACTTATGTATATTTAACTAGTAAGAACTAAACTAAACCTAACAATACAAGTTGGTGCCGTTATTAAATAGTTTCAGGTTATTTACCCAAAACATCCCAACAAACAGAACTTATTTCTAAGATTTTACAAAATGATTCTATATGATAGGGCCTACAATGAAATAAGTTTAATAATTGTTGTGATAGAGGCCAGTCGGCAAGGCTACTTAGTTGTGTTGGGGAAAGGAGAGACTAACAGCTCACCTGAAACATGGTAGGCCTAGGCGGTCATGTGAAAAGTAGAACACATCACTTAAAATGTTTCAAATGTAGAAATGCTTCGGCCTACACAGCCTTCGTCACCATTGGATAGTTACTGACGCATCTTTAAACTATTTACACTTATTTATTTACACTGTTTCCACTATTAACTTAATCTACACCATTAATATTATACATACTATTTGCACTAATTACATAGGACTAGGCTACCAAACACAACAATTTTCAGAATTAAAATCGTAGGCCTATTTAAAATGAATTTCCAAGGAGGCGGAGTTACCGCTAATGACCTCAATTTGGTGCTGCAGCATATTTTTAAGTCCATAGGTAACTTGTGAATGCTACCCCCTCCCCCCTTGCTACCCCAGAGTGTGTACACTTTGGAACTTGGAATGGAAAATAGATAATAATACTTTTCAAAATAAATAACACATCAAACACATAGAACATTAAGTACTTACAAAAACCCAATATATTACGATAAACCAAATTAAAATTTCACAGCCTGTGTTATAGCACATCATAGGCATAGCCAATCTACCTGAAAAGCCGACATGGTAAAAGGATTGGAAGACAACTCTACTCTAAAAAAACAACAAGAAAATGATTAAATGCAATAGTTTCTTACCAGTCATCAATGCTGCAGACAATACTGCTTCACATGGAATAGTCTTCTTAATGATTTGTCCCATAGTAGTTGGCCCAAAGTACATCACATTGGTGACGTTACAATTGGATACGACTGTCATCACGGTATCCTCGTTGCCGGGTAGTATGTTCAACATTCCGTCGAAATCGGTCCCTTTAATGCACATTTCTGCCAGAAAGAATGCCGGCAACACGGTTTCCATCGGCACAACCAGGCAGACGGAGACCTTGGAAGCGAATGCAGGGGCCAAGAGCCAGGCAAGAGCGATCAGAGGTGTATCTTTTGTGATGACACACACAACAAAAGAGTCATAAACAACCGTATCGGGCTCCTCTGGTATCTTATATACAACATTTGCATAATATTTGAAGTGTTGAATCATTGCTGGAATATCAAATTCCCTTGGAGTCGACATGGGTACCCCACGACTCAGAGAATCGATCTCCGCTAATAAACTACGGTTTTTTTCGAGTGAAGCGGCTATTTTGTGCATGCACGTGTAGATGTCGTTTGCTCTAAGTTTCTCTACAATGTCGTGTGCCCGAATTGCCGTCATTACGGCAAGATCAATGTCTTCTAACTCGGTAGGACGAACGGTAGCTAAATGGTCGCCTGTCCATGGACTTATAATAGGATGCGAGTTTCCACCTCCCAATAACTCATCATGTTCACTGATATATGGACCAAAAGACCTTCCCCACAGCCATCCCTGGAAAGAAGTGGTACATCAGTATCACAAAGTTAAAGTTAAGTACCTACAGCAGTATCATAAAAAAAAACTAGAGCAAGATTGTAGGGCTGTGCTGATTTCAATCCTTAGCAGTCAAGGTCTATCTTGTTTCAGCAGCTAATTGAATCATGACTCAAATAAACAAATTGTCATAGTTCTGTACATAAATCGAGGCCTAAATAAGCCTAGGCCTACTAAGCTTAGTCTCTTCTTACAAAAAAAAAAAAACAACAAAAACAGTAGGGAACATTCCACATATATCCCAAATATTGTTTCATTCATCTGAAATAATAGGTAGGTAGTAGTGATGACATCGGGTAGTAAATATTGGAGTCGGCTCATAAGCCTTGGGAATCGAGTAAGAGTCGACTGCTCGATTGGCGATAAGCTCAGGTAAACCTGGTTGACCTTGACATGTTTAAACACTCTCCTCGGGATGCTTTGTTCCAGGCGGGAGCAAAAAATACACACATTTTTGGCAGTAAGTAACAATACCAGTACTTGACTGTTTGTTCATAAAGTTGGCTTGGTATTAAACATGGTTTTCAAACAAAAGTGTCTCTGTTGTGAAAGGCACCAACTTTGTGTGTTGCTTGTTTACAATTCTTCCTGGATGGGAAAATGACACAGCAACCCACTTTAGAAGGAGTCGGTAGGAATCGGGTACCCGATGTTATCACTAGTAGGTTTACACCAGGTTTACTAAGGATACTAAGGATACTAAGGACGGAAGTCGCTCTTTCGTCTGTTTGATTGGTCCTGAACATCCTGGCGGAGTTAATGTTCAGAATGTTCATTTTTTACCAAACATTCAATCGTGCAACACATCATGCAATTACAGCCAAGAGTGAACACGTTTAGTAAGAACACGTGTTTGCCCACCCCTACGCAAGATACTCTATTGATTTTAGACGCCTGCCGAGAGAAATGGAACCGGTTTCCGGGTACCCAATGTCATCACTAATTTGTATGCTAGCCTAGGCCTAGGCCCTAGAGGCTAGAACTATGCTTCTAGAAGGGTAGGTACATAGTGAATAAATTGTGACAAATGACTTACAACTTTGCCCAAGGCCCTACATAAGATTATCTGCAGTAAATATCGTACACATGGGTCAATGTGAAGTATAAGGTGTAATTTTTCCCCCTGGGGGGCTTTCACTCTCCAAACCCCCCACCTTTTTAATCGAAAGTTGCTAAAAACAACAAATTAGTAGGGCCTAGGCCTACCTATTCCATTGGAAAATGCTGTGGACCCCTGTTTATGATAGGCCTAGGCCAGTGGTGTCCAAAGTACGGCCCGCGGCTTCTTTTCATACGGCCCGCACAAGATATTGAAATTGCTTTTAATCGGGCCCAATGAGTCATTTTTCTTCATTCAGAAATGCTCATTGAAGATAACTCGATATCACTACTATTTCTGTTTGCTACCAATGTGCACTACTACTGTTTTGTCCTACCCCTGTTTGTTACTCTTTTGTGAACGAGGGTCAGAGTATTACGTATTACTAACGGCACTCAAGAAAAATGAACCCTTGACTACGTATATCACGCAATTCTAACGCGCTTGGGATAAAGGCGCCTTGCTTTCAATCGGTAGCCGAGTGAGGAATCTGCTCCGTATATCACGTCAATCTGAAGCGCCCTTATCTACACCGGCTGCAAATTCAGCCAATCACAACACAGGCTGTGCATCGCGGAGCCGCTTTGACGTGTATATCACTGAAATCAAAGTGAATTCTAACCTCCAACTCGCTTGCCCAAGCGAGTTGGATCGCCGCCGTCTTGAGGTAAATTCGACGTGTATACCACACTCTGCAACCGATTGGAACCAAGGCGCCTTCATCCCAGGCGCCTTAAACTTGCGTGATATACGTAGTCCTTGTGAGGCAGGGGCTGTTTCGGCCGTCTTGACACTTGTCAGTCAGTGGTCAGCGGTACAACCACATTATTTCAGCGACTGTTTCTGCAGTTTAATTCAGAACCACTCCACGTGTCGCACAGCTCATTATAAAAACTTTAGAATTAATGAACATATAGCTATAAAATACATTTTTATCGCAAGCGGTACTTATTGTGTTTTGAAGGTTCAAGTTAAGAGCTAACTAGATTTCGAGCGATTTTGAGTGTAAATTAGAAACAATATTTTTTAAATTATATTTTTGGATCTGCTGAGTTGCTGAATAATGCTGTTAAGCCGGGTTTATATAAAGTCACAAGGATTATGGTTTAGTTATAAGCCGAGTTGGAAGATAGGGATCACATACAATGGTTCACACAAACTCGTCATTGCAATAGACATAGTCGTAGTCACAAGCGAGTTGAAAAATGTTCAACTCTCTTATTGCAATACCATATTCCTTGTGACGGACCAATCAGGGGTTGAAACGTCACTTACTCGCTTATAACAAGCCAATGAAATGCCATAAACGATGAATCAGTGCTACAGAGCTTATACCTTATTGCAATTCCATACAACTATAACAAAACCTTGTGACTTTATATAAACCCGGCTTTACGTGATAAAATGTAAACTTACTCTTGCATTACTTTTAAACTTAATAATATAATTTACCTTTATTTAGTGAACGGTTACAAAAACGTTTGCAAGCGTAGGCCTAGGCCTAGCCTAGGCTATGCAAATAATTTACTCCATACATCATCATCATAATATTTTAAACTGTTAATGCCGCCCAATGTCAAACAAGTTTGGACACCACTGGCCTAGGCCTAGGCTAGGCTCTAGTTACATCCACCAAATAGATAGGCCTAGGCCTAGGCCTGCAATCATCTAGACAAAAACATAAATAAAATTTACTGGCTAGACTAGCCTAGGCCTAGGCCTCCTAGGCTTAGCGTCGACACCATTATGTCAAGCCGACGGATGAGCACATGGCACGAGAAGTCTAGCCTAGGGTGGATGCAAATGGGGAATGGGTAACAACCACTGGCATTGTTTTCACCCCTTCATGCAATTTTAAACTCAACATTTGAAAGTCGTTTAAGCCTAGGAGTCATATTTACACATTTACACGCCACTTAAAAAGACACATAACCTTGTTGGCCTACAGCCTAGCCTAGGCCCTAGCCCCGTATGCCTACCTTGGCTACACTGTAGTCGTCAATAGTGTTGGAGGTATAAGAGGCCTCAAACACAACTTTGTAAGATTTCGCCATGTCTAATACTTAGTTGTAAACGAAATTCAATCCAAATTATAAAATCAGTACTAGTCCTTCTTCGAGTTTAACTGCCGCTGGTAGCCATAGCAAGACAGGAGTCAGGAATGAGAAAACGCACGTGATGATAGGTTAGTTCGTCGTACCAAAGCTCTTCATCATTGGGTCTGCCCACGTGACGAAACCTGAAGAAGCGGTTGGTTATTACTTATTGCTAAGTTCTTTGGTAGACATCTGCCAACTGCCACGGCATAAAAAGAACACTGGATTTAAAATATAAGCTCAATAAATAAGCAAATAAATACGCAAATAAGCAGCAATATTATAAATAAATAAATTAAGACTTATCCAGTCTTATCAAATTATTTACCTTATTATTTTTCTCCGCTTTTTAGTTTATTTTTATTGTTGTGTTTGGTCAACACTGTTTATAAATGTTTTCATAAAGAATCAAAGGACCACAAACAAACAAATAAATAAATAAATAAATAAATGAATAAATAAATAACTAAATAAATAAACACATAAATAAGCAAACAAATAAATAAACAAACAAACAAAATAAACAATTTGTTGTATTATTGTATTATATGTATGTATATTGTATGTATTACTAACTTAATTAAAACTTATATTCGTCGTGGTATCTTAGTTCGAGCCCACACCAAAAAAAACACTTAGCTGGAACTGCAGTAGTTCCCCACTGTGTAGGGGATGTGAGAGGAGTGAAATAGCACGCATATGAAGAGATACCAGTGATCCCACCCATTCCATCGCACTGCACAGCTGTACCATGTCACCAATACCACATTCCACGCCGTGCGAGTTAGCCGAAAACTTAAATAAATAATATTAATTCACAGGTGTTTAATTTAATGGCTAGTTATCGATTCACGTTATGCTTCATCTGTGTTAAAGATTTAATTTAGCCGGTAGAAGCCCCGTTAAGTGAATGATTTTATTTATAGGCTGATGTTGTTTGAACAAACAAAATATTGCAGTTGGGAGATTTACACAGGATTCCAAATAAGGATGAAAATAAAATGAACACAGTTGTATAGCTCATGTTGTGTATTGAGTACAAGGAGCTGACATTTTATGCTGGTGACAAATGAAGTCTAGTTTAACAGTATGGTATGGCGCTGACACTTGTTCTGTCAGATAAAGGAACATTCAAGTATAATTATTATGAATCACTTTAAATCATAATGACATGAAAAACACTAAATAAACTTCCTGAGTTGGGTTTGCATTCAAAAACTGCAAGAGGCACTCCACAAAAATGACAATAATGAAGTAATGATTCAGTAACAGCTTACAGGTAATTACAATATCGAAGTATGAGTATTGGCAAATCTCAAGTAGAAATCACATTTCCTCTTTGAGTAACAAATAAAGTACATAAGTTTTTCTCTTTAAGGCACAAGTTAGTACCCTGAATTTGAATGTACAGTATAAAAATGCACCCACAAGTTTGTAACTACATAAACATTCATATACACTGGGATATAAGGACCAATTTTCTATACAGATATACACGTTTGAATGTTTTGTGGATGCATCCTGAATGCATACTTAAAAATACAATATTACACATTCTGAGCACGGTATAATATAATATAATTTATGTACAAAAATAATGGCAAGATAAATTATGCATACTTATGTACTACAAATATTTATACTAAATGAATAAACTAAACAGACATATATTTTCTGAAAATTATTAAACTTAATTAAATATATACAACCACCATGAACCCATTCCGCTTGACGTGACAAATACAACTCTATTCCTTTACGAGCCTATAGGTACTTTTTACCGTAGTTTCGTTACTTGTATCGGAACAGTGTATAGTAGTAGTACAACGTCATTGAGCACCATGTGGACCAGATCCACTTGTTCAACCGATTCTGCCTGTCAGATGTTCATTTTGGAAAGTCAAAACACTTTGAATTACTTCTCTGGAAATCAATAAATCATTTGGGCCAACTCAACTTTCATACAAAAATAAGTCAGTCACATCACTTGTAACTTGTAAGCGACCTTTCCAAGTATAGGCCTACAGACAGATGTTGCTAAAATGTTTGAAGCATTGGAAACTGTATACAACAACATTTTTTTTAATGTTTCTTCACAATCGACAAATAACAATACAACTACAATTTGTATTGATTTCTCATTTGACCAAAATGTGCGTGTGCGCATTTGTTTGCGTGTTTGTGTGTGTGCACGAAAAAACCCTCTAGGAATGAAAACAAGCCCACAGTAAGCAAAGATAATCAAGTTGTGAAAACATATATGCCAAGAAGAAAGAGTAAATACATAGACAAAAAAAACTCATTAGAGGGACAGCAAAGCATATTCAAACTTATTTGGTCCTGTATGCAACCTGCAAGCAAGCAAATACATAAAATGTACTATTATTGTTTTATTATTGTCTGAATTATTCCAAATAGGTACCTCTCGCAAGGAAGAGAACCACACGATAGTTTTCCACCTAATTCGACAAAACCTGACCAACTGGCACATGCACAAGAATCCGCTCAATATGATCCCGAGAGCAAAACAATAACACTTATTAAATTGTATGCTAACAATGGCAATTGCCAATTCAACGAATGAGGTTACAAACGTAGCTAGTAGTTAATAGTTATTAAAATGCATGTACCGGTATGTAGTATATTACATATCAAATAGAAAATGTATCAAAATAGAGAATTTGAAAATAACAATGCCACTTTGTCCAATCTTAGCTGAGGGATAGTCTAAATCTGTTCAGTTTGTGTAAACCAATTGCAATTCATGCACGGTCCTTGATAAGGCATACAGTTTTCTATTGTGAAGTATGTATTTGTTTTAAGAACGTTCACAACAACGCACTTTCACACTCTTAGCCCTACCAAATGATCCACTGCCTGTCCTTTGAAGAAATGAGCATGAACATTATGAACGTGAAACGTTTCCCTTACACTTTATGCGTGATAATGAACAATGAGAAGTGCTGCGATGAGTGCAACTGTACTTCAAGTCTTAGAACATCAGTAGTAGTAAACATGGAAATATTTCCTTACCAGTCTTATGCAAGTAAACAAGCTCGATTTATGTGGTAGGCAAAGTTTAACGAGTACCATCTTTGCCGACGTGATACAAAACTCGACTATTTGTGCTGCAAACCTTCCACTTCTATCTAATACAAAGCCACACGACATGTGACCACATTATTATATTCGGAGTAAATAAATTTAACGTTTCGTACATCAAATTTTCAGGTGAGCGACTGTCAAAATATACATTATTGTAATAACATGTTAATAATATTTACATACAATACAGTCCACTAGTATCTTAAAACGTTTTTTTTTTACTAAATATATGAGGCACCCATTGTTTATATGTATATAGAATAGAATAGCTTATATTCACAAGCTTGTATCACTTTTTTGGCAGGTTAGAATATTAACGAATATTATTAACCAATTAGCTACTCTAATGAAGAGTACTACCCTGCTACTTGCAGGTAGATAAGATTATACAAATACATTTAGTTAGATGAAAGGGGAGAATTAAAGAAACAACAGTACACATGGCATTAGACATTGCAATTACTGTATCCATGACATTAATTTTTATAAACATACCTACACTATGTTACCCTGTGTGATTTAAGTGTATAGCACGTGCATAATAATGTGCATCCTATTTGTAGATGCCATATTGAGTGTATTGTTAGGCCACACTCTAAGAAACTTCAATGAAATACTAGTGGTAAGCGTAAGCCATTTACCTTTATTATGCAAACTGATAGCTGTACAGCCAGAAACTTGGGATTGAATTTAGTTTTTTGATAAGTTTAATGTTAAATTGGAATCAGAAATGGATCTGAAGGCAACATCTTTTGGTGCCATTGTTCCTACTTTAAGCCCCTGTTCATCACCGTAACAAGATTTCAAATGTTTTGTTTCCTTATACTCTTCAAACTTGAAAAACTAATTTTTAAACTTCAGCAAGTCTTTTTCTCTCGCACCCCCAGAAAAAACATAGTATGCAAGGTTCAATAAGCAAGTTAACCCTGCTATTGTGGAGAACCATGTTCGATAGCTTCAAGGGCTGCACATGACAAGTGCACTAGCTCATTAGCTCACTATAAAGCTTATCCAATAGTACAGAACTTAAAGCAGCAAATAACCAAAGACTATGAACAAAGTCCGTTACGAGCATTAACTAGCTAGTGATACGTAGTATACAGTGATGTAACAAACCGGATTGCAAATCAATGCAAAATGCACACATTCATACATTACAATATAATGAAAGTAAGTATATGAATGCCATTGAAGGAATAAGCTGTGAACTTTTGAACAGCAAAAATCTCCCCAAAATGTAAGGCTACAAAAGGGTAAATACGTCAAGCATAGGTCGACGGGAAAACAATAGGAAAACAACGTAAGAAAACAAAAGTTAGGTTAGGTATGGTCTCCAGAATTCACTGTTTACGCAATTTTAAAGGAAGTCGCGATTTGTACTTGGTTAAAACTAAACTAGAAACTATAAAACTTTTGTTTTTAAATGAAGCCAATAAATCAAAACATTACGTTACATGCTCAGATGAACAATACGTAATTAATTTAATTGAAATTAACTTTTTTAACAGATGCATTTTTGGCAAATGTAACTTTAAAAATCTCATGTGTACCTATGTAAAAATATATCTACAGGGTACCAACATTTCAAATGCTGGGATGTATTTATCCCTCACATTTGTACACAATCACCTGGATCCCACACCCTTACTTTAAGCCTGCATAACATATTCACAGTTCATATGTGTGTCATAGTTTCTGCCATGGGTATAAGACACATAGCTTAAGGCTTTGTCTTTTGCAAAGAGTTTTACAATTCTTATTTTGTTTGACTGGCCCTTTACCCCTTCAGTTCTCTTCCAAGCTAAAATTTTCAAATCCTCAGGCCTACGCTTTAAAAATGTAACTACCTGTACTTCCTTTCTAGACATTTGGGACAAATACAACTAAAATTTCACTCCCAAAATCTTTGAAGTCCACAATAAAAATCAACATTTACTTTTAAATCCCCCATACTGCCCACATTGGTTACTTATAAACATTTCTTAGTCAATAATTTCCTTGAAGCTAGCCTCATTTCTTTATACAATGTATCTGACGTTCCCACAACAATAAAAACATTAGCGATCAATTGTTAACATCTAAAAGAAACAATTTGTCCCCAACACTTCCCCCCTAAAGCTGTGCCTGGGCTCTTACGATAGAGTTCCTGCTTGTTTGGAACTGTGTCTGTGCGCGAGTTCCCACACCGGTAAAATTAATGCCGTAAGACCTATTGGATTAGCAAAGAACTACAAAGGTTGGAACAGAAGAGCCTAGTATATACATCATAATAACATACTATTAGCTCCACAAAATGCATTACTTACGACTAGTTGATAAAAGTATCCGTTTGCTGCAATGATGGAAAGTACGAAGTCAAATCTACTACTTGCTGTCATATTGACCGACAAGTTACAAAGTACAGGTACAGTTACGAACTGTAACTCTCCTCCCTCCCCCGCTTTCTCCCTCTCGTCAACCCTATTCAATCACTTCCCCTTACCCCTTCTTTGTGTCCGTTTCTGACCTTGATTTTAATTCGGTTCATCTGTGGTTAGTCCGCTCGAGGTGGGTCCTACTTGGTAGTGCTCTTGTGCACATCTTTTGGCATTTCTTCATTCTTATTAGTGATGACATCGGGTACCCGACTCCTCTTGTACCCGACTCCATTTTCTAGGAGTCGACTCCTTCAAAAGTCGGTTGCTGTGTGTAAGTGCATCATGTATTGGCAGTCTGTTTCCCTTTCTGTTATTTACTACCCGATGTCATCACTAATTCTTATCATATGGCCTTTATTATCTTTCCAATTTACTTTCACACAACTTTCAAATAAAAACCCCACGTAAAGTTTGTAACGAGAGGTAGCCAACTTAAATTCACAGGTTTTCCATATTATATGATATTAGATGAAGTACAAACGATTTAGGGACATTACTATGAACACGACATCAGTTCATAATATTGTAAATCACTTGAACTTCTACAAAGAGCTGATTATCAAACAATAGTGTAGGTTTTCAGATAGTTACTGCGACAGTAATACCTTAAGTACTGAAACGGTACAGTGGTCTCACAATCCAGTCTTAGCATCCAAGAACTTATCTTTGAATGTGCATAATAACAATAAAAATATAAAAAACGCAGTAATGATACGATCAAAAATACAAAAAACAGATAATAAAATGTTAGTAACGTTTTAAGACACTATTGGTTTGGTAATAACAACGCGACATTTCGTGTCAGCAATCGTTACATTGTGCGGCAGGAGTGGGCACGGGGGAGGGTGGCGGCGGCAGAGGGTTGAAGTAGGTGGACGACCGGCCGGCAGTAGACGAGGGAGAGGGTGGACAGGTGCCTCCGTTCCCGTCGCTGTGGTAGTGAGATCTGGGGGTGGGCGGAGGCGGAAACGGGTCAGAGTCGTACTCGGAGCCCGGCGGACCGCAGTACCTCTGTCTCCCGCGGCCCACGGGGTAGTTGTAGTCTGACTCGTCACACACGTCCGTGCTGCAGGGCGTGGGAGGCGGGGGCCTGTTTATCGTGCGGTAGTGCTTGTAGGGGCGATATCGCGAGACGCCCGACGAGGCCCCCGAGCAACAGTAGTCCTCGTTGTAGCCGCGACGGTTGGAGTCTGCCGTCGTGGCCGGACTGGGGGGAGGGTTCAACGTCTCGCGGGGGTAACACAACAACGAAGACGAGCCGATCAGTACGGCGCCGACCGGACCGTTCTCCGTGGTGGAACTAGACGCGCCGGTGATGTGGCTACGGTCGTAGCTGTTTGACGTGGTCGACGAGCCGTTGAGCATGGACAGGTTGACACCCTCCATGCCGGGCTTCACCCCACGGTTGTTCTTGTTGTTGGCCACGGGACAGACGGGCTTGGGTATCCCGCGCAACGGCTTGGGGGACAGGGGATCGCCCGCGGAATCCCCCGCGCCGTTCATCCCGGAGTTTGCCGCACCGAGGAGTTTCTTGCGGCAGAAGTAGCCGATGGCCGCGAGGAAGACTACCGACGCCATCGATATCAGCACCAACATGATCGTGGTGGTCTTGGAGGTCTCCCCGAAAGGCACCGCTCCGATCCTCCGATTATTGTCGTTCAGGCTATTCGAAGTGCACGCCGGGGGATTCTCGTCGCTTCCGTCCTCGCAATTGCCGTAACCGTCGCAGACCAGCCCCGAGGGGATACACTCGTTGTTGGCCACGCAGCGGAACTGTCCCCCCTTGCAGCAGTTGGCCTCGTCGAAGTTATCGGGGCAGTTGGGAGCGCCGTCGCACACGTGAGACTTGTCTATGCACGGCCCGTGGGGGCACTGGAACTGTGAGCAGCCCTGGCAGTCCTCCTCGTCAGAGCCGTCTAGACAGTCCAGCTGGCCGTCGCAGCGCCACGCGATGGGGATGCAGTCCTTGCTGGCCAACGTGCACGTGAACAGTTCGGGCCCGCAGGCCGGAATGGCGCTGCAGCTCTTCTTGTCGTCGTGAAGAACCAGGTTGAGTGGACACGAACAGCTGTAATTGGAATTGTGCGCGAGACAGATGTGGGAGCAGCCGTGATGTTCGTTCTCCGCACTACACAAGTGCGTGGCGAAGGACCGAGCGTCCGGCACGCTGATGCCCACCAAGTCGGTTAGTTGTGAAACCCGACTCATGACGAGCGTCCGGTTCGATCCGGATACCTTGAGAACGCGCTCGATCTGCTGTTGGTCCCGATCGGTCCAGTAAAGATAGTCGCCGTGGACCGCGATGTTAGAAACCTGGACCAGATGCTTGAAGACGAGGATCTTCCTCTTGCCGCCGGACAGGTCGGAGCTTTCCACGTGTTTCGAACTGGCCCAGAACACGAGATCGGAATATCTGTCCACCGCCAACGCGACGGAGTGTTCGGAATTGTCCGCGACCGTCTTTTTCTGCTGTCCGTCCATTCTGGCACGCATCACCCTCGGCTTGGCTCCCACGTCCGTCCAGAACAGGAGCCCCTTCTCGGGGTGCAGGGCTATGTTGCGCGGTTGCTCCCCGTCGGCCTTCATCACCGTGCCCACGGCAGATCCGTTGTCCAGCCTCGTCACGTTGATCGCGTTGGTCTTGGCGCACGTCCAATAAAGCAGCCTCGAGTACGGGTCTATGGCCAGGTCGTAGGGATGGTGGTTGCCGTTGTGCACCGAGGGAGGTATCAGAGAGCCGGACTGACTCCCGTTGTCCAGGGCCCTTCGGATCGACTGGATGCGGCCGTCTATCCAGTACACCAGCTGCGATACGGGATCGAACTCGACGGCGCGGATGTTCTTCAGTCCCTGGATGGGCAGGACCACGTCGGGACAGTCCGAAGTGTTGGGCATCAGTCTCGAGATGAAATTCTTCTGACCGAACAGTATGAACGATTTCGGGGGGACGCACGAGTACTTGTCGTTGGTCGCTCGCGTGTAATGCGTGGGACAACCGCAGCGGTAGTTGTCGGTCTGGCGTTTGGTTGCTGACGCGTCCGTCGCCGGCAACGCCAGGCACAGGTGAGAGCAGCCGCCGTTGCCGACCATGCAGGCGTTATACCCGTCTTGCCTCGACGTGTGGAACACCAAGATGTCGGTGATCGACTCCAGTTTGCTGTGGATCGTCGTCCGGTTCTCTCCGTCCGTCTTGTTCGCACATTCGATGTCTCCGGTCTTCCAGTCCGTCCAGTAGATGAAGTCTTGATACTGCGTCAGGCCGAACGGGTTCTTTATGCCGGTGGTCACCACCCGGACGCGGTTCTTGCCGTCAAGGTCGGAGCTCTCGATCGCCGGCAGGTTGAGTTCCGTCCAGTAGATCCTGCGCTCGACGTAGTCGATGGTCAGACCGTTGGCGCGTCCCAGATTCTTGACGAGCGACGTTCGCTTGGATCCGTCCATGGCCGCCCGTTCTATCGACCCCATGGAACCGCCTGCGGAACCTCCCCAGTCGCTCCAGTACATCAGTCCTTGAGGGGGGTCCAGTGCCAGACTCCTGGGCTCCTCGATGCCAGACCACAGCAGCACCTTCCTCGACCTCCCATCCAGACGGGCCACCTCGATGCGTTTGCTCCCCGCGTCAGTCCAGTAGATGTTATGTGCCACCCAGTCCACGCCCATCCCCTCGGGAGAGTCCAGACCGAACTCCACGATCTTCTCCACCTCCGAGCCGTTCATGAACGCGCGAGTGATCGCCTTCACCTTCACGTCCGTCCAGTAGATGCGATTGCTCTTGAAATCAAAGTCCAGGGCGCTGGCGTCTTTGACCCCCGTCACGGGAATCGAGGCGTGATTGTTTCCGTTTTCGATGCTGATCCGACCGATGTTCTCCTTACGGGCGTAGAGTAGAAACGCTTCGGGCTCCACGCAGGTCTTGCCGTCCACCGTCAGCTCGTATCCGATCTGACAGGCGCACACGTAGTCCTTCGGACGATTCAGGCACAGGTGGCTGCATCCGCCGTTGTTAAACGTACAAGGGTTTTTGTTTTTGCCCTTGTCGACCGGCCCCAGCTTGACGGCCTTGATACCCATCACATTGGGTAGCTGATCGACGATTACCTTGCGATCGATGCCCGTCACCTTGTTCACACGGTCAATACTACGGCGTTGCCAGTCTGTCCAGTACAAGTAGTCGCCTGTAACGAGCACGACAATTATCAGACACATGGATACAGAACCAAAGTAAAGACAATACTGTTTTATGGGTTATAGGAGGGTGCCAAAAGGCTGCGACAATGTAATTGCTTGAAAGAAATAGGAAGCCAACAGCGTACCCGGGTACAGTGATGATAAGCGGCGATAGAAAAATACAGATATATACATATGCTGCTGTTGCATCGTATTTCTTTCATGCAATTGTACTATTTTATGGAATTAAGACAGAGGGCTCATCCCAATAAACCCGTGCAAAATGAATGTTTTATATTTTAGTAATATCTGGCCCAGCCAGCCGGTGTGGTCTTCTAAAAACTAGATTGAACAAGTTTAAAATATTGTAATCATTAAGGAACTGTTATTTTGGGAACTAATTTAAGAATTTGTAGTTATTTAGTTCACAACATAGCAACTACAACGATAACAATACGGAAACATTTTTAATATAATCTTATATTATAAACAGTCAAGTGTAGAACAGATGTAACTTACCAAGAAGGCTAAGTCCAAATAGATGAGGCAGATTATCACTAAGAAGAACTCTGCGTTCTCCTCCGTCCATGTTAACAGACTGAAACAGAGAGCGACAAGTTAACTCGCGCTTCTTTCAGTCAAGGCAAGAGGATGTGGAAGAGACATGATTGATTGTAAGAGGCTAGGAAGGAGTGAGAAATTTGCTTGAGAAACCCAAGCTGACCATGCCAGAAGCTTTAAAAAAAAAAAAAAAAAGAAAACAAAAAAAGGACGTTCCATTAGAAACAAAGTAAAATACATTCCACATTCCTTAATTTTTAAATCTCAACTCTTATGAATAGTAGCGAGAATGAATGAATATTAATAGCGAGTGCGAGTAAGAATTGAAATATTCACTACAACTCCGATAAGTTTGAGAAAAAGAGTGTACAACAATTTTTTGGCGTTTGTAATAAATATCCAACTTGTGGATGATAATAGTATTCCGCTACAAATAATAATCAAACTGTCAACATGAAAAGCCATTATTTTCAAGGTTCTCCCATTTATATTCATGATATATTCATCCACATGTTCATGTTTTGCCTTCCTATTCATTGTTAGCTAGGCCATCTATATCACAATTTACCCACAGTAGATATTTTTACCAACGGAAGAAAATGTAGGCTACTGATTTCACTCATTTTTCCATATCAATATCTAACTGAAGCAGAAATAGTTTCTTTCTTGAAAATAAAATTTGAAGTAAAGAAAGAAGAAAAAATTACAATAAAAATAATATCTATCAAACTTCCTTCGGTACATACTACGAAATTTATTTCAAATCATTACCCTTATTTGGATATAGGCCTACATATAACACGAGTAATCACCTCAATTTTGTCAGTCTTTGCATCACACCAGAATATTTTCTTCATCTCCAGGTCGAGCGCGATGCCATTTGGCCAGCCGAGGTCTTGGTTCACGAGAATAACTCTGTCGGAACCGTCGAGGGAAGCTCGTTCGATCTTGGGATTCTTCTCGTACCAGTCAGACCAGAATAACCAGCCAAGCTCGGGGGCCACTGCGATTGCTCGGGGTTCCACCAAGTCCTAAATGTACATAGTCAGTATAACATTCAAGTACTAGTATTGTATGAACGTGATTACGTTAGGTGGTTAAATAACATACATAAAATACATTTTCTCCATTTAGCTACTTATTTAATTAATGAAACAACTAACCAATCAAAGTCTTGTACCGAATAGTGTGGGAAAACTTGTGTTATCTTTAAGTATATACCGGTAGTGTATACTTGGAGAGGCCAAAATGGCCAAAATGGCTGGCTTTAAACATGTTCTAGTGCAGGAAAACGTACAGAAGGACAACAGCTTACCTGAGAAAGTGGATAGGTCGCTGTGAGAAACATATAGATGAGAAGACAAATAAATAAATATACATACTGAGACGTTTCGGCCAACTCATCAAGACCACGAGTTGGCCGAAACATCAGTATATTTATTTATTTATTTGTCTTCTCATCTATATGTTTCTCAAAGCAACCTATCTTCTTTCTCAGGTAAGCTGTCATCCTTCTGTACCTTTCCCCTCACTAGAACATGTTTGTCTTGTTATGAGTTCCAATCCAGTTATTTAATCTCTCTACCACAATGGTCTACAATTCAGGTAAGCTCTTCAAGTCTATCCTTCCCTTCTACCAATCATATATAAATATATAATTGGAACTCAGAACAAGATAAAACATGTTCTAGTGAGGGGAAAGGTACAGAAGGACAACAGCTTACCTGAGAAAGTAGAAAGGTCGCTTTGAGAAACATATAGATGAGAAGACAAATAAACTGAGACGTTTCAACCAACTAGTGGTCTTGATCACTCCAATTAATTAAATTTAACTTGATTTAACTCGTCATTGTGAATTCTTCTCGCTTACCTTGTTAATGAGAACTTTTCTGGAGGTCCCGTTCAATCTGGCCACTTCTATCCGGTTGGTTCCCGCGTCTGTCCAGTAGAGGTTCCGGGCCACCCAGTCAACACATATTCCGTCCGGATGCTCTACCTCCGTCGTGATCAGATCCATCTGATCGGATCCGTCCAGCTTTGCTCTGCGGAGCGTGCGAGCCTACACAGACACAACATATGTTTGTTTGTTTGTTTGTGTTTTCTTTTTTTACATATGTTTTATAATATGATGTAATAATATGTACGTAATGTAAGCTAAGTTGGACTAGGAACACAAATTAACATGTTCTAGTGAGGGGAAAGGTACAGAAGGACGACAGCTTACCTTAAAACGTTAGGTAGGTCGCACATAGACACAAGTAGATGAGTAGACAAGTTGCTGATACGGCTTGTCTACTCATCTACTTGTGTCTATGTGCGACCTATCTAACGTTTTAAGGTAAGCTGTCGTCCTTCTGTACCTTTCCCCTCACTAGAACATGTTAATTTGTGTTCCTAGTCCAACTTATCCAACTTGAGAAAAAGGAAGGTCTCGACAAGAAAGAGCTGAAAGCGCTAACTGAGGTACACTTGAAAAAGTATTTTCCTCTGAAAGAGTGGGTGCACATTTTCACGGATGGCTCCTACGACTCAGCCACACATAGAACCGGCTATAACATCTACTGCACTTTCTTCGAGGAAGCCACTCCGATGGGCGTCGGCACAACATACTTCGATGCGGAGGTTGCAGCCATCGCCAGAGCGGCTCAAAAAATTGCAGAGGTGCCAGCCTTCCCACTCAACAAGACAAAATTTGTTATCCTTAGCGACAGCGTTTCAGCAATCCAATTTGTCTCTCAAGCAGTGAACCTCCACCCCCAATCGCTGCTCTTCAAAAACTCCCTTGCCAGTCTCCGTCAGCAGAATAAAGAACTAGAAATTCAATGGATCCCTAGCCACTGCCAGATCCTGGGCAACGAAAAAGCTGATTTCTTGGCCAAAAAAGCTACGAAAGCTGCTCCTCCACAAGCTGCGGCTACGTCCTTCAGAGGTGCTAAAATCAAGATCAAGACAGCCATCAAAAAGGCGTACAAAAGCACATATGAAGAGGCCTTACGAGCCAAAAGCTGGTGGGCAGAGATCAACAGAGGACCTGATAAAAATTGGTCCAGAAAGACGGCCACCGCCCAGTTCCGGCTGGCAACAGGCCATGACGTCCTGCAGCATCACCTGAGCCGCTTTAACATCAGCAAAGAACCGGCAACGTGTAAATTGTGCAGCTCCGATGTACAAGACAGGGCACATCTTTTTAGATGTGCTGCCCTCAAGGTTTTTATCGACTCCCTGCCCAATGATATGAGCAGGCCAGAAAAGGAAGCAGTTTTATATTGGATAGTAAGACAAAAGAATGGCTGAAAAAGCCATCTTGGCACAAGAAGGAAAAAAAAAAAAAAACTTATCCTAGCCATTTAGGCCTCTTCTAATCATGCAAACTGTAATGTAAGCTATCTATGTATAACAAACATGACAACTTCAAATACTCAAGATGTGTATACGAGTGGAAATGTAGAAGGCTTATTGAAATAAATAAAAAATAAAAGATAAACTCGTTCAATACATACGGAACTTAACTGGTATTCACTTTTTTATTAACTCATTGGCTTAGACTTACGAGACTCTCTCGTATTAGCGCGTAGAAAAGTCTCGTAGGAGAAAGTTTTCAATTTACTGCGCGTCTCTAGTTGTCGCTACTATATTGTATTTAGTATCGCTATGCAGTGCATTTCATCAGCAATGCGACCGAGTCGAAATAGTTTAAGGTTTTTAACGCAGGTAGCGGTAGGCGCTTGATACATTTGTTGGGGGAGGAGATTATTTACTGATCATGGCAAATCGGTAAACGTGTACACTTATCATCCCTAATCGGATAGTCAAATATGGATTCGGTTCCAGCAAGCAGGTCGGATTCAAGTAACGCGAATCTATCAAAGTATGAATAACATAATTTCGTCCCTAAAGATATTGTTTGAAGGTCATTTTCCACACTGCCCGTGTCAGTAGTTGCCGTGTGAGGGCGGGTTGGCGGTCGGGATGGTTTAGTGGCGAGGGGGGAAGGTTCTGCTGAGAACACTCGACAATAAACGTGACCCAAAACAATCTTATAGATGGTTTTGTCAAAGAAAAGGAGGCCAATTAGTGATCGGTATTTGAAATAGGGGCTTGGCATTTGTTAGCAGTTGGCCGGCCGGTGTGGCTTCTCGGAAAGTGGTCGTATGTATATCGTCGCATACATTGTTAAAATTAACAGAAAAACGTAAGTTACCCGAACAAGACTCGAAAACTTAGAACGGATTCGGATCCTAGTTTTAATAGATTCGGATCAACTGTCTCGACACAAAAATACTTTATTTTGAAAACTTGCAATGATTTTTTTCTTGTATAAAAGGGAGCTGAAAGTTAATTATTAATTATGAGTTATTAATTTATGGCAAGAAAAACGGGGCACGACGTCATTTACATTTACTTGTTCTCGCTCTCGAGAGAAGTAAAACGTGTACTCTGTACAGGTCATACCAATAAATCTAGATGTATAATACGGGCCTAGTTACCTCGTCGTCAGTGAAGTAAATGTACTTGTCAACGGGATCGTAGTCAATGGCAATAGCGTGCATAATATCCTTCAGCGGAAGAACAAAGTTGGTGTAATCGGGCGAGTCCAACGAGATCTTGCAGATATCACTTCTCTGTACCAGCAACAGCAGTTCTTGTGCACCTGAAGCAGAAAGACACAGTTCAACATTATAGCTGCAAGATGGAACTAAAAAAAAATATTAGTATAAAATATTATAGTGTCGAGTCTTTTTTATGGTGATATAACTTAAAATATACCAAGCCTACATAAATACAGTTAACGGGAGTTCCATTCAAATCGAATAATGCTCGGTTCAATGAAGGAACACAGTAAGTAACAATTTTACTTCAATATGATCAGCATGTTAAAATAGGTAAGCACTATAGTCATACATGTATCTTACTAAGAAGTTCAATACTATTTAAAATCACTCTGGTGACAAACTAAGATGATTTCATATTAATAAATACTGTGCACTATGTAATTAACCGTGTTCATCCAAGGCAGCATTCATTAATGGAGAATTAATAAATACTGTGACAATGCTCTACTGTTAAGAGACTATGCTCTATTATAATGAGACTAGTGTTAAGAGACAATGCTCTACTGTTACAAGACTAAGCTCTATTATAATGAGACCAGTGTTAAGAGACTATGCTCCACTGTTACGAGACTATGGTCTATTATAATGAGACCAGTGTTAAGAGACTATGCTCCACTGTTACGAGACTATGGTCTATTGTAATGAGACTATGCTCCACTGTTACGAGACTATGCTCTATTATAATGAGACCAGTGTTAAGAGTAGGGGTGTGCGAGTAGCACTTTTCCAAATCGAGTCGAGTTCGAGTAGTAAATACCTCGCGAGTTTCGAGTCGAGTTTCGAGTAGTGCCTGAATATAATAAAAAGATACAGGAAAGGAATAACTAACGGTAGAGGACTAGGCAGACTAGACCTAGGACCCCATCTAAGCTACCGCCGAGTTCACCTAGGCTAGGCCTTGGCCTAAAAGCTGTCCTTGGGGCCAGGCCTAAAACCATATACTGTAATTTGTTCAATATTATTGTCTCCCTAGGCCTAAGGCTCAATAGATGCTAAATTCTGCCAACTGGGTCTAGGCCTACGTGATCTAGACAAGGAAAGTACTAAGGCTTGGCCTAGGTCTTGGGTCTTGGGATAGGCTAGGGCTATGCTCGAAGCATGGCCAAATGCTAGGTCTATGACTAGGCCTACACTGTACACGGGGACCTGGTACAGGAGAAAGACTTTAAGAGAAACAATAGAACTACAGTGTAACTTATCTGTTTTGCAGATGGGTTGTCAGATGGCCACTTTTGTTTTTGTGAGACCATGTTGGCGAGTGTTTCCCCATTTTGAGGCTAATAATGCAAAGATTACATTTTGAACTTAAGTTGTATGGAACGTTTTAAAAATGATTCCAAATACAGGATGATCAGTAGGGAATATAATATCTTTGATGTTTAGGTACTTTTAGGTCTAGGCCTAGGCCTAGGGCCTAGACCTAGGCTATGCTAGGCCTAGGCTCTTTGACCATAGTAGGCCTATGCGTCAGCGATCTCATAGGCCTAGGTTCTCGAAGATTCCCTTCCATTTGTTTGGCTGCCACTTCTACATCATCCACACTTAGTTCACAAAAAACGCAGACACGTTTTGCGAATTTGCAGAAGTATAGGCCTAATAGGCCTAAGCGTCGTCTGCGCGGTCTGCGTGTATCGATCTGCTCGATAATGATCGATAGGTCACTTTTTCTTCAAAGTCGATTATAAAATCGATACTTAAGCTATTTTTGGATACTAGCGCTACCTATTGGCGGTATTTTTAACCAGTTGAATACGGCGGCTCAGTTGATCAAAACTACTCGAACTCGACTCGTTTTTCATGAAAAACTCGATCACCTCGAGTCGAGTAGTAACTACTCGACCGAACTCGACTTTTCGAGTACTCGCACAGCCCTAGTTAAGAGACTATACTCCACTGTTACGAGACTATGGTCTATTGTAATGAGACTAGTGTTAAGAGACAATGCTCTACTGTAATGAGACTATGCTCCACTGTTACGAGACTATGCTCTATTATAATGAGACCAGTGTTAAGAGACAATGCTCTACTGTTACGAGACTACGCTCTATTATAATGAGACCAGTGTTAAGAGACAATGCTCCACTGTTACGAGACTACGCTCTATTATAATGAAACCAGTGTTAAGAGACAATGCTCCACTGTCACGAGACTATGCTCCACTGTTACGAGACTATGCTCTATTATAATGAGACCAGTGTTAAGAGACTATACTCCACTGTTACGAGACTATGGTCTATTGTAATGAGACTAGTGTTAAGAGACAATGCTCTACTGTAATGAGACTATGCTCCACTGTTACGAGACTACGCTCTATTATAATGAGACCAGTGTTAAGAGACTATGCTCCACTGTTACGAGACTACGCTCTATTATAATGAGACCAGTGTTAAGAGACAATGCTCTACTGTTACGAGATTACGCTCTATTATAATGAGACCAGTGTTAAGAGACAATGCTCCACTGTCACGAGACTAACCGTCGGCACAAGTCATGTTGTTTACGAGTCGCACCCCCGTCGGACAGGCACACGAGTAGCCTGGAGGGTACGGAGCGAGGAGACACAGGTGGGAGCATCCTCCGTTGTTGTGTTGGCACGGAGTGTCCCCCTTGGGTTGTCTCCGCTTGTCCCACACGTGGATGTCCATGGGCACGAAGTTGCCGTGAAACAGTTCCCGCGGCGTCGACGACGAATTAGATCGGTCGTACATGTGTATCGACCACGTTCGCCAGTCTGTCCAGTATAGCTTGTTCTGCAAGGTAGAAACAAGCACATGTACGTGATAATCACACAAGATAACATGAGGATTTAAGAATAAAATCAATCACATGAATACTACAATGACGACGATGATATTTGGGGTTTTACGTTCCATATTTTTGCAACAAGGCTAATCGAGACGATGAGTGGGGGATTATGAGGATGAAAAACGCCATGACATCCATGCCCAAGCCAGGATTCGAACCTAGAACCCAGAGACCGCGGTTTACTAGATCAACGTCTAATCGACCTCGGCCAACTGCGCCGGCTACTACAATGACATCATGATGATCATATTGTAGCCCCAGTTTCTGCAACAATAAGTGTTGTTAACCAGTTCAGTGGTGATTTTCCATCCCGCTAGCCGTCCTGGCAGTGGCCGTATTACTGCTCAGCCACAGCGCGTGGGCAAGTTTTTACGCTCGTGATCACACTTCTTCACTCCACCCACAAACACTACTCCCAACGATACTCCACTCCTGACCTACTCCCAATGATACTTCACCCCCAACCAAGGGGCGGACTGGGATAAAAAGGCGCGGGATGCTGGGTTACGGGGTGGCCCGTACGAGGTGGCGTGGCGCGCAGCTGAGGTCTGGGGCAAAGCCTTAGCCGCCGGAGGCGTTGACATTTTTTGGGGTTGCATTGAATATTATGGCCTAAAATACGATTTTAGGGCGCGATTAACACAGGCCAACCCTACCAGTAGCAAAATAATTTCCATTATATTTAATTAATTACATTGAATATTTACAATAAAAATTACAATAAATAAAATTATAACTTCATAGAGTGGGGTTAAGATTTTTTAAGCAATATACAGAGAAGTATTTTTACATTATAGGAACTTTCTGGTAGCAGCCCGGGGGCCCAGACTGCCAAAGGGCCCGGATTTGCCCAGAGGCTCGGGATGTGTTCGCATCCTGGCATCTCTAGCCAGTCCGCGCCTGCCTACGATGCACGGTTTAGCTGTAAAATGCAATTAAAAATGGATCCCAAGGCAGACAGTAGTGTTGTATGGGAGTCTAGTGAGGGTGCCTGTGAGATGCCAGAATAAGCCCCGTCTCCCTCTACGATGCACGGTTTAGCTCTAAAATGCAATTAAAAATTGATCCCAAGGCAGCCACTTGTGTTGTATGGGAGTCATGTGAGGGTGCCTGTGTGATGCCAGAATAAGCCCCGTCTCCCTCTACGATGCACGGTTTAGCTGTAAAATGCAATTAAAAATGGATCCCAAGGCAGCCACTAGTGTTGTATGGGAGTCTAGTGAGGGTGCCTGTGTGATGCCAGAATAAGCCCCGTTTCCCTCTACAATGCACGGTTTAGCTGTAAAATGCAATTAAAAATGGATCCCAAGGCAGACAGTAGTGTTGTATGGGAGTCTAGTGAGGGTGCCTGTGTGATGCCAGAATAAGTCCCGTTTCCCTCTACAATGCACGGTTTAGCTGTAAAATGCAATTAAAAATTAATCCCAAGACAGCCACTAGTGTTGTATGGGAGTCTGGTTGGGGTGCCTGTGTGATGCCTGAATAAGCCCCGTTTCCCTCTACGATGCACGGTTTAGCTGTAAAACAGTAAAATGCAATTAAAAATTGATCCCAAGGCAGCCACTAGTGTTGTATGGGAGTCTAGTGAGGGTGCCTGTGTGATGCCAGAATAAGCCTCGTTTCCCTCAACGATGCACGGTTTAGCTGTAAAATGCAATTAAAAATTAATCCCAAGGCAGCTACTAGTGTTGTATGGGTGTCTAGTGAGGGTGCCTGTGTGTGGACAACTAGTGGATTTGTGGAGGGTTGCTAGTAGGCATGTACCTTTGTAGGATCCTGGCAAGCTTTGAAACCATAACAGTAACACATGGCATGTGTGGGAATTGTCCAAAACTAGAGTATGAAGATGTACTCTTCCTTACATAACACTGGGACCTGTAGTTTATGAAGACCTTGTCCATTCAACAACTACTTGCATTTTTCTTTCAAAACCTTCCAATACATGTAAATTACAATACAACCAGATTCACAACTAAAAAAGAGATTAATAATTTAAACTGACCAGATAAAAAACAATAACCATTACTTACTTGGAACATTGATATGGCAAATGGGTAGTTGATTCCTTCTTGTACAATTGTCTTGCGATTTCGACCCTCGTAGTCCATCGACTCGACGAACTTTAATCTCCCATCCGTCCAGTAGACGGTTTCGCTATCATAGTCGACGGTCAAACCATTGGGCCAGAAGATGTTGTCAGTCACGATGATCTTACGAGTGGCCACGTCACCGTTCATTCCCGCACGTTCGATCTTGGGCACTTCTCCCCAGTCCGTCCAGAACATTATGCTGTAAAACAACGTTCCTAAGTTAGTCCTTACACTAGGCAACTATTCTCCAGTGTGCAGCAATATTACTTACTGCTTTCTACATTACTGGAGTCTTACCAGTGAGTAACAATAGCAGTGGAGAATTATGTTCCAACATAGATCTCTGACAATCCCAGAGATCTATGCCGTGGTAATGACTTGATCATCTTTTCTCTAAAACCCACTATTAATTAAGGACCCCGACATTTTGTGAATGATTTCTTTCTCTAAATATGTCCGTTTTTACTTACAATAGCAAAATACAGGCAATAATCTTGTTTTCCACTAAATCTGATGAAAATCGGGAACTTGTTCTATTATTTTCAATGTTTTAACACAAATATATTATAATGATAGCTGGGTGTTTAAATCAATGATTCTAAATTTATGTATTTCAGAACGTGACAGTCGAAAATATTACTATCGAACACGGCCGACAGCAAACGTACATTTCGGCTGTTGTCGATGCTGCAGTTATTTTGCCCATGAGTGGCGATTAAAATACTATTTTCATGATGAAATGACACATTTATTTTGATTTTACATATATAGGCCTACTGAAATGAAAGATTTTTTTATAACGAAATGGGGGCATTTTGTTTTCTATTTCTCAGAGTCCCTAGGTAGTAATAATACCTTCTCATGGGAACGAGCGCGATGGCTCGAGGCTGGTCGATGTCGTCCCATATCAAGACCTTCCGGTGTTGCCCCGTGATGGTGGCCACTTCTATCCGGTTGGTCTCTCCGTCTGTCCAGTAGAGCTTCTGGGTGAACCAATCGCAGGCGAGCCCGTCGGGTGAGATCAGACTGGTGTTCACCACGCCCATCTTCTCCCCCGTGTGCGTTCCGTTGTACGAGATGCACTGGATCATCTCGAGGCCGTGGTCGGTCCAACATATCAGGCCGCCTTCGTAGTAGAAGTCCAACGCGGCACCTTCGCCCAGATCCTAGCAAACAATTCCATTTACGTTCATTATTACCTTCGCCCAGATCCTAGCAAACAATTCCATTTACGTTCATTATTACCTTCGCCCAGATCCTAGCAAACAATTCCATTTACGTTCATTATTACCTTCGCCCAGATCCTAGCAAACAATTCCATTTACGTTCATTATTACCTTCACCCAGATTCTAGCAAACAATTCCATTTACGTTCATTATTACCTTCGCCCAGATCCTAGCAAACAATTCCATTTACGTTCATTATCAAGAAAGAATGCAGGAAGACAGGATCCCGAAAATTGAGTTTGAGAAAGAAGCAGGGAAAAAGAAAAGAAAGAGGGGAAGACCAAGACTGAGGTGGGAAGAAGTGATAGAAATGGACGTGGAAAGAAGAAACGCAACTTGGGAAGAGGTCAATCAGGAACGATGGTGGGAAGATAGAAAAGTATGGACAGAATTTGTAGAAGGAGCAGAGGAAGAAGAAAGTGAAGAGGAGGAGCCAGAGGAAGTTAACATGAGGGAAGCATCAGGCATGGCCAGCCGGCTTCGATGTACCTAGAGGATATGATGGGATTAATCTCCTATCCCCTACCCGACTTCATTGTTGGACATAGGGATATACACACAAGACAAACAGCAGATATAACAAAAATTATGACACGGAAATACGTTTCTCGACTATTCATTTATTTAATGTTTATTATTTTCAGTTTCAACTACAAGAAGTGTTTCTAAACTGATGTTTAAGTGCACCGGAGTTATTATAAGTTATTATAAAGTTATAATAAACCTAAGTAAAACCAAAGTTATTATAGCAAGCCTAGCACGTCGCACCCAGTATAAAAATAGTCGTTTATTTTCTCTGAGAAAATTCTTACCATTTAAAGCCCTTTCCACTTTTAATCATCCCATCCCTACTACATTATTTGAGAGTTATTGTCATGTAAGCTCACCAACCAAATGAGTACCTAATAAATAATACTTGGTGATAAAAAAAAAAAAAATATTCCCTAAAATACATAATCTATAGGCCTAGGCCTATTAATGAACTAATAGCATTCCACTAATCATTTTGTCTTAACTTTTAGCCATACATTCTGTCTTAAGTCCTCAGCATTATAAACAGTTGTTAAAGACACGATCTAATGTTTCTATTACTTGCATGTCAGGCATGGTGCCAAGTTTCGTTGGCATTCGATGTGACACTTAAAACGAATGTAGTGACATCTTGCTTGTCCCAAGAGAATGATGAATGATAGCCACTCAGTCAAACTGTTTGAACAGGAGAGATCATTTTAGACTGACACAACGTAACATGATGTGTCTATTGGACTTGGTTATGTGAATCAGTAATATTACCGGTCATATTTCACTAAGTTTGGTCACATTGAATCATTCGGTAATTTTACAAAAAACACAATGAAATGAGCCTAGTTACTCGAGTGGGATACAATCTTTTACTAATATAGTTTATCTGCCTTGCGAGACGTTATATGTTACATTAATTACGAGCTTTATATTGTTCAAATGAAAAAGCAAGTTTTTAATGAAAGGAACTGGGGAAAAATGCAAAAAGTGGTTTGTTGCTACA
This sequence comes from Isoperla grammatica, assembly GCA_945910005.1. Taxonomy (NCBI): domain Eukaryota; kingdom Metazoa; phylum Arthropoda; class Insecta; order Plecoptera; family Perlodidae; genus Isoperla; species Isoperla grammatica. Next base: position 6,946,801 of record OX246745.1, read on the forward strand.
AAAGATGTTTTCATTGTCTGTAGTTAGTATTGATACATTTTCAAATTTAGCACTAAATGAAGCTGCCAAACTTGCTAGTGCTTGTCCTTACCGAAACCACTAACTTGTATTCTAAAATTGCAAAGATTACACCATACTTTATTTAAATGGCCACATCTAAAACCCTCAGTTTAGTTAAGTACCAGTATTCAATTTCAGTAGGCCCACAATTAAGTTTTTCAAGCTTTAATTCTTCATTATTTTTACAATCTGTGCATAATATGTACCTAGTAATGTAATAATTCAATAAACATATAATGGTACATGAATAATGTAACCATATATCCTGCTTTATACATTATAATAGCAAATAAGAGAAAAAATCGTAAACTATCATGTTCGGTAATATTACCAATTTCAATCTGACCGGTGATTTTGCATCTCTAACTGGACTAGATAGACACTTTATTTTAACTCATTCTGAAAATGTACATTTTAACTAGATAGGCCTGCCCTTATTTTGAACTTGACCCCAGTCTATTTATAAAAAAAAAAAAAAAAAAAAAAAGCAGTTAGGCCTACTAGAATTTAAGCAATAATGAAAAGTAGGCCTAATTAACAACTTTTCTACACAGCACACCCTTCACTTTACTTACAGGTTTTATCAACACATTATCTTATAGTAATCTTCATAAACAATAATAATTAATAATAAACAATAATGTTTAAAACTTCAAATACAATTAACACATGATTCTTGGTGAGAGATTTTCTCCTTATACAATATAAGAACACAATGAACACCTTTCAGTGGTTTTTACCACCTCGATAACACAAACATGCTACAATGTTTACATGTTTTAAACACAGTGTTATCAACGTTATTGACATAAACTTGGCCCAAGGAAGCATCTGTGATTGAATAAACTACAAACCTCGGCAGCAAAGGCTGAAGACAAAATGTAGATCTGAAATCATTGCATCACTTTGCTCTCAATGCGGAACTCTATTGTCCACAACCCCCTCACATTTGTCTGCACATTGTTTTGGACGAGTTCTATTCTTGTTACAATCTCAATCTTTTGTTCCCTGTATTTGTTTACTTTCATTCTAATGTAAGCCTTTTATCTGACAGTGTCTACTTGATAATTTTAATCAAAGTGTTTTCATTCGTTGTTCAATGTGTCTTTTGTTACTTTTCCCCATCCCCATTTACATTTTATACTGGATTTACGATACCAAAGATATAAACTAAACTTTATTTCACACCACAGGTCAAATTTCTAATGGCTGGACAGTACAAAAAAAGATCACAAGAATCTGGTTCTTGCTTGAGTATACGAGCAGCTATTAATACCTTTGTTTAGGGTTAAAGAGGGAGAGAGAGACAGATGAAATTGGTTAGCATTTAGCAGCTATGTAAACACAGGCTACATCTTTTGTCAATTTGGGGGATTAAAACTCCTCCTAGCCAAAGTGTGAGCTCAGGGAGACTACGTATGTTGTATAGCTACGCCACGAAACACAGAACCCTACGATTAAACTGCGATATACATACAGCTCAGCCATACATAATGAGCTAAGTACATAACATTCAATCATGTTAGGCAAGACGTTAGTTATTAAGAATTACGAAAGAAATTTTATGCCCATTTGGCACAATACAAAACTACAGTGACTGGATTGGACAGTTTGTAGATGGAGATGAATTTGCTTACACTGACTGCATGGTTGTTCAGCCTGGGCTCAAACAGTATTTATCCAGGCATCTATTAACTTTACCCATATCTGTGTATTTATTATTACTACACCAAATGTGTCCTAGCATTTTCATAACTATAATGGAAGTTCTAGATAATTTCACAGTTTTTAATACTTGCTTGTGAGGGATGTGAAAGCCCTACCACCAAAATGACAAAAGCTATCCTAATACAAAATGTGTACAGAATTTGTAAGTGATGGTTGATGACGATGGCCTCTATTACAGTATTGCGATCGTGCTATTCGAGAGACAATGTTGGGTGATTGATAAATATGAAAACAATTACAAACCCATGTATAATACGGATTTGACCCACGTCCCTAGGTGAGATATACTTGGAAGCTGCACCCCCAACTGCATAAGCCACTGATGACCAATACATCCACATTAGGTGTACATTATGAGTGAATTTACTATCTTAACGTGTAATGCCGTGCCATATAATTACCTTTACTATGGTTATAGCTTTGGAGAATTTGGTCACATTTGCGATGCGGATGTCCTTGGAAGTGGCAAAGAGAAGATTTGGGAGACCTAAAACAGAGAACAACAACGAATGTGATTAGCAAACAAGTAGGTACACGATAGCAGTTTAGAAATAATTGTTTCAAAAGATGGAACACGGATATCTGACTCCTGTTTCCAGCAGAGGTGGGTCAAAGGGTGCCTAAAACTGTTGAGAATGTAGAGCCGGATAACTCCATCCATATTTCCAGAATGTTTTATGTATTTTGTTTTAATTAATATTATCATGCTGTGGCAGAGGACTGAATTACATGAATAGATAGATACCCTGATACCAACATATTTTAATAGAGACAAAAATAAAACAAAAATAAAAAATAGAAACAAACAATACAGAAACATAACAGCTAAACAAATACAAAAGTGTTTTCTGTCAACACGACTTTTTTCGGCGAAGAGAGACAAGAACAGCCGAGTGCATGAAACATGCAGTATATACGCTTGGAATCAGTATATACTAACACAGTGGCGTATCCAAGTGGAAGTCATGGGGTTCAGCCCCCCCTCCAAATGCCAAAAAAATACACAGTGAAAAGGAAGGGAAGGAGGAGTGAGGGCCGAGGGGGAAACTTTATTTATTTTTGTATTTAATATTAACCATGTATATAGAAATAATATTAACTGTATCTAATTTTATTTGTAATCATTCTTATATTCTCTTAAACCTTCTCTCTATGCTATTGTTCGTTTATGAAAAACCAAATCCGGGGCTGGGATGTTCAACTTCCCCCCCCCCCCCCCCCCCCCCATTGTGAAGTTCTGGATACACCACTGTACTAACCATTTTCACTCCCATTTGGTTCAGTATCATGATGATTAATTCCAATCTATTTCGTCCAAGCTCTCCCTGAAATATCTGTCGCCAGTCATTCATTCATTCATTCTCTTCATGTTGTGGAGATAGGAATAGTCAACTGAATGCAGCAGGAACAGATTAGCTACAGTTACACAGAAGTGACACCCATAAGTAGCGAGTGAATCACCAAGCCTTGATTCTAGTCTAGAGCTGATTAGTACGAATCTTATGGAGATGGTTATAGGAATAGTCAACTGAATGCAGTAGGAATAGATAAGCTGCACTTGCACAGTTGCACAGAAGTGACACCCATGAGAAGAGAGTGAATCACCACAAATAAGCCAAGTGGTTCTAGTCTAGGGCTGATTAGTAAGAATCTTATCGTCTTCCTCTGTTCGCAAAAACTCTTGAACTCTGTTCTACGATTCCCTTCCAGGAAAACGATTTCATTACGATTACGTCGTATATAAGTTATTCTTGTAAGTGAAAGATAATGACATATCATTAATTATCAATAAGAAGTGTTAACGAGAGTCACGCGATCTTCCTACGTGGACGGCCTCACATGGCAAACCATTCCACTCAAAAACGAGCCTTTTCGAATTAAAATTATTCTCAATCTAAAATGCTGTTCACAAAAAAACGAAGGCTCATACAAAAACACACTTGTGACGACTTTTCTGCTTTTCAAACAAACGCATCAAACACAACGATGCATCGCAAACGCAACTCGCACACTCGGGTACCACCTCCGCAACCAAAACAAAACTGTTGATCGGAATCACAATACAATGCTAAGACGTTCTTTCAGTGATCATTTATATTATTATTTTAGTTGGTACTCTACAAACATGCAGCAGTGAATATGTAACAATTTGTGACTCCATCTTGTTTTGTAGAGTACGTATTGGTTTAGTTTAGTTATATTGGCAAATACATGCATTAGGTACACACGCACAAGTCTTCTGACTTATGTATGTACCTAATAGCAACAACATAAAGTAATGTTTTATTCTAATACGAAATAATTACATTGTACAAGTACCATGCAAAAAAACAAAAAAAAAACGCGATTTAAAAATAAATCAACTGCTTTGTAGTACAGGTAGGATGTACGAATGTTTGACATATCTCACCGCTAACACATGAGAATACGGCACGAGCAACCGGATACGTAACAGGTTTCGTCGAGCTCATGTGACAACGCAATAACGCTACCCGTCAGCTCTAATTCAGTGTGACAGCGCATTCACTTGTCAGACAACTCGAGGTGTGATGTTTCCCTTGGGCTCCCCTCTTCAGGTACCTACTTGCCGCAGATTGAGTTGCCCGGCCAACTTACCCACAAATAGTAACGCACAAAGAAACGCACAAAATGTTAATTTTTAAATTATATCTCAAGAATGGACCACGAAAACGAAAATCTGAATCTACAGCGGACTGTGGTTTGGTAAGCCCTACAGACTCTGAATGCTCTGGATTTGTCTAACATTATAATCAGTATGGTTTTTTTTATTTGTAATTCATTTTATTACTAATTATGGATTTAGTAATCAAAATAACTACGCTACTGATTATAATTCCGCTGTAGATTCAGACTTTCGATTACGAGGTCCATTCTTGAGATAACTTAAAAATGCAAATTTTGTGCAGTTTTTAACGTAAATTGCTACCCTTCAGTAACTGGTAAAAGTTGGTTTTATGACGTATAGACGGAAGGATGTAGCGGATTAATAACAGAAAATCGAAAATTACAAGAAATCTGTAAAGTAGTTCCACAGCAACCTTGTGAATGCTGACGTCAAAGATGAGTGAGTCGGAGCCAATCACCGGGCGGCTTTTCAAATACTGACATTTGGTTGGCCAATGTCTCACTCATCTATGACGTCAGCTTCCACAAGGTTGCTGTGGAACGACTTTCAAATAAATAACATACAAGAAAGCTCGTGAGTGCATAGTTCAGCAAGGATTTATTTCTCTGCAGTCTATATTCTATACATAGGTTGTACGTCTTTACCTCACGAGTTGTTATAACTTATTATCGTGTGGCTGGGGTAAACGTCACAAATTGAAGCATGAAATCGTCTTCCGGCCATGCACAAGCAGTAAGCACAGTTTGCAAGTACCCCCACGTGTTGCTAAGTCTAGACATGTGAACCAGCTCCAGCTTCCATTCCTGTGCTTGCCAAGATAGGACTTGATGTTTACTGTCGCCACAATGCTACTGGGAACAGGACAATCACTGGCCGAATTGGAAGTTTTTCTTTGAGGGGATTGCCTAAATAATTTCTGATACAGATAGTTTACGAGCAGCTGATATTAAGAACGATGGGTACGTTTACATAAAAAACCGCAGCAAATTGTCATGTTTTAATTATACCTCAAGAATGCACCTTGAAATCGAAAATCTGAGTAATCAGCGTGCCGTGGTACTCAGATTTTCGATTTCGAGATGCATTCTTGAGATAATATAATTAAAATATGAACACTGTTTGCAGTTTTTGACTTAAACCTACTCTTCCCTCAACTTATTATTACAACCAAACCAAGAGACGGGGATGTTTTTTTTATAAGAAGAAGAAATAACCTAACATAACAGGGCTGATAGGTCTACTGGATCTCCACTTAGGGCGCGATCACGGTGCTTCGAGCATTTTCTATGCTATAGTCTAGAATCTAGATCAAGTAGGCGTTGAATTGGCGCCTATTGTCATATGTGCTGTCAATTTAACGACTTATTTTAACGTTTTATGCCAAGCGTCCAACTGTTTTGAAGGGAATGATGAAGGCAGTTCTTCTCTTCGTGGGGGGGGGGGGGATGGTCACAATAGTATTATTTTATATGGGGGGATGGTTACACCAATTAATTTATTTTAGAAAGATGGCATCTTCCCCCCCCCCCCCCCTATCGCTCGTTAGGTGGAGGCTAGAACCCGGGACCGAGTGTATACATAGTCGTGACAGTGTCAACGGATGCGGTCTGTCTGCGTAGGAAGAAGACTGCAGTATACGTATGTGTATGTATGTCTTCATTCACACTTTAATCTTATCAACCATTCATTCGGAAGCTGTGATTGTGACTGACTTCGCTGACGAGCGCCATTTGGAAAACATTGACCAACATAGGAAGCGCCGTTCCTACGTCGATACTGTGCATGGACGATCTTCATACCACTAAAACACAGATGGCTCTTTCTCTAAAATTATGTACACATCAATAACTCCATTCCAACATGATCGTCGATCAATGGAATCTCTTGGAAACCGCTCTTCTGATAATTGGTAGCCACGGATAAAACAAGCTATAGTCCCGTCAAATTAACTTGCAAGGTGTTGTCGTCACGGATTATGTAATAGGGTAGTGACGCGTGTGACAACTACCAACCGAAATCTTGTTGTATCCCGTTCTCTTGCCCAAGGGATTGTAGTGATGACACCGCTGTTGTCCGCATGTTGTCAGACGTGGTGGGGTCGCATTCCATTCACGGTTGGAACAGTCGATGCAGTGGACAATAACAATGCAGGTATCGGGAAATCCCGCGGTGAATACCGTTGAAATAGACCGTGTGGAGCGACCGTCTCTTCTCAGAATTTTAGGGGACACCGTGTTTCTTACGGCGTCGCCAGTATAGTCCCGCACTATTTAGCGGGATCCAGTAAACACCAAATATTTCCCTGCCTATAGTAAGTAGTAACGCACACAGCATATAATATGTCCCGAGGGTCCCTCAGAAACCTTGTTGCAGCAAAGCAGAAGAAACCCGACGCCACTCCACGCCGCGCCACACAACAAACGCTTCTAGCCGAACGTAAATTGATTGGCCTCTCCTTTAAAACATATAATCCAAATGAGATTTGCATGAGACGATACGATAACCTCCTGGCGGCGTGAGAACGAATGACAATCCCCGCGGTGTTTGAGCGGTTGAGCCGACCAGGGTATCAGCTGACCTGTCAGACATTCAGAACCGGCTTGTTTAGGGGCGACGCGATCGTGACTGCGTACTTTGCGTCGACACCTTCCCTGCCCTGCCCTGCCACATACTTGCCATCAAATATTATATCGAAACGTATAGGTTTTCCGAAAAATAATTGGAAAATAAGTCTATAGAAATTACTTTACTTTTCACAGATTCCCGATGCGTTATTGGTTGGCAACGGTAGTACCATAGTACACTACGCCCACGTTGGTTCGGCGACCGTTTGGGACAGCGTTTTGTATATATCAACACCGGTTGGTCTGTCACAAACGGGCGTCGTCTCAAACAGTCCTTATGATTTACCTACAATACACGGTGACTGCTTGAGACGTAGCCTATATATATAAAGAGATAGCAATTTGTAATGAAAGTTTGCCCCGACTGCGACTGGGGATCGAACCCATAATCGAACCCAAAATGGTCTTGACAAAAATGGGTTAAGGATATAACAACATAATAACGATTAGTAGTACGTGTACACGGACACGTTTGATCATTCTTCATGACTATAATTGTCCCAAGACTACCTTGCACATGCTTTCGTCACAGGCAACGTGTTCGTAGCCAATCAGCGATCGGTATGTGCGCGGGAGTGTCTCGGGCGGTTCGCTGGTTGGCTACGAGTGCCTCGCCTGTCCTGTGACGAAAGCATGTGTAAGGTAGTTTTGGGCCAAGTATACTATCCAACACTACAGGGACACTATTCCTGAAAGTTGTCACTTTGTGTGATATCTACATATATCTGAGGTTATGTCTAGAGTTCTGCACTGATACGTACATATCAAAGTGACAAAATCAGGAATAGGGGACCAGATGTGCCCGAGAGCCGAAAACTACTGAAATCCGATTCGAGTAAGTAAATCTAATTTATTGCCATGCGGGTATATTGCGTAGCGTAGGTAGCGGGATCAAATAAAATATATTCTTGGTGTTGTATTTCGTGTTTTCCAGTTGGCAGGTGTGTGTGTGCAGAAAAGTTTTGCGCCACGGGGACCCCCCCCCCCCTCGCTATAATAGTGGCCAGCCACCTTCACGTCCACATCCACACAAAACAAACAGTGGCTTTCAAATCTCGAATACCACCTCGACACTTTCAATAGATGACACGATACAAAAGTGGAGAAACCATGACAATGCTGGGGGACACACCCGTCGTGTTGGCATGGAGCACAGACGAGACAGTCACAGTGCACTCGCAAATAATATTAGAGCACTCAGTCATCTTTGATTTTAGTATTGATTTATCCGGGGCTGGGGAAGGCTTTGCCACAAGCATAAAATACAATAAATAGGTTAATATTTTAGAGAAAGGCGAAAACTATGCGACATTTTCTTCATAAGTGGGCGTCCGGAGAACAAGCTTTAATTTAAAGAAACGAGACTTGCATAAAATGATGTTGTGTTTGGCATATTCTTCACAACATTTACAACGTTCGGGGGATTCTTTTTATTTCCAAAGCGATTGGGAGCGCCACTGTAAATACGCACAACATAATATATATTTTTTTATTATCAATTGAGTGTAATGTCCTAATTAAACTTCAATCATATTAATAACGTACCAATGTCGTGATGCAGTCCGTACTTCGGTTGTACGTCCGCGGTAGAACGAGGCGTCCACGCGACGCGTGTTTACTAACTTCTTCGCCACACTGTACTTGAATGTAAGTAAGGTTTGTTTGACATCTCTGAATGTGTTAAGAATGTTTATGAGCTGCTTTTCTTTCGCCTGACACATACCTGTCGCACTCGCAGCCACATAACTCGCCTCATAACGGCCTCGCGGGTAGGCTGCGGGTTCGATTACCGCATATAGGATTACACCTATACCTACATATAGCACTCACTACTTTGTGTTTAGCTATTAACTTACATAAAGTAGCACTTCGTTCTAAAACCCAAACGTTGATGAGCATTTCCTAACAGATTGTTTAAAATAATGTAGCCTTTTGATACGAGAATTGCTCATAGAGATTTATAGTTCTTATACATAATTTACCATTTTTTTTTATTTAATGACGATCAAAGGGTATATATTATATTTCTGTTTGCATTTGTTAAGCATGTTTTAAGTATATAAATACAAATTACCAGTTTCACATTCAACTTGTGTCCGCTTTGTTAGCGTTTACTAATGACTGGACTCTGCAAAGTTACATTTCATGTATTTCCACGTAACATATCGATTGGGCAAAGTTTTAATGGTCACGAAAACTAAAAAAAAAAAAAAAAACATCCATACTTCCAACGTGTGTGTGTTTAGATAGGGATCCAACAAAATAGTAGTGATAAATGTTGTAACATGGCAAGGCAACCCAAGCTGTTTTTTACTCGAAGGATCTCATGGCAGGTTTGACAAATGACCGTCCGGTCCGTCTTCAGGTCCGTCTTTACCTTGGGGGAGTGTCGGATCGGATCGACTCGAGCTGCTAGCCGGCAACAATTGGAACTATTTACCTGACCTTATTGGGCGAAGAATATAACTCGGCATATCGGCAATGTTGCACACTTGGTTGGAATCGATCGAAAAATGATGTTGAATGAATTGTAAATAAAAATAAAATCATGTATATGACGTTTGATCGATTTTTTTCTTATTGGTACAGTAATTTAAAACAGTCTTCATGTAGGCCAATGTTCCTTACAGCTTACACCCTTATCCTTCAACAATCCACGTGCATGCATGTTGAAACGAGACCGTCATGGCACCACGTGCAAAACAAGAAAATATAAAACATAAATGCCAAGTTCCTTGAGTAATAGATCAACAAATTTATGGAACTGGTATTTTTACTGCATTATGTACAAGGTTGCAAAGTAGACAAAGAATACATTTTTTTGTTAATTATAAAATGATACGCCCATACAATTAAATCATTGGGCAAAATTAATATATTAATACATGGCTTACATATAAAAGTGAATGGTGGGATCCTCCCATCCCCTACCCGACTTCATAGTTAGAAACAGGGACATGTATGTTGATTGATATAGTCTGTACATGAATTATTAACTGGTTACTGGACGGTAGAGAATTATTATCCTGGTCATTAATATTGATTAACCCGTTTTGAGCACAATCTGCACAGAGCCGTCAGCCGTTTATAGAAACCGAAACAATCGTATTTCTTTCTATTAAATTGTGAATTGCGGATTTCATCGTTTGCTTTGCTCAAACCAAAATGTTCGCGTACGTCCGCAAATGCATCGTGAACGCCGACGGTCAACACCAGACTGGACAGAGGCAACAAAACACAACAAACTGTGTAATTTTTCGTAGAAATACCCGTTATAGGGTGCACACTATGCTTTACCTGATGTGCGTCTCTTCAGGTGACTAACTACGTTATTAGGGTGTTTGGATAGCTGGGAAGGAATGTCCGAGGGCTGATAGTATAGGACTCAATCCCAGCATTCGCCTTTACGACTGAGGAAAACCTCGGAAAAAACCTTCAGTCAGGACTGCTGGTGGCCGGAATCGAGCCGGCGACCTCCCGAACTAGAGTGTCGCGTCTTTACCGCTGAGCCACCTCTATCGGTGTTCGAGCGCAGAAGGTCAGGGTTCGAGTACCAGCGGGAGCGGGAATAGACGTCCCACAGTTACTTGCATGAATACAACGCCCATGGAACATCACCTTCAACTGAACAGTGCACCCACACACACATACACGTGTGTACGTGTACGTGAAACATCTGTGTCTTCAAATCACGTAATTGCGATAAGTAATAACTTATACACACGTCAAATGCACAACCTGACTGCAGAATACGTAATAGAAACAAGTGGCGTGGATCAAACGTCCAGGAATATAGACACTACACTAAACACTCGCGGCCACAATGTTTTATTTCTATAAAATTAAAATACGTACACGTACTGTTCTCCTTACTTACGTAAATGCACAAATACGTAATAAGATCGTTCCCTAAGCAACATTGCCGATGCTTTCGTCATAAAGCCAGTCACGGTATAACGTTGCTGCGGAATTATTTTAATACATTCTAGTCCTGGAAATTATTTACAAGCATTACATAAACCAAACAAACGATACAACAATTACGAAGATGACCTCGATGACAATAAGAGCTACCCTTATGTGTAATTTTTAGGAATGCAATTGATATAAACATTAAACAGTAGCGGAACCAGGATTGATCCTTGTATTACTCCACGAGAGAAAACTCCTTGATCAAGCCTACCACGGGCCCAAACGGGAGAGACGAGGAAAACATCCTATGCTATAACATTAGTCACATGCATGCACCAATAATAATCGTCATTACAAGTAATGTACGTATTTTACCGAAACGAAATACAGTTGATGAGAAAGTCCAGTATTCCGGTATTCGAACCCAGTGAATAGAGCGAAAAAGTAAACGATGCCGAGAGAACGTAAAGGCACCGCGACGACTTAGTAGTAGTTAGTATACCCAAACAAGACGGGGAGTTTATAAACCCGAAGAGTTACGACTGCAAACACGATAAGAAGTCTAAGTATTGTCACGGCCCCGCGGTACAGCAGTCATAACACCCACAGGCGCCACAAACAAAAGGCGGCAATTACTCGTATTTCATACCTATAACTCCTTAACAACCATAACAACACATGTTGTGTGTTGGTAACTGTCAGTATTCTTGGTATGCAATATGCTCATTTGTATGGCTACACCAATGACTCTGTTTACGGGATGATGGCCGCTGTGAGTAGGAACTGAATACCTCATGTACGGGAATACGGCCGCTAACAACTACGTCCGTGACGTCACGTAAATATAAAGAATTCAAACACATTCTGGAGGAGCCAGAATTCTCGAAGATTCGAGACGAGGGAAATTCACTTATTTACATAAATTATGACTGAATTTGATTCCTATTATTGATACGAGTGATGTGTTTGTTGTTGAACGAAGAAGTACCCAAAACAAGACTCTGGCAGAGGCTTACAAGTTACAAGCGCAGGTGTCACATACAGGCATCACCCATAACACTTGTATTGTATACCATTGCCACGCCATCCACCACCATATCCACGCCATTGCTCTGTGCCACGTTTCATTTCATCGCCACAACATCCACTCCACAACATCCACGCCATCGCTCTGCGCCACGTTTCATCGCCACAACATCCACGCCACAACTTCCACGCCATCGCTCTGCGCCACGTTTCATCGCCACAACATCCACGCCATCGCTCTGCGCCATGTTTCATCGCCACAACATCCACGCCATCGCTCTGCGCCATGTTTCATCACCAGAACATCGACGCCATCGCTCTGCGCCATGTTTCATCGCCACAACATCCACGCCATCGCTCTGCGCCATGTTTCATCGCCAGAACATCGACGCTACGGCTTGCATGTCTTAGCCCCCCCTATGGAGAAGACAATTACCTAGGTTGGCGTGGGCCGATGAAAAACACGTGCAGTCAGCACAAACAACTTGGACGCAATTGAATATTAACGACTCGAGATAAAAGTGAGTCTGGAGCCAAGGCCGTGTCATATGATACGAGTCAGTCTGTCCAAGCAGGGGGTGCCCAGCCCAGCCCAGCCCGGGCCGATGTCACTTACACCACTAATTAGTCATAACGCCACACGACACGACCATCATCAGATAAAGCTCATCGCGAATGCACAGCCCAGTCAACGTTGCAATTTAAAATAAATCACTTTGAACATGATTGGAGAGTTGAATCACGTAGGCCTACATAGTAAAGATGCATCCGGTATCTGGGAGGTGTGGCCACTACTAAAGAGGAATGTTTACGCATGTTACGCAAAGCAAGCATTCGGCTCCACTGCCAGGGACCAGGGTACGTGGATCTGCATGGTGAAGGCGACACACCGACAAAATAGATCACATTCCAATTCACGTGATAGTTGGGAAAGAATGCCTCTAAGTATTCGTCCAGAGGAAAACCCACGGGGGGAATGTTCAATTCGGATTTGAAGGTGGCGGGAATCGAACCAGCGACCAGTTATTTCGAGCCCGTGCACATGGACGCGGTCCTTGCCCCTCACAAGAACAACAATCATATCGGTGGTGAACCTGTGCTCGGAGAGAAGAGCTTTGAGCCACAGCCAACACAACGAACGAACGCAGTTCACTGTTTTCGGGCCTTCGAATTACATTTGCATGATTTACTCATTAGTCATTACTCATTGAATATACTTCCAGTCCAGTCCTAGATCGCACTGATTTCCTATCCTATCCCGCCTACTGCAAGTGGACCCAGGTAATCCTGCCTGTAATCATCTTACAGTTTTAAGTCTCGTCTCGTGTATTTATTTTAGGGCCCATAACAAGTGGCAGGTGGCAACGCCCAGGAACGAATGGCCTTATGGTCATCACACCAGCGCACACGGGACTACGCTGAGATGACGTCGGTTCAATTCCCGCCGCGGACAATGCTGTGTCCCTCAACAGTGCCCACTCAGCATACACTATGTCAGTTACAAGGGTAGAAAATAGCAAGTTCTTTTAAATAAATAAAATAAATAAATTCACATTTAGAGTCTACCCACACAGTAACGAAACTGATTTGCAGTGGGGGACTTTAATTTAAAGTGACTAAACCAACCCTGTAGGCACCAAACACCATCGACGAGTGAGCGATAACCAATCGAAGATCGATATATCTAATACGAAACATATGAATCAGTGATCGGACAGTGCGAACAACTGCGGACAAATGTCAGAATCAACAACGCTGATTCAGAACAACTTAGAATTTATTGAGTGCTTCGTTGCTAGGACGGCTCCAAAGTCACCGTTTACTTATTCCTAAGACAAGAAGTGATGGAACTGAATCCTTAAAGTCCATCTAATTGTATATTATAAATGAACATTGTACATATTTTGAATTTGATCAACTAGAACAGCTATACAACACAATTTTACAGCCACCACAATTTTGAAAACACGGGGACGTGTAACTTTGGTAGTTTGTTTTAGATCAAATGGTTTGAGTTTCACAAGGCATCCAATCACAGCCGACTTCTATTCGATGGGGAGAATAGCGCGAGAATAACCACCTGTCAACATAAGAGTACTCGGCCCCCTCTCGACAATCCCAAACCAGCTTACAATAAGAAAGGGTCCGTTAGTCATCTTGACTTCATGGGTCCAAATGTAGTTTTCAGGTGCATAGTCGCCTGTGCTTGTGAGACTGGTGTCAGGATGTGTTCCCCCTTTTTTTTTAATATGTTTCGATTTCAATCAGTTTTTAATGAATTTCAGTCGACAAGAAACAAAGCAGTCTTGTTACAAGTGCTCTCAGGTTGGCACCACTCGAAATTAACGTTATTTTTTTTTAGTGTAATATTTTGGGTAAAGAGGATTGTGTGCGGCCAGAGTACCACTCTGAGCGTCCGGCGTGCAGTACTTTCGTACTACACAAACTACGTGCACAAACATCCACTTATTTCGATTCTGTTTGAACCAGCATTTTCAGAAGTCAACTGTTGTTTTACGTACATAGAGTTTTTATTAGATTAATGCATATATATTTTTTGTTCTCGGGTTTCAAATGTCACTAAATTTTTTCGTTTTTCGTAATTTTTAGTCCCCGTTTAAAAATTGTTTGTGTCCGAACTAGATCGGATTTGAAAAAAAACTCTATGCAAGTAAATTCACAGTATAATTGTTAATGCGAATACAAAATATGAGCGTGATCCAAGTAATAATGTATACGTGAGATGTTTAGTACGAATGCTCTGCAAAACACACATTTGGCTCTGGTTCGTGGCGCTCTCCCACGAAAGTTGATTATTTTGCTTTGAAGCAAGGAGGGGAGGTAAAGTGGGCGGGATCGAATACTGGATAAGACTTGACACCATATTACACGAGCAACTATGTGTCATTGTATCGTTTTATAACATCCCACCAAATAAAATATCATAATAAGAACTTTTATAATTGAAGAGATGTCGTGACGCGGATAACTGTATATTGTTGATTATTGTCAAACGCATGAGCATAGGTATCTGTTTACTTTGGCGTGCACGCAATTGGCGGTTAAGTATAAGAATGTAATATGACACCGTGAGTGTAGGTATCTCTTTACTTTAGTTGAAACAGCGTGCACGCGACTGGCGGATGAGTATAAGAATGAAATATGACAGCATGAGGATTGTATCAGTTTACTTTAGTTGAAACAGCATGTACGCAACTGGTGCTTGAGTATAAGAATGTTATATGATAGCATGAGTATAGGTATCTGTTTACTTTAGTTGAAACAGCGTGCACACGATTGGCGGTTGAGTATAAGAATATAATATGTCAGCTTGAGTATAGGTATCTGTTTACTTTAGTTGAAACAGCGTGCACGCAACTGGCAGTTGAGAAAAAGAATGTAATATGACGGCATGAGTATAGGTATCTGTTTACTTCAATTGAAACAGCGTGCACGCAACTGGCAGTTGAGAAAAAGAATGTAATATGTCGGCATGAGTATAGGTATCTGTTTACTTTAGTAGAAACAGCGTGCACGCAACTGGCGGTTGAGTATAAGAATGATATATGACAGCATGAGTATAGGTATCTGTTTACTTTAGTTGGAACAGCATGCACGCAACTGGCGGTTGAGTATCATTACGCAGAAAAATACACATTTTTCCTTTAGATCTAAACAATTTGTGTTTTACATATTTTATTTAGCGTTTTAATTTTGTAATCTCGGGATAATTATATAGTTCCATCTACTAATGTGTGAATGCAATTGCATTGCGCTGGTGCAATCAGTCGCAAACACGATTGCAAATCACTATCGATAAGCAGTGTTGGGGCAAGAACTTTTAAAAAGAACGCGTTCCCGAGAACGCGTTCTTTTTTTGTGAACTTTCCAACGAACTTACTCTTTTTTCAAATGAGTGAACTTGAACTTTCAAAAGTTCTTTTTGAGAACGAACTTTTCAATTTTAGAAAGTTCTTTTGAAAGTTCATTCTGTTCGATGATTGAGCATCTGTCAACGCGCCGTCGAGGAACACGAGAATCGTTTTCGGTTCTCCTTCAGCTGATTTTAAAAAGCTACCGGCCACCATTCATGGAGTAGAATTACATTCAAGTCTGGCCGTTCGAACTCTATCCACCAAACAGCACTTTTGTACATACATATACATACACTATCACTAATCGCTATCACTATCACTAATTAATCGATACACTAATCGCTATTTTCACATGTCTGTAATAATATAAACTGAAACTAGTTCTTAAGTTTTTTATTTCTACAATGGTAGGCGCCTATAGCCCTACATCAGACACCTAATGCCAGCATTCAATATCTTACCTTAACATGCATGTTTTTCTTCCTATTTAAGCCATACAAGGCAATCGATTATTCGCATGACTGTTAATACAATGTGGTGACACTTTTTCACAAAAGAACTTTTAAAAGAACTTAGTTCATATTTTAGACGAACTTGAACTTTTCAAAATTTTAGGTTTTGAAAAGAACTTGAACTTTATTAAAGTTCATTATTTGAGCTGTGAACTGAACTTTTAGAAAGTTCATTTAAAAAAAGAACTGCCCCAACACTGTCGATAAGCAAACAAGAAGTGGTAAGTGCACTCAATATTTTTATCTCGCACCAATATGTGTCCACGAGTCTGGGATGATCAGTAATTACCATTCGATTCTATCAGTACATTGGTCATGGCAGAGCAAGGCAGACAGGCCGAGGACAATAGTTAGACACCTTTGGCTCAAGGTTTTTGAGACCCCAAGCTGTGCACAGAGCGAAGCGGTACACTCGACTGCATTTAGCGGGGCCCTCTCACATCACTCCTGTCAGTCGATAAGCAACACGAGACGACAAACACCATTCTCGTCTTTTTTACGCATAGTCATTATTTTCATGTTATCATTCCTCTGTCGATTGGTTTCAAACGAGTCCCCCCCCCCCTTCTTTCATCTTTTGTGTCAGGCAGGCTTCATTTCTACTTGTCCATTACAGTCACTACAAACACAATGCACATCTTCAGTGGCGCACGAAGGAAGCTTTTCGGCCTCCCCCCTCCCCCCCCAAGAAGCTAAGAGAGCTAATATTGTGTGAACGTCACAACAGTTTTAGTACTAACAACATAGAGTCCTGATAGCAAATATAATTGATTACTCAAGTCATTTTCGGACCGCTTATCAAGATATTTTTGAAAAAATAAAAATTGTCTGTCGGCTGGGCTTCTACTCATCTAAGGTCCGAATGCATAGCCCAGACTCAAGCCTTCCTCAACTCAGCCTCTCCTCAGCCTCGCCCAACCACCAATCACGGAACAGCATTGTCATGTGGACGGCTCTGTGATTGGTGGCTAGGTGAGGCTGAGGAGAGGCTGAGTTGAGGAGGGCTTGAGTGTGAACTATGCATTCGGGCCTAAAACTCTAAACCCAGCCAAATATCAATTCAAAAGCAAAGCAAAGCTGCCTCTAATTCTGGGTGTGCCACTGCACATCCTACCGGGATTATTCCAATCTTGTCTACCTACAGCTACTATTTTCCCTTTCACTTTCCCTTCATTATATTCTTTACTTTATTATTCCTTGTGAATAAAAAAACGTCCAACGAAACAACATTTGTCGATTATCCTCTTACCCCCCCCCCCCCCCCCCCCCTCCTCAAGTACTTCATCATATTCTGTCACACATCAATCCACGAGATCTTCAACAACATCACATCTCAAATGTCTCAGATCTGTTGCTTTCCCTTTATGATATAGTCCATGTTTCAGATTTATAATATAAATAATAATTTGTGTAAATGTGGGATGAGTAGGTGGCAGTCCTGGGTGACATTTAGATCATCAGTTACTGTTTGACGGATTGGTCCCGATCAGTTTGGGGACGCAGTAGGCTCACTTCAATGCGGCGAAGGACAATGATAACAACCCATGCGAGGCTCGAACCCGGTTCCACCAGCGACGCGACGAACTCGAAGAGAAGTGAGTTAGGAATAACCGTACAGACACGAGGAATAACTCTAGGGAAAGTCGTCTGCAGTCTGCACCAAACTTGGCCTTCCGAGGGGATAGATGTTATCAATAAGACATTATTCTCAAATGACTGGATTCGTTTCGTTACAGATTCCACTTTTTAATTAATTTTATCAAATTTTCAGATCCACTCCGAACTGCTCACGCTACCAGCCAGTTGGAGATGGTTGATCGGACTAGGGGGCCCTGTTTGATGGGCTAGGTTTATGGTAATATTATAATGAGGAGGTTACGAGAAGGTATGTACATAACCTGCAGGGATACAACTGCCAGCATGGAGCCACACTCAGGGCCAGGGTAAGGTACGACGTTGTCTGTCAAGGGAGTGAGGCACACTCAGGGCCAGGGTAAGGTACGACGTTGTCTGTCAAGGGAGTGAGCCACACTCAGGGCCAGGGTAAGGTACGACGTTGACTGTCAGGGGAGTGAGCCACACTCAGGGCCAGGGTAAGGTACGACGTTGTCTGTCAAGGGAGTGAGCCACACTCAGGGCCAGGGTAAGGTACGACGTTGTCTGTCAAGGGAGTGAGCCACACTCAGGGCCAGGGTAAGGTACGACGTTGTCTGTCAAGGGAGTGAGGCACACTCAGGGCCAGAGTAAGGTACGACGTTGTCTGTCAAGGGAGTGAGCCACACTCAGGGCCAGGGTAAGGTACGACGTTGTCTGTCAAGGGAGTGAGGCACACTCAGGGCCAGGGTAAAGTACGACGTTGTCTGTCAAGGGAGTGAGGCACACTCAGGGCCAGGGTAAGGTACGACGTTGTCTGTCAAGGGAGTGAGGCACACTCAGGGCCAGGGTAAGGTACGACGTTGTCTGTCAAGGGAGTGAGGCACACTCAGGGCCAGGGTAAGGTACGACGTTGTCTGTCAAGGGAGTGAGGCACACTCAGGGCCAGGGTAAGGTACGACGTTGTCTGTCAAGGGAGTGAGGCACACTCAGGGCCAGGGTAAGGTACGACGTTGTCTGTCAAGGGAGTGAGGCACACTCAGGGCCAGGGTAAGGTACGACGTTGTCTGTCAAGGGAGTGAGGCACACTCAGGGCCAGGGTAAGGTACGACGTTGTCTGTCAAGGGAGTGAGGCACACTCAGGGCCAGGGTAAGGTACGACGTAAATATGGGCCTGGGGCCAGGCAGAGAGGCACTGAAGGCACGGCCCACGGGTCTCCGGAGGCTTGACAACATGAGCATAGCTTGAGTTATCTATCGGTGAAGGGGTGCATACGTTCATAACAGTCACAACACGATGCGTCACGTGTGAACCCAGAAATCACCCACTCAAACACCTCTTGACATCGAGTGTGGGAAACATTTTCGACTCTGTGCCGTTACCAATACCGGGGACGTCTCAAAGCACTTATGAGACATTCATCATCGGCGGGAACTCTGGTCTGTGTAGAATGTAGAACTAGAATGTGAATGTTTGGAGAGAGCATTACTCACTCCCAGTAACACTTACCTACGCACAGAACAATTCATTCTGGGCGAAATTTTAAGTAAATCCAGGCAAGACTAAAATGTTTCCGTTGCCAAAAGAAAATTATAAACCATTTTTTTGTTGTAGATAAACTTACGCTACGTCATCTTGTTATGGACGTTTTTAAAACTGGTTGAGAATTAACAAACATATACACGGGACATTTGCCCGCTAAGGACCTTATTACACGGCCAACTTGCTGGGAGTCATTCAGGTAACATGGAGCAATTACATAGTATAAAACATGTTGACAGAACATTGACGAGGTCAAAACAGGTTGAGCTATTGAGCATCATTGACGATTCTAAGCTATCTATCTATATAGCTGATAGCTATTTTGCCAAGTGATCTCCCTAACCGATGATTAAATTTTCAATTACTAGCTGTCAAGTAATAATAGATGTTCGAGTCTTGTATCTTGTAACATATAGCTGACTGAGACACACACAGTTGAGACCCAAAGAGTTTCTTCCCGGTTGATGCACCAAAGAGTTGAGGACGAGTCGGACACACGCCCGGAAACCGGTGGTCTCCTCCAATCTGCACAATTGTTGCCTGTTCGTATGGGCGTGCCTACAGAGAAGAGAATATTGCCGGGGGCCATCAAAAACTGCTTCAATATCTTATCCTGTCCGCGACCAGCACGCTAGCAGGTAGTTCCATCCAATTACCATCTCTCTCCGTCTCTCTCACACCTCCAATTATCATCTCACCCTCCCACTCTTCGCTCACGGAGCCTCGTTAACAAGTCAAATCACAGGTACACTCTAACAAAGATATGCCTCCACTCACAACAAAGAACCAACCATTCGATTACGATATATCCAACGTTACAGCGACCATAAACAGTGCGAACAACTAAAGCCACAAGATTTACACACGGACGTAAAGAGGTAGAGACACTTCGTCGCAGACATGTTTTGACTGACAGCTGAACGCTGAACCCATTAGCTGTATGACCTGTTTGGTACTGAAATATTGGAAAACTATTTTAAACTGTTTCGAGTCAACTGTCAACCATTCATGAAAAGCCGCATACATAATTGCCAATTGAACGTTTTTGTTCGTTGCGGGGTTATAGGGGTTCGCGGTGCGGGGTTCTCTTCTTCTTTATCATGGTTTACAGATCACTTTTAAAATATTGGAAAATTGATTGCGTTTCAATAAAATCATTTTTCAATAACATGAAAAATGTTCCAATTTATTCAAACGCCGTATAATAAGTCATTCCAGCCATAAATGGTGCATTCTTTACCTGTACTTCTTGATAATAGGCTATAGCTAGCCCAGCCGAGTCCAAACTTGTTAATTATCAAGTAGTTTTGCAGATACAATTGTCACGCTTTTCCAGCTGTGTCGAAATGCTCATCTGACAACGACAGAGACACGACTTCGGGTTTCAATTCTAAAACAATTTGGTAATTTTAACAAATCGAAGTCTTTTCGACTTTGCGCAAACAAGAAAAATATAGGGACTGGGTTTCATTTAGTGTTAATATTCAGAATACCATTGTTTCTTGGCACTAGCTTGAGCCACAAATATCCCCGAACTCCAAGGGTACAACTACCGGGAGGTAACACGTACTACCGCTACATGCACGTCACGTGCACTGTGGACACGTTTCATTGTAATGAATAATTGATAGAGAAGCATCTTGGTTGGAAAAGGCAGCTTGAAAATTAAACGTTTTTCGTTCGCACCATTTAGAATGAAATAAGTGTGTGGCTGTTTCCTCGGCTTGTCTGATGTCGAACGTCTGTGCTTTCTCAGTAGCCAGGGCTCAGTGGCGCCTTGATTGGCCACCAGACCACCGGGGCCCTCATTCCAGAACAGTTGTAGGCGGTTGTCAAGTTGCTCCCCCTTTTCCGTAACCCGGGGGCAAATTACAACCGGTTGATCTTGCGTACTGGAATGAGGGCCCTAGGGTGCAGTACAGGCCATCTCGCCTCTTACTGTACTCATGCCACTAGGGAAACATCATGAAGGCCATTTTCCGGGCGAAGAATTTTCCGACTCCTCGACTTTTACCCAGACCGAGACCCAGACCCAATTCTTTGAAATATCAACTTATCCATCTGGCAAAGCCCCTAACATGATGGGCTGGCTCTACTGTAACCAAATACCCGAAGATGGGCAAAACAATAATGTGCTGCCTGCGGTAATGAGCCCTTTCGCAGATAAGTCACAGTCGACAAGCGAAATCACATAGGTTTGGGAGATACTTCTGAATGTACAATATTGACGCTCACGGTGGCTCACTTAGTTGGTTCACAACACAAGGAACGTGGGTTCGAATCCATCCCAACACATGGATTTAACTCACGTGACTACTCGCCTCGAGTTCCTCAGACGTAAATAAAAAAATAAAAAACTAGTTGAAATTCAGCGCGATAATTTGAACCTTTCGACAACAACGAAGGCTAGACATCTCCACTACTACGATATTAGTTCACGAAGTATCGATCATTATTTGTATCTAGTTATTGAACACCTGCGATGGTTCACTTTGGTCATCCATACTTGGAGCAGTACTTAAAGTTACCCCTTTCCTCGTAAACTCGTGCTTACCTCCTGTCTTTGTCTACCTGGACCTGAGTACAGTCTGTGGATGACCCCCGTCCAATCGCGGTGGATTTCAGGCCTAGAATTGCGAGGAACGCGGATGGGCAATGTTTGAGAGAGCGAACTATACGCAGGAAATTATTATGACGGCGTCGTGGCTTGGGGCTCTTATTATTTTGTTCAATGCCAGCTAAGATACGATCAAAACGAACCGCATGTTTTCATAAAGCTTAAGGGGTTTTATTTTATAAACTTCAACCAACTATTATCCTTTCATAAACATGCAGTATGTACCGCGCGTAAATCTTATCGCTATGGATTTCCTCCCCTGCCTTGGTAAACAGACGAGCGAGCTTCGGAAAACTATTTGCCTCGAATATATCTTCAAATCGATTTAGAAACGTGTGGCTGCGATGCGATGAATAAGTTGAAGTTCGGTCCTCGGAAAGTTTCACAATAGCCAGATGGAGCAATAAAAACCCGAAAACATGGGGCAGACACGTGCGCGGTTGCCGCAAATGTATTAGCCCGATTTTAAGAGTGTATTGAACTCAAAAGTATTTCCGTAGAGCACAAGTACAACTTTGTTTACACGACTTTATGGCCATGTGCGGCTTGGGACCCAAATGCGAAGTTCTTTGATTTCGTACAGATAGGATCTATAAATAGGCCACCCACCGCACAGACAAACGATAGCTGTACGTTACCTATACGGGATCAGAAACAATGTTTATTTAAAAGGCCAAAATCATTAGGGATACTGACGCCCTAGGCAACGTATGACACGGCTCTATTTTCTAAATAGTGCATTGCTCAATGAACTCAGTTTGTTGTTGCATCTAAAGCTGGAGATGGTCTATGTTGTCTGAAGATTTATGTGGGAATATTTACATCGATAGATACTACAGACAAAGCAAGGGAGACACATCACACACACAACATTGAAATAAGTACCAGTAGCAGTAACAAGGATTTTCATTCTCTCGAGATCTATCTTGCAAGTGGATGGCCGGAGTAGGTATTTTTAGAACATGCCTTCCGCGATCCCGACATGCCTAACATTGTTACACATTGCCCGGTACCAGTAGGATATGAACTATGAAGCGAACTGCATTTATCAATGACTGTTTCTGCAGTGCAAATATAAAGGGTAGCTCTACACTTGATTCTGAATATAACTGCTTCCGCCACGTAGCTCGACATTCCTCGTAGTTGCGCTGTCAAAGGAATGTAATTTAGCAAATGGTTTCTGTTTCAGTATGGCGTCTAATCGCTTAGGCAATTAACGCCCTTACTGTAAATATTGACGGCTTCATTGTCCTTTGTGTTGGACCCTCCCTCCAGATCCACCATCCCATACCCCCCCCCCCCCCCCCCAACACGTTTCGCCGGTTGTATCCTTGTACAAGTGTGTAACTGCGCGGATGAGCTGCACACTATTTATTCGAGACATTTTTATGAGAACACAATTTTTTGCAAATTAACCCTGATTTCACTAGGTAATCAAATAAGTTTAAAAAAAGACAAATGCCAAATAAGTTTAAAAAAAGACAAATGTCAATTTTCCCTTACACTTCGCGAGTGCTACGAATTTTTAGCAAATGTATGCCATTTTCGAAAGTTGTGTATTAATATAGTAAGTTCTTAGCTTATAATTGATCAATTCGTGTTATACATGCGTGCGTTACGTCTCTTACTCATTTCCATGCAATGGTATTAGACGCGATGGCTACGGTTGATCGAGTACAGTAAAACAGTGGCACTGGCATGTCTATTTCACACAGTTTCCATGCGTTCATGCTACCAGAATCATTGCAATCGACTCAGTCCAAGCTCTCGTTAGTCAGGCTCCCTCAGGCATGTTTTGATTTCATCACTCGTTACGAACTGAACTCCTTTTCCATCGCAAACAGAACAGGAGCAATCAAGAATAATATACTGGAGGCAAAGAGTGCATGACATGACGTATATGCTGGCCAGACCCGGCCACAGGCGAGACGCGACATCAGAGCATTCGAAGGGAATAATGCGCGACTCGTCGTCCCGTCCCATTTCCATCGCGTCCCTTTGTGCAATTTGTAGCAATCAGGGGATATGAAAAGAACGTATCATTTGTGGTAGCGCTGCCGCTGCCGATCACGTCATGTCACAGATCAAAGAAATCCACTCTTGATAATTGGAGGCTGGCTGGCTGGAGTGGAGTGCGCTCTGCGCTTCCCTCCTCCATTCGGTAGGTAAAGGAACTTGGGCACTGCTCTCCCGATATCTTTACGTTGCCGGATGGAAAGCAGATTTTCTCCTTGGATTTGTCGAATGCACAGAGGTAGCTTTTATGCGCAACCCTACACCCATTTAAAATCAACTGTTTGGAATTAAGCGGGACTAGATCCATGTATTCAGATGAAATATCAAACGCATTACATACAATAAATTGTTCCGCTAAACTAAATGATTAACTCCGCTACCTGATTTACCAAGCATTCCCCTCTTACCTCATATATATTACAAGCAATCTTATTTCAATAACAATGAATACAAATCCCGCCCGTGTAAAAATACGCGAAGAACATTGATTGCATTAATTGCTTCAAATATGTGGAACGAGGCGATCGGCGGTGTCTTCAATTGGGTTATAGTTATATAGTTATAATTGTGTGCCCCGAAATACCGCATGTCGTATGCAAAGGAGGTGCAAGTGAGAGTGAGGCCCGGGCAGGCAGGCAGGCTGGCAGGTATGTGTTGCGATGCGTTGTGACGTCATAAAGAGCTTGCCGCGAAGTGGAGGCTGCGAGATGGACCGGCGGACACAGGTCGTTAGAGGGAACAAGCGAAGAACTCACTTGATTGGATTGTAGCACAGATATATACGCTAAGTTGTTAAGAGTATAGTCGATTCCGTGATACACATCCCAAAAGAATACAACTAGCTTATTATGGAAAGTGTAAACGGTAGGTTTACTAGGAACGATTTGTTGTGTACAGCGTAGGGGATTCACCCCCAAACACGTATCGTAGTCGGTACGCCAATATGCTCATTTGTCAATCAGTTCTTGTAACTGAGTAGGTAGGCGTAGGCTAGACCATAAATACAAATGTATTTATTTATTTAGGTACGCAAAGGTTGGTTAGGCCTACACACGGTTTTTTAATGGGCAGCAGAATACAGCTTAAAATTTTAATTATTATTGTTGGTTTTTTGTTTGTGTAACTTCATTTTTTTTTATTATTACATAGTTAATTAATCGCCCCGGTTAGCATAAGAACAATGTATACCTTCATAACAGTAAGTTAATAAGTGGCATTGATAATAAACTTAGACCAATTTACAAAATTTATGAAACTGATTTCCTCGCAATAATTTATTAGTTTTTGCGTGTGGTGGTGGGTTTACCCCGTCCCCATGATACAATAATATTACGGCAGCAGGGCCGGCTCGTGACATTTGGATACATGAATCGCCCAGCGCACGAGTCAAGTGCTCGCATTCAGGGCTCCACTCTGAGTTATTGACAGGGTAATCAATGAATACTGGCTCTGTTCTTAACTAAACACTTATATTTCAAATCCTCGCACTTTGTTTATGGTTGCCGTGTTGGTGACAACTTAAAATCTTCTTCAGATATCAGTAATATTGCCATAACAGACCTCTTCAATTGCATTTTCTTGATACCGAATAAATAAACACACACACAAAACTACTCTCGATCATGTTCGCTCGATCCATATCAGTTCAAAACCTTTTTACGATATCATTTTTCTCGCCAAGTCCTCATTAAATTTAAATTACGACTATTGCTTAATTCCACAAATGTTTATAAACTTCTCTTACTGGCCGTATCGGGACCTCTCAGTAGTGTGTCGTCTTCTTCCAATGTGTGAGGAGTCGCGTCCAAACGTCTCGTGTAGTAGTGTATAACCCTAGTGTATAACCCCTGGTGTAGTGACCTTAGATATCGCATCGATATTGAGAACTATTGTCAGTGCGTTTGATGTGAGTGTTTAAAAAGTAGAATTTTCCACCCAAAGTGCATAGTTCCGGAAGCATATTAAAAGTAATTAACTTTTATTAGTGTTATTTTAGACGTACTTTGTCAATTAGAAATTCCGATATTATAATATGAACTTTTTTAAATAGATATTAATTGTGACGTGATGTGATACTATTTGCATATTTTGACCTGCACAGTTGGTTCTCCACGTTTGTACAGCGTTAACTATCAGTAAGCAACTGCTTATTCGTATGCTTCGTTCGTTAAAAGCTTTTTATATATTGTGTTACTATTATGTAGTAATGTACTATACAGTTAAAAATACTAATAACGGTGATTTGTGTGGTGAGTGGATGTTACAACAGAAGCCCTACCAAACAAAGTGATTTATACCGACGGAAAAATACCATTTATTTTTTTAGATTCCCCTAATGATAAAGAATTGTGCTTAATTTGGGTTCGACTTTGTAAACGGTCTGACAAATTGAATTTAAAAAATTCTAGAATTTGTTCTGAACATTTTGAACTCTCTGATTTTCATTGGGATTTAAAACACACGTTGTTGGGATATTCACCAAAAAATCACAAGAAGTCACACCAGGATGCGTCTCAAAACTGAACTTGGCTTCGCAAATTGCCACGGATTACAAGGCTCGATACCCTAAGACCCGGAAGAAAGAGTAAGTAGAAAGAAAACTATAACATAGAGTAGGCGAGTCTTCACCCGGTAAGTTCCAAATATATCAGAATAATATTGTTATTGGTTGCAATGTACACGAACATCTCCATAAAGGCACTCACATAAAGCATTGTCTAAATATATTCACATTACGTTAGTAAAAATACATTATTTTGTATTGCACAGTAAGCTACAGCCATAGTCAAAGCAATGCCGTCGTCTGTTTCAATTAAGTTTCAATGATGTTATTGTTATTTTTAATTTATTCACATATTCAATGTAATTTAAAACTTACAACTCAATTAGGGATTTGCATTATCAGTCAGGTCTTGATTAACATCACCTCCAAACCCTAATATTATTTACACGTAATATCTAGACGGAAAAACCACAGTCTTTGAATTTGCATTTATTTTAAGCCAGCACAATCACATTATAATTCGTATTTGAACAGTTTACAAATGAGACGTATAAGTTATATATATATATATATATATATATATATATATATATATATATATATATATATTCAAACTTGATAGGACCGTTGCACAGAAATATTACGCAACAGGTATTTCGCTCCACTCCAACACGAGCTTACACAGTTCCTCGCACACAGTTCAGCTACATCAGTAATAACCAACAACAAACAAAATTAGAAACTAAGGACAAGTAGGAGGCAATAAAATTTAAAGAGCCATGCAGCTACTCAGCTACTCTAATTACAGCTGACGGGGCCTGATTTATGTCGCAATCACAAAGCTATTAATCCACAAATTGTAACTTGTCTTCGACTCACACCCGTCTCATAGGGCGCTCACACACACGCACACGCACACGCACACACACACGCACGCAATGAGGGCGGGACTTGAACCCTCGCTGCTGGAAATAGTTCCAAGAAATCACTTAGCATTGCACATCACTCGAGTTCTGTAAAATTCGCGAATCACGATACGTAACACCGAAGTCCGAAATGATTTTATTTCTCTAATTGTCATCGCGCATGAATTGATCAATTTTAAACCATGCAGAAAATTACAGCACTGAATCACCGCCCAACAACCACCCCTTTATAAAGAAATATAATTATTAATATTGTTATAGGATAATTCAGAATGTATAAGGAAGGAGCTTCTGCCAGTTTCGGTAATCACCCAACACGGTTTTAGTTGTATATGTACCATATCCGTAGAAATGTATACCATTCCACCATTGAACAACTTCCAATTCGACCACTGCTTACAAATAATAGCCTATATATAACATGCAATCAAAAAATCTGGCGGTCCGGAGAAATTGAGCTGGCGGTCTTCCCTCACTTCAGTTACAAATATGAACGTTTTCAGATAACTCTTCTCGAGAGCAGAAAACGTATTTCCTAAAATTACGAAAACTCTTAGAAAATACTCGAATGTTTTGTCGGAGCCCGACGAAATCAGATAGTTCCATTCCAATACATATGGGCGGAGCTTCGGTCAAAGGGCTGCCAACAACTCAACGAAGCAATATCTATCACGAGTCACGAGGAAAAATACTTCCAAAAGAAAACAACGATAATTCCACTACGGGAGTTTGGGTGAAAACAATATTGGCCAAACCCAATAGGAAAATCAATCGCGAATCTCGCCAGTGTCCCCGCGGGCAATGTTCAATAGAAGTTCCCGAGCCCGGATATATTTATAAGACAGAGAATGGCGTGCCATATTTTATGAACATTCAATTATTTACTAATAATGATTCATACGTTGCTTACAGTAAACTACTACTTCCAACACTCGACAACAGTCATCAACAATTAACATCACATGATTTATAATTAGGCACGGGACGGTTCAACGTTTAGTTCTCGGTTAGAGGTTACTGACAATGCAATACGGTGAAGTTTCTATATTATATACGACATTTCTTATACCCACTGTGTATAAGGTATACCGATGGCGATACCTATAGGTATAACCGTTGAGTGAGTAATATGGTGTCACTCAACGATATAACGGGATGTAGCTGGGAAGGACGAAAACGTCCAAGGAGTGTTTGAAGGATTCAGTATACCAGACTCCAGTTTATGACTCCAGTTTATGACTGAAGAACCCTACAGGAAACCTCTTCAGTCATTATTGCCGGTGGAGGGGAATCAAACTCAAGACCTTGCGAGCCACAATCTCAAGTGCTGAACAAGCTCTTATCGATGTAGTCTCCTCAGACAGGCACCTGAAATACTGATCGGTTATCTGCTGCTCATTTTATGTCTACCTCCCTACAACAATCAACACTAATATGTGTTGCCTAAGAAAATACATTGGAAATGTTGGATACCAAAATAAGGCTGTGAGTTTTGTTTTCTTTGGGCAATGTTTGGTGTATGCAACTCTAGAGCTTCCAGTTTCTGATTCCCCAAGTATGAACAGTCTACCTATATTCTCTATTGTACATGCCCATGTTGTCACTGTCAGTGGTTTTAGCTGTTGCACCAATGGAAGAACCTTCAGTCTGTGGCGACATCGAACCAGCGACCTAAGCCACTTAGCCTGCTGGCTCGGCCCCGTAACGCTGGATTCAGAAGCTACCTGCTTTACACACACAAAAAAAAAGGTCTTGGTGGGAAGGAAATGGCCAAGGGGAGGTGATTTCCACTTTTTTTTGTCTAATTGACGTGGAAACCATGTGTATTTATAAAACCAAAACATCAGTGCTGTCAACTGCCGAGGCTGCACAAACCCTCTGTGCTTGTGGGTGGGGGTGGGGGTGGAAAGCAGGACATCTGCGAGCTTATATTGTAATGATGACATAAAGAAGCCAAAGATATCTACAACATAACAGAAGGAATGCGTCAGTGTTACTAAAACATGGTATAGTCAATTCCCATCGGTTATAGACTTAAATCTCATCCTCGAATTATTGCATGAATTGTGTTGATGATTTATTTTGTATATTCTTTACACCGTCAATATACACAAACAAGAGACTCTGGTGGTTGGGTCTCTGTCCCCAGACTTACAATCAATCTCCCGTTCCATACTTGAGCAAAGTACCGACAGTATCTAACTAAAAACCTTTCAATGTCGTATATTCATAAAATAAGTCTTACACCAGAAAAAGTTCTCCATGAATCCACAGCCGTATTCTGTCTAATGGGACCGAGACAAGAAAACAGTTCTGTTCAGTTCAGTTCAGGGTGGTTATAGTGGAGTGGGTACTGGCGATATTATGCAGTACCTGAAGAAGAAGAAGAAGAAGAAGAAGAAGAAGAAGAAGAAGAAGAAGAAGAAGAAGTAGCGTCCGTAATGATACATCTTCAATGTGGTTAACCGAAATCTCTCGACGAGCATGATCACGTATACTGTGGTATAAAGCGAGACGTGACTTTCGTTCAGGGACCAGCCAAGATCGTATCTCGAACCGACCAGCCAGGGGTGAACAACCAACGTGCACTGCTCATGCAAATTGACTGGATATCGACGCCGAGCAGACAAAGAACGGAACAATGCCCATGCCAAACTATCATTATTATTATGTGTAGTGCCGCTATCACAGATAACAAACGTGAACTCGTCAAACAACAAACAACTCAACAAGTAGGTCCACCCAAGTGTAATTACCTACCTAACCAAAGGGCAAAGGAAGGAACAGAGCCAGAGAACTATGGTGTCCAAGCGGTAAAAAAAGAGATTCTTAATTCGACAGGTTGGCGGTTCGGTTCCCGCCATCGACAATACTCATTGATGGTTGTCCTGAGGGCTCGAAACGAATGGTGGGATAGAGTTCTACAAACAGACCTCGCACATTCCTTCCCAACTGCATCATAACGAAAATCCAGAACACAAAAAATTGTTACTTGCCGCCACTATAGATTCTGAACTGAAACTGGGTAACATTTTAGATGTCCCTCTGTTTTCTCAGGAAAGTGTATCGCAAGCTTAGCCCAAGTCGTCTGTTCTGTGCACGCTGCTTCGCTGCAATTTTATTGATTAGCTAATTCACCCACGGATATCGACAAGGCTACTTGATTTTTTTATTTTATTTTATATATTAAATTGAAAATGGAAGTTTCCGAAATATAACCGACCACGTTTTGGTTGGATAACTACAAAATGACAGGTACGTTTTTAGCTAAAATTATTTGTTGGATCAGCCTCAATATACGCATAACATTGTTGTTATGTAGATCAAAATTGTATTTTTTATTTGTTTTAATGAAACATATTCATACGGTCAGATCTACATTACACATCAATTCAAATTAGCCTAGTAGATACTAAGATAGGCACTCATTTATGTAGTGAGACAGTGAAGTATTAATTTCGCGCTTAAATCGCAAGCGATCACTTGGACTTGAACATGAAAAGGGTGTAACAATTCTTGAGTAACTTCGACCAGCACTACAACCACAACACACACCTGTCACATACCGCGAGTGCAGCGAAAGAGTAAAGAGAGTACCCAGAAGATTACCGTAGCAGACTTCATTATCACACGTTATGCAGCTCAGCTGACACTTAACTTTACTGCATCTCTTGCACGTTTTACATTATCTTCGGTCGAGTGACACTTGAGTGACAAGTTGCGAGACCTGCCAACGTGAATGCGCTACCTACCATACCATCATACCCAGAACTGAAGTTTCAATGCACGAGTCCCAGTGGCAATAAAAGATTATTACAATGCCACAACAAAGGTAGTTGTGAACAATGAAAGAAACAACGTCGTGAAGAGGTAATACTGCCGGGTATAATGACTAATTATGTTGTCATAAGAAAACACGACTTTAGAACATTCAGCATAGCATTTAGGTATATCAACCAACACCACAATAACAAGGCATCGGTATTCGGTAACTAGTAAAGTAAAGGAATTTGGGCATGAATGCATAATTTGTAAACTCTTGAACACACCACGGACGTACCTTACGGGAATCTACAGAATCATGGGGCCCTTATCTACTGCCCATTGATTGCATGCATGCTGTTTCAACAAAAATCAATCGGTGTTTTTCCACACATTCGTAAAGGTAGTCTTCCGCTAAGTAGAATACACAAGCCTTATTAGTCACGCCCGGTGTTTTAGGTATACAACCCAGGTCGTAAATTATCTCTATTTAGGCTAACCTGTTTCAAGTAGACGGTTGCAACTAGAGAGGTAGAAAAATGATACTTCGTAAGCATGAACTAAGGGAAAACCTTTAGGCTTAGCTATAAACGAATTGTAAATAATAATCTCGGAGTTGGTTCGGTGCACTTCCTACCACATGAATTAGTTTATATGCGGCAATAAGGACTTCGGGTGCTGGGGCTTGGTCTCAGGGTAGTGCTCTACGGGTCTCAGCTGGCCCTGCTTATCAATCGGCATTATTATTAAATTATGAACGTGAATAATAGAACGCGTCGTACAAGAGACGTACAAAAGAAATAACTAAAAACAGAAACATACATAATATCTGTAGGCCAAGATGTTTGATAACTTATGACACACCCATGTCAGCAACAACTCGGAACATCTTTGCACAATAAACTCAGTTAATACATAGATCGGCCTATGCAGTGAGCACGGATAGACCGTAACACACATTCACACACATGTGTTCTACATGGGATTCCTCTTGATAAAAAAAATTATTATCATAGGGTAAACGAGAATATATAAAATTGCGATCAATTGCTGCTGGCATTTTTACTGAATGCAGGTTAAAAGGTAGCAATTATAAACTAAGCTAGCTGCAAAAGCCAACGCAAGCCTGTAAGGCCTTGAATCCTGCCGCTACCGGTACTTGTGGTTGGAACAGAACGGGCGAAATAGCAGCATGTCCCTATTGTGTGAGGCCGGCGGCGGCTCTTTTGACAGCTCAAAGCGATCGTATCATGCATACATTTTTATGAGGATAAGTAGGCCTACGTCTAGGCCTATACAGAATCAAGAGTTTGGAGCAGCAAGTTTATTAGCGACTATACAACAATATTATTGCCTGAATTGCACGAGACAAAAATGCTAACTATTATTGTTGTGTGTGGACCTGTCATATTAAGAAGAAAGTAATGGAACAGCCTACATTCTTAACAATAACATCAGCTCAAATACCTCATGTTTAGCAAAACTATTGATGCAAGTTTCAACCGTGATAACACAACACGATCAACCTATCTGTTCCAAGACCCAATCTGTAAACCAATACCGGTATGCTAATAAAAAGGTAGCTTGTGAGTAGGGTAAATGCATGTGTAGCACAGCTAGGGTAGGCCTATTCCTGTGGACCGCTGTGCTACACCATGGGTAGGAAAACAGCAATGTAAAATTTTCGCTATTGTCATCCCTGATCTATGCCTGGGTCATTCATTACATCTTATATATGGATAGGCTAGATACTTAGTTCGGTGTTTGAGCTATGGTATCTACTCTAGCCCTAGGACTAGGCCTTGCCGCTTACGTTTACCCACCAATCTGTCAGACCGCAAACCAAACGCGATCAGTAGCAGGTTACTCTGGTGCGTTCGGCAACTATGCGAGAGTAACCCGGTTTTCTGACTCGATCACCAAAAAAGTGACCTGCCTCGGGAGCAGGGTAAGTTAGGTTTGGGCGGATAATACAAAATGTTATGATTTTGATGGTGGTGTTAAAGTTGCTGTGGATGATGCATGTGGATATTTGGGCGCCAAACCGTGTTTTTTAGTAGGCTATTAATGAATTGCGCACAGAAAGTAAGTACATCAGGTATTAAAAAAAATTCAAAACAATTTGAAGGTTAGGTTTAGCTATGCAAGCGCACGGCATCCATTTGCAAAGCAACCCTACTCCGAAACGCTTTCGTTTACTCGGTTTGAAAACTCTGACCCGGTGAAGTAAAGTCACGTGACATTACTGATCGGACGGGTTACTCTGGCGAGGTAAACGAAAGCGGCTCTACCTGTTGGTAAAGTGGGAGGTCTCCCACAAAGCGCATTAATTACCGAATCCCCGGTACCTTATAATGAACACATTCTGTGCCTACAGTAGGCCTGGATAATTTTCAGTTGGTACACAAGATTGTGTGGTAGGGCATTGGGTCTAGGCCCTAACCTACCATTGACCTAGACCTAAGGCCTACCTTTTACGATGGTATATGCCAAGCTTAGGCATAGAAATTATTTTTGATTGTAACTAGACTTATAGCCTAGGATCAAGCCTTGATACAAATCCAAAGCTATGAAACTAGGCCTACGGCTAAGACTATATATGAAAATGAATGCATTGCAGCATTGGGTTTGTAATATACCAAACCCAATGATTGCAGGGACCATAGGGACTGGCCTAGGGAGTAGCCGTATGTCTAGGCCTACGCTTACCGACGATAGGTGTCTAGATATACAAAGGCCTAGCCATTGGGTAGGCCTAGCCTATATAGTGTGGGTATAGCCGTACCCTCCCTAACCTTAGATCTAGGCCTAGGCCTAGTTAGGCCTACCTGGCCCAGGCCTAGTGTCCACAGTATTTATCGGCATATTCTGTGCGCTCGACGACCACATCGTAAGCCGTCGAGATACCAAGTTGTAGACCCTAGCGTATATATTTACAAGGAAGATCTCCTGTTGATTTTGGCATAAAATTAGCATGTTACGCTTAGGCCTAGCTAGGTACCTAGGCCTAAATAAGCTTTAGAGAACTCACCATTTGTGTAGCTTATCAAACAGCAATTTAGGACGACCCACAAAGCCACTAACAAGGCCACTACCATTCTAACGATAAAAGTTCACTTCTTGAGACATAACTTGTTTTTAAAACGTAATCATAACAATAAAAACCATTTGTTATTACAAAACCACAGAGGAATTCTACCCGCACAGTAAACAAGACTTGTCCAACAGCAGCCAGCAGGCCAACAGCAGGCTACAAACCATGACTAACCTAGCCCTAGCACAGCACAGAAAATAACGCATGCGCGTTGTAAATAACAACAGACAAGACTGCAATAATATCCTTCCGCGGGACCTGCGACCTGCGAACACCGTTGGGTATCATTGTGACGTCAACCAGTGCCCGAAACGCGCCATGTCTTTTGAGTTTTGGTGCCTTGCGACTAGTCATGCGCCTTTTTCGAAACGATTAATTGATCTTATGCAATTAACTTACGAGTTGAGTAACAAAAGGCAGAATTTTTTTTAATAAGGCCAAATTTTAAAATATCTATAATAAACATAAAAGCGGCACCAAAAAAATAGGGTATGCGCTCTACAGCTCTGGAAGTGTATCTAAATACACTAGAAAAATTATTTAAAAGTTTAAAAAATAACTTATTATATTTTTTACAAAGGTTCAAAGTTTTCGATTTTTAGTTTCCCGTTTAAAAGGCATATGACGTCACACGCCAAGAAAATTACTGTTTTATGATTCGTGAATGACTACCACTGCTTCCTAGATGAAACAATCAAACTTATAACTCAAGCCGTTGTCAAGTCTTCTTTAAATACAACAATGAATAGCATATTGTGTGGTAGAATGAGGCATTAGATTGGAAAACCGTATTTTGTGCCGTCTTGCATCACAAGTCACAACACAGTAGAAGTGTCTGCCTCGACTTTTGCCCGCTAATCTTATCTGAAGTCCTAAATTAGATTGATGTTGGAATCACTGACCGATCTCAACACTCTGTTGCCCTATCGCCATGATTTTGGCTTTATGGCTGACCACTTCCAACACTTCGTAACAATATCACTGATATCCACAAAGAATTTTATTAAAGTAACCCATTCAACAGACAACCTGTACTCTTCCTAATAAGCTTAAAAACACATTAAAAAACGCATATTTAGAAAAAAATCGGCTGAGGCGATTTTTTGCAGGGGCATCACCCCCACACCCCGGTCATTGGCACCGCCGGGAAGTACTTTGGCCAGAAATTTATTGTGCCCCCCCCCCCCCCCCCCCCCCCTTGATCAACCTGTGCGCACGCCTATGATGAATAGTTGTCAAATCTTCAGATAATGAATAACAACGCCCAATATTGACTGATATTCTACGAAAATATGTTACTTAATTATATTACTTTTAAAACGAATTGCGGTCCAAAATTAATTATTAGGCGAACTAGACATGAATTTGATTTCATATATGATTCTGGATATTGATAATCTGCAAAGAAGAGTAATTTAATTTATCATTCTATGATTGGTTGACTGGTGAAACATGGCGTGTGACGTATGCCCCGTTTTTCCCGCCATAAATACGTGTGAAACTTTCAGCTCGTTTTTATAAATGAAAAAGTCATCGACATAAAATATTTTTGTGTTCAGGAAGTTAATTCTAAGCTAATAAAACAATTTAGGAAATTGCTTGCACATTGCCTTTTCAGCTAAATGACACACCATGGTATGCACTTTGTAAGGTCGACCGGACTCGACCAGCCCGACCGTAGTATTCCCTATTCCGTAAGCTTCTTTGGTCGGTTCCTAGTGTTCCGTAGCTTTCCATGGTCATCGTTCGGTCGCGACTCAAAAGCCCGACGACTTTGGTCGGTCATTTCTTAAGACCGCGCTAGGATTTCAACATCGTAGAATGTTCTTTAGGATATTCAAGTGTAGTGAAGTAATTCCAAATGGAAGATTGAGACATTATAACTGCACTGACAACTCACAGAGGCACAAAATACCCAAGGCGCCACCATTTAAAAAGCACCGCCTTGGCGCCTTCAACTATTTGATCTCCACCTAGCGGAGGCCAAGTAGACTTTGGACCACGGCGTTTCGTTGCCAGACAGGAATAGGAGGAAGAGAGTGACCAACTATGCCCATGGGTGCCATTTTTTATCCAGATACAAGGAAAGTGTGCTTATTATAAATAAAGAAAGCAAATTGCAAAGCATAAATAAAGCATAAAGCATAAAACATAAAGCATAAATAATACATTATGCATATGAAGCATTATTCATTTCACTTCAACTTATGACGCTATTTTTGTACCAGGTACTAGAATTGACTAACTTCATGTTACATTTCATTATTTACATTTCATTTTTTTGTTACATTTCACAGGTAATAGTAGATAATAGTAAAATTCACTCCTTTCATCAAAATTCTACAATTGTACAATAGGCCTAGGGTTTAATAGCTATTATCTGTGTCACTCAATTTTATTAACATTATTATAAAGTTATTTTAATTGTCTAAAGACGATCAAAATCCATAACCATGACCTACAATTAAGTCAAACTTGACTTTGCATTGTTACTCATTACTAATTTCTTATTGTTTTTTTTAGTTTAGCTAAGTTTAGATTAGTTTAGTTTAGTCTAGTGTAATCTGTCAATGTAAAGAGCGTCAGCACATTCTGACGATTAAATTAGGTTCGTTCATTTGTCTTTCCCAAACAGTCCCGAACAGTCCGAACAGGTAGTTCGTTTTTCAGCTGTAAAAATTCTGGTGGGGTTCAGTTATCCGCCGGCAACTGTTTGAAAACAGGCCGAACATGCATAGGCGTGCGCAAAGGTTCATCAATGGGGGGGCACAATAAATTCCCGGTCAAGTACTTCCCGGCGGCGCCAATGGAGGGGGGGGGGGGGGGGAGAGGTACCCCCTACAAAAAAGCGTTGCATGCGATTTTTTTAAAACATGCCCTTTTTAATGTGTTTTTAAGCGATTTAGGAGGAATACAGGTTGTCTGTTGAATGGTTTAATTTTATCAGTGATATCATTGTTACAAAGATGCACAAAGCCAAAATCTTGGTGGTAGGGCAACAGGTGATGTTGAGGCAGGTCAGCTCATTCCAACGTCAATCCAATCTAGGACTTCAGATGAGATTAGAACCATTATGTCATGCGTCATCATTTTTGTCGCCCCTTACGACAGGCACTGTCCCTGGACCTATTCTTTCCCGGGCCAAACGGGCAAGGCAGTGGGAGAAACAGTGAAAGTTTGAGGAATATATTTATAGACATTTCTACTGTGTTGTGACTTGTGAGCAAAACGCTACTAAATATGATTTTCCAATCTAATGTCTCATTCTGCAAAAAAACATCTATCCTAATGGGGGGGGGGGGGGGGGGAGGGGGAAGTTCCCCCTCTTGCCCCCTCCTGCGCATGCATGTTCGAATCGAACTATCCGGAATGAAAAAGAGGAGTGACTTGAGTATGAAGAAGAGAGCGGGAATTCAAATTAGACATAGCGGTAACCTGTTAATACTTAATACTTGCTAATGCAGATTACAAAATGTCTGTCGTCTGAGATAACGTTAAAACTTCCAATTAAATAGGGTCGTTACGTTTGTTAGTCCACATTAAGGTAAGAAAATAATAATTTAACGTTTGTTTAGTCCAATTGGCCTACCTAACCTCATTTAAGCCCAGACGCCCGTACTCTCTTTGCTTATCCCGTACGTTTAATTGAACCATCACAAACTTGGCTTAGGCCCTACCAAAGGTTAATTCAGTTTATCTTACGCCCTATTTAGAGACAGCCTTTGGATTTGTCATGTTTAACCTAAAATTAACAGGTGTCTCTGACTAGATTGGACTTCATTTGTGTGAAGGCAGAACACATATTTTTTCGTACTACATTCAGCCAACTTCCTGTTCGATGACGCGTTTCCGCTGTGTTCTAACTTGTAACCTAACAGGTAACCATTTATTTTATTTTATTTTATCGTTAAAAATTTCAATATTTTGTATTAAGATATGAGTAGATTTTATTCCATATATTTATATGGTAATTTTACTTACTTTTACTTACTTTACTTTTGTACTTATCTTGTATTTTTTTTTTGTAAATAAAAATTGTTTGTAAACTGTATTGAACTTTAAACTTAAACCTATTAGGTGGCCTTAGAAGCCTCTTTGCTATTTCTCGCAGCCAATAGAAAACGTACACCGCTTCTCTAGTCAAAGCGTTGCCGAGCTCGGTCGTGTCGTGTCGCAGCCAACGAGAGTGTCCACTATCCACTTCAAAATGGCTGAAAGTACTGCTAACATGGACGTTGCTAAAGAAAAGGTCGATTTACCGTCTACTAGTAAGGGAAACGGTGAGAAGAAACCTTTCGAGTTAAAGAAGTGGAATCCTGTGGCTATGTGGGCATGGGATATAACGCTCGACAACTGTGCGATTTGCCGCAATCCAATGTCGGAACTTTGCATCGAGTGTGAAGCAATCCAGGCAATACAAACGGACTCAGATGATGACGAGTTTGTGTGTACTGTTGCTTGGGGTGAATGCAATCACGCCTATCATTTCCACTGCATCGCTCGATGGCTGAGGACGAGGCACGTGTGCCCTTTGGACAATCGTGAGTGGAAACTCCTGAAGTATGGACGTTAAATCTTAAAACAGTTCGACGCAAAATTACTTGGGATGGGATTAGGCTAGACCAGGCCACAAGGGATAGGCCTGCCGTGGAACTGGGACTGTTTGGTGCGGCCTAGCCCTAGAGCCCACGCTTACGCCGTGGCAAGCCTAGATCTACACCCAAGCTCTACAAATCTTTTTTTTTGACTACCATTTTTCTTAGTATTCGTATTCGTTTTTATTTGTATTCGTTTTATTCGTTTTTATTTGTATTCGTTTTATTCGTTTTTATTCGTAATGGGCAATCTTATGTTCATATTCTATCTACCAGATCAACACACATTTGCTAAGTAAGATTTACAAGCTGTAAGACATTCCTAGGCTACTGAACAGGCATATGTCTATACTAGGGAATGTAAAAATCATGTATTTTGAAGAATAAAAGTTCAACTTTTCCACAGTATAAAATTTGATTCTACTCAGTTGTTTTAACTAGCCTGGATCCTACTATTCTTTATTCATCAACCAGTTTTATTGTGTGTTTTTTTGTTTATTACCAGGCCAGAGGCCTACATAGGCCTATACATTTCAGAACTTGATCATAAGTTTTAGTTTCATATCTTAAAAAAGATATTAGGCATTTTTCCAATATAATTACCTAATATTAATGCGAGATGTGAGTGGTACAGTAGGTCTAAAATCACCATTTAGGCCTACCATACCTGAATCATTGTTGCTGGAAATGTTCTATCTATAGAATCCTGAAACTTAAGAGTATGGAAAACATGTAGTTTCCATGGCTTTTTTGGTTCCAAATACAATAACATACCAGTTGAAATAATTAGAGTAGACTCAATTAGCCAAGTTGCAGAAATATGAGACGAAATTAGAGTAGGCTGGGAACTTCTCTTTGAACCCTTGTACAGAACAAGATTCAATTATTAATTTCTTTGTTTCTTGTAGGCCTATATCCAATACAATAACATAATATTATACAGTTGAAATAATTTGACTAGGGTATAGGAACTTTTCTTTCAACTTCTGTACAGAATAAAAGGATTCATTTATTAGAATCTTATGAGTTTGGGGATCATAGTTTGCACAGCTTATTTTTGCTACATATCAAATACAATAACATAGGCTAGAAGTTTAAATTAGGCTATAGGATAGGAACTTTTCTTTGTACACTTGTAGGCCTATAGAATGAAAGGATTGAATTATTAACAAAATCTTTGTTTTTAACCTTTGGCTTGTTTAAATATAACCTAGCCTACTTAACAACATATTAACCTAGTTGAAATGATTTGGCTAGGGTAGGAACTTTTCTTTGAACAAGTCCTGGAACAGAATAGAAGGATGAATACATAACCATGGTTTTTAAACGAAAATTTGAATAAACATAAACTAGTGCATTATTATATCTCATATGGCAGAGTGTTGCAC
Source organism: Isoperla grammatica (assembly GCA_945910005.1). Lineage (NCBI taxonomy): Eukaryota > Metazoa > Arthropoda > Insecta > Plecoptera > Perlodidae > Isoperla > Isoperla grammatica. Next base: position 6,987,222 of record OX246745.1, read on the forward strand.
TTTTGGCTCTGTACAGATGCTTGCCTATGAATTCGTGTGAATTCGTATGTATTTTTGACTCGTGTTATGCGAGCCAAGTTTGTTTTAAAGAATCAAAGTTAGTGATGTTACTCTTTATAAAAGTGAAAAGTTGCATGGTACAAAGCAGACATGAATTCTGCAAGATTCAATACGATTAAGGTAAAGCATATTTCTGGATTCTGGTAGCTCTATTCTGTAGTTTTAAGACAGTTTCTCAGAGTGCAGAGCTTCACAAAAAAATTGTACCATTTATCTCATTTTAGAGTGAAACATTCCATAATATTGAGTTTTTAGGGTGTTTATACAAGCCATTTCAGACATGACATGATTTTCTTTGCATAACATGGGGCTGAGAGTTTATTGCATAAGGCGTTGATGTGGATTGTCCAATCAAGATTTTCTTCAAGCTGTACACCCAGGAAAGGTACGTGTGAATTTTGATTCAGTAGTCAACTCTGACATTCGTCTGCACATTTACAACTACTGGTACTTGTTGCGGGGCCGAATGCTTTTTCTCAAAATAAATTACTTTTGTTTCGTTTGGATTTGGAGACAAAATTTGCACTAAACCAATTATTTATCTCTGCCATGTCCAAATAATAATTGGCATTGTTCAATAATTCAGCTAAATTGGAATTCGTAAGTAGGATATTTGAATCGTTCGTGAAGAGAGTTTACAGATTTGCAGCAATGTTGACAGATTGGTCAAAGAATAGATCATTGTAGGATCTCTAACTTAACTTCTTCACATTTGGAGTAAAAACTTTTCCAATTATTATTGTCTTCAGCTTGTTTAATGCAGGTTTTGTTTCCTGTTTGTAAGGTAAGGTAGAACCAATTATTCCCTATCCCTCTGATGTCATAATGTTCCAACTTTTTAAGTAAAATATTCAATTGTGATTCACACTATCAAATGTTTTACTCAGGTCACAAAAAATACCAACAGTGTGCTCCTTCTTATTTAGTGTTCTGTAAATAAATTTAGTAAATTAGATATGGCTGCCGTTGTGGAGAAATGTTAGTTTGTATAATTTATTGGTGGGTTCTGGAAATTATATTACACCAGATTGTAAACAATATCTCCTTCTTTACTAAAAAAATAAGAAAACATTTAAAAAAAGTAGTAGTAGGCCTATGTACTGATTACAAGTTTTAGAGTGAAACATTCCATAATACTGAGTATTTAGGGTGTTTATACAAGCCATATCAGACATGATTTTATTTGCATAACATAAGGTTGAGAGTTTATTGCATAAGGCGTTGATGTAGACTGTCCAATCAAGATTTCCTTCAAGCTGTACACCCAGAAAACCAGCCATATCTAATTTACTGAATTTATTTACATAACACTAAATAAGAAGGAGCAGGGTATTTGGGAGGACGAGTGTAGGTATTTTTTGTGACCGGAGTAAAAGTTTTGATAGTGTGAATCACAATATTTTACTTAAAAAGTTGGAACATTATGGCATCAGAGGGATAGGAAATAATTGGTTCTACATTACCTTACATTGTATTGTATTTTATTTGCAGCTGTTCTATTGCATAACTAGGCAGTGTAACATGTGCAACTATCCTAACAAGAGCATTGAAAAGTTGTTATAATAGAATGGAAAATGTATGTACATACAACCCTTGCAAATCTTTACAAACCCTTTCATTACTTTCAAACTAGGTATAAACTATTGGACCAAGTGCAGATATATGCATAAAATGTGACATATTTTTGATAGCTAGGTTGTCTTTACAGCAATTATACAATGTTTATGCATAGTCTTTTCTTTACTTTATGTACATATTAGACAATGTTTACAGTTTACATAGGCAGGTCTAGACCTAGTTGATATATAAGCACCCTGGTACTGTGCCTTCATTACGGTAGCTACTTGTAAAAATAGTTATTTTGTATATATATCTTTCTAGCAGATAGCAAAGTTTTCTTTTACAAATCATAATGTCTGAGGTATTCTTAATTTCTTCTGGTAAATAATTGAATCTCCTTTTTCCTACTGACTGACAACCATCGGTGGCCTGTATGGTTTGTTTTTGGCGCTACTACCAGGGAACTACTGGAGATGAATCCCATTGGTCCATCTTGTTCATTAAAACAAGGTCCATAGATAATTATCTTCTACAGATAAGGTCGTACCAAAATATTTCGACTCGGATGTGAAGCAAGTGCGGTATGGCTTTCCTGATAATAACACTGTTACTAGGTGGCCGTGAAAAAGATAAAAACAAACACTAGGCTTAGGCCTATAAGAAAAATGGTGAAGTTAAAATCAAGTAAAGTGTTTGCAATATTATTTGAAATATTTCTTAGAATATCAGCTTCGACTCATTGGGTAGTAACCGAAAATGGACTAGTTCAATCGCAGGTTCGTGACGTTTCGTCTTCTTCGCGTTATCGTTGTTAAATTTTAAAAAACATTGGTCCATATTGCTAAGGGCAATAGGCCTGGGGCTACATAATTTTTGCCCTGAAGGCGCTGTCTATGAGAGACATTTGTGCATTCAGTAAAGCCTTCTTAGAAAATGTTTTATTTAATTTATTTAAATCTTGGTTTTGGTATTCACTTCACAATGTGAAGTAACCTTACTTTGTATTGTAAGAAGAACCATACTGTTAGGGTCAACCTAAGACTAGTGTACAACCTAACCTCACTTAGGTCTCAAACATAAGGCCTAGGCCCTAGGCAAGGTCTAGGCTTGACCCATGCTGGGTTCTGGCCTAGACCTAGGGGTGACTATTCAGCTACATGTGCTCATATGCATGCACATTCTCAAACCCACCTTTGTCGAACAGATGGTGTTACTAACACAAAGTGTTCATACAGTAATTAGCCTAGGCATTCCAGTGTTGGCTTATAACGTGTTGGCTAGGACTATGTATGTATGTATTTATGTATGTATGTTTATTGCTTCCAATGGACATATACATAGTATATATGTATATGTATTAGAGCTATGGTTGGCGTGACTCAGTACTAGGCCTAGTACATAGGGGCATTTCCAGTGAAGTGTAAACTATTTTGTGATTTTCACATTGTATGGCTAGGCCTATGTCTCAAGCTATACAGAAGGCCCTATCAGTTTGCTATCTGTAGGCCTATAGAAGACAGAACAATTCTTTTACTTTTCGTTCTGAATTTATCTGCTATTAGCATATACAAGTTAAAGTAGTGCTGCTCGAAGTTGTTTTGTGGATGTAGCCTAGGCGGGCCTATATGTTTTGTATTGACAAATCAATGGAAACTAACAATCCACACTTGACAGTGGTTGCCATGTGAAACTGGAATAGTAGTGACATCTATTGAAACCACCTGTAGGTAGTAAACACATTGTTTATGGGCAAGCTGATGTACTGTAGGCCTACAGAGGAGTCATTGATAACACGCACTTAAGGAATTTAGCTAGGTTGGTTTTAAAAGTTCTTTTATGGTCTAACCTAGATTAAAAAATTGAACAAAACCACCAACATTTCTAGCCTCATGTAATTTAAACCAACTTATAAGTAGTAGTAGTAGTAGTAGTAGTAGTAGTAGGTAGTAGATGTTTTAGATGTTTATAAGCCTTTTATAAATACATACAATTAGGCCTAGATATTTAATTATACATCAAAACTGTTTTCTTATTCTAAGAACTAATTTACATGATTTACATGTTATATTCTATACCTACAATATACAATAGTGTAACAACTTTACAATAACTTATAAGTAACCTATGCTCTATACTATTTCTCTTCCAAGTTTCTTTGATGGAGTAGAACATAGTTAAGTTCAATTTACCCTAACTTAACTTGTCATTGTATCTTTGACACCTGCTTGTATGCACAGTATAAGGAGCATACAGTTAGTTAGTTAGTTAGTTAGTACCGAAACTTTGGTGATATTCCATCGGCAAACTCCTGCGCGCGCAGCTACGGTCGCCCTGGCAGCGAGTTATCCGAGTTAGCTCATGTTATGGGCGAGTAGTGTAGCGAGGGGCGGCGAGGAGGTATCCCTCTCCCCCTCCCCCCTGGTCTTGTTCATAGTCTCGTTGAGTTTGGTTAACCCACCGCTACGAACGCCACCCGCTTCCGTGCCGCAAGTCGTCTGCTGTGCCAGGCATACCACTTTCGTTACTGTATGCTCCTTATAGTGTGGTGTATGCCTAATAGGTTAGAGTCAAATCGTTTATTAGTGTGAACATCAGAACGTGAACCCTACGCATCAACTTCTTAGTCTTTAGTCTATATGCACTGGGCTCTTAGTTATATAGACCTACTTAATGCTTATGAACCACTGTGTTATATATGCCTGAGCTAAGTCACAGTCCCAAAAAGTGTTTTGTATCCCATATCCTAACGCATGGTTAAATGTTCTCTTTTGTATTTACAGCTTGACTCGGCTTTCCATTTAAGACGCCCTTATGATCTATTAGCACTGCTGGACCAGGAGAGTAGAGTCAAGAATATCAACGTTCTATATCGTGAACTGGTTTCACGTAAAGTGGCCATTGATCAGCAATGGGCGAGTTTGGAGACAGCTACCGATCTAGAAACTCGATTATATTCCCAAGATCTTGATTGTTTAAAAGCAGGAAAACCACTGTCGGACACTGATCTGTATGCAAGTATAGCTGGCGATTTCCAAGAACGATTTAATTTGGATGACTATTTTCCAGAAACTTCCATTGAACAGGGACAACCATTTTGCAATAAAGATAATGAACCACATTTTAGTATGCATATGTTTGATCATCTTCATGTAAGTACCTCTCAATTGATTATCTTATTAATTTGCCTTATTGCACCCTAGTGTAGTAGCCCAATGTTTTAATTTTTGTTTATATTGTATGTATGCCTAAGTACATTAGGCCTATATTGTTTCATGTTTACGTACAGTAGAGAATCTTTAATTTGCAAAGTCCAGATAAACAAAAAACAATACAGCTGGATTAAACAGGTAACCTATTAGGCCTACTGTAAATTACTTGAATCAGTAACAGTTCAAATTTTTTGGGAAGTTGGAAAGTTTGCTTTTATTACCAAGTTCATGAAAATACCAGAGCGGATATTTTCATTAATAAACAACCCCAACGATGATTTATCCTTACAATTGTACCTACTATTTTATCATGGTTTGCACTGAACAATGTTTTATGTATTTTCAGGCAATGGTCATCCGGTCTAATTTGACTTCACCTCCAGAACCAACATTGGCTGCAGCAATACCAGTCTTCAAAAACAATAATTTTGCTGGTCAGATAGCAGATGGATTAAAAAATAATAAAACTTCATGTGTTCATTATAATTTAGCTTCAATATATTGGAGGATACAGGGCAATGCCCCTAATGCCATTGAATGTGCTAGATATGCTGTACACTTTTCACCAAGGTAATGTAGTATGCAGGCCTGCGTTATTATTTATTACTGTACTACTTGTTATTGTTTTGTTGAACTAGGTACCAGTCTTACTGGTACTACTTTTAAAAAGAAAGATGCTTCTGCTACATATTAACTGCATTCCATATTCATTTAACAGGAGATCTTGGATAACCTGTTATGTCACATCTATAGAAAAGCATATTTATTTCTTAAAATGGCTTTTACCTCTTCACTTTCAATACCCGTCTGCCATACAAGCAGTTAAACTTGTAAACATTAGCAAGAAGTTCAGCAATTCAAACTCATGCCTACATCTTCTGATCTCCTCCAACTGATCTCTATCGAAGTACGATAAGTTGGCCAGGAGTAGTCGAATGGTAGCTCAATATGCAATAAACTGTTACTTCAAGTGTTTATTCTGTATGGGGTTGTTTGATTCTGGAACAACATTAGATAACAATTGACTGATTTACAGGCAGCATCGTGATCTGGCTCTGCTGTCACTGGGCAGCATATTTCACCAGGCTCGATATCCTGTCGAAGCTGCTATCATTCTACACGCAGCTGTTGATCATTCCACGCAAACTCCCAATGGGCATTACGCATTGGGAAATGTGTACACGATACTGGGGGACTATAACCGGTGAGTCGATCTGAACAGGACAATCTCAAAACTTACACTGGATATCCGCATTCATAAAACCTACTATTTTCTGCATGCATGTGTGTAAAAAATTGTTCTTGCTACTCAATGGATGGCTTGGTGACTTAGGCCCGCATGCATAGTTCAGACTCAAGCCTTCCTCAACTCAGCCTCTCCTCAGCCTCGCCCAACCACCAATCACGGAGCGGCATTGCCGTGTAGACGGCTCTGTGATTGATGGCTAGGTGAGGCTGAGTTGAGGAGGGCTTGAGTGTGAACTATGCATTCGGGCCTTAGTATCACTCTCCGACTTACCGTTTCTGGGAGGGGAAGAGTCTTTGGACGTGCTGCATGTTTACTTACAAGTGCACGCTGCTTCATTTGCAACACTTTGTTTTCAAGAGTTATAAATAACAAATAAGCTTGAAATGTAATTGTGTGAAAGAGATAGGATGACAACAGCTTAGGCCTACCTGAGTAGAGTGATGGCTAGCAGCGATAGAAAAACATAGCTCGAAAGAGAAATGGAAGAAGAATTGTAAGCGGTTATCTCCGACATCTATAGTAGGTATCACAGTTAGCTGTTTGTATAGGAAGCAAATAGAATCAACAAGTAATATTGTGATTGGTTCATTCCTACACATCTTTTCACTGATTTCCTGTTTACAATCCTTAATGCTGGCCCATGCGTTTTGAAGTAGGCCTACAGTAATCTGTTGTGTTTTGGAATGGTTTTACAATTGTTTCTACTTTTACCAATAGTTTTCCTTATGTAGGCTGGGCTCTACGTGAAATTTATAAATTTGTGATAAGATTAGAATTTGGCTAAGATGCAGGTGCCGCCTATTGAAGAAACATTGCATCATGCGGTCATACTATACTAAGTTGTACTAGGTATGATTTTTTTAGGAAGGTCACTCCTTTAATTTGAAATGTATTTATTGCTTTAGATCGATCGCTTGTTACGACAATGCCTTGAAGCTGAAGCCTCGGTGGGAGAAGGTGTCTCAAACTAGACATTCCGTGTTGTGTCATCGTAAGCTGGAGAAGGGTTTGCTGGACCTGCACGAGTCCTTGCAAGGGATCCTGGCAGAGCTTCATGACTACCACAATCAACAGCAGCAGTGGTTGACCAACCAAGAGAAGCTCATTTGGGAACAAGCGCCACTTGAAGTGCGACTGCTGGGACACGACCACAATACCTTGGCTCAGATATTAAGCACAAGGGGTAAGTTTTGTATTTGTATTTGTATTTATTAGTATCTATTGATCTATGCAATAGGCTACATTGATATCAGATTTGTCAAAAACTTACAATAATGCTTTACATGTTAACACGTCAGAAGTCTAAACAATAAAATTTCTAGCTAAAGTTAGGTGTACATCACAGTTAAAATTAATATAAATAGTAGGTCTACTCAAGATCTATACTAGAATCAGAAGTAATAATGCTGAAATAGTCATACTAGCGTTAAGAAAAGGTTAAATATTCATTCAGGCTGTAGAATTGGTGGGTGAGCAGATACTGTTTTAATGAGAACTTGAAGGCACTAAGCTTCTGAACTGATGTTAAATGGGTAGGCAAATTGTTGTAGAGTGTTGTCAAAGAGTAATAAATATACATATATATATATATAAATATAATTAGCCTCAATGAAGTAGGCAACATAACGTCACATAGGCTACGGACCTCAGATCCTCATCTACTGGGGCATTAGATGCCAACGCTGATTCCACAAAAAGCAATAGATTCCTGGTGTTCTTTCTTTCACACATTCGTAAATGTAGTCTTCCGCTTAGTAGAGTAAGAGAATGAGAGAATGCTAATATTTCTTGGTATGGAGTATGGATGGACTGTCGGCAGCTTTTTGTGCTGCCATACATTTTTAGAGACAAAATACTACACACGTCTGACGTGTGTAGTAGCCTATTTGAAGGAGTGGAGTGCAACCGGGCCGTTTTATTTCAAATGGCCAGGGCCGAAATAAGTCCCCAATCCACCCCTGCCTCCACCTAAAGTTTGTTTGCTTGTTTTACAGGACAGAGTTGTGTACAGCGCCTCCAAGATGGACGAACTATTCTCAGCTGTGATGTGAATAGTAACAGCCAGTTGCTGGCACATAGCTTGCAGATAGACATCACATTAAGTTTGCAAATGCTGCTGAAGAATGTTGAAACCCAGGTACGTTTAAGTGGATGCTTACTCACGGTACGTGAATAGGATTAAATCGGTGCAGCTATTTGCAACTCAAACTGGGGGTTGGGGGGGACGTATTATGATCCCCTGTTTACCTATAGAACTTAGTGTCACATGGGCAGTGGGAATTGTGAGTCAGTATGGTTACCAGATGCATAGGGGGAAAGGTGGTGGATGATTCAATGATTTTAATATTTTTATCAAAGCAAAATAGGGCTGCTCCATCTTATTCTAAAGTGTAGTTGATCTTGATAGCAGCTATCTTGGCTGGAGAGTAGATAGTAATCAACGGAGTAATGGACAACTAGATTCTTCTCGCCCCCTGTTGTCATGAAGCAACATGGTTGCCAGAGTAAGGACAGATCCGCTAACTGTTATTAATTTTCTTGCACAACATATAGGGCCTATGTCGCTTATATCGCTTATATATATATTATATATATCTAGTTGTTGTTATTCATTTTTAAGGTATTTACTATTTAGTATTTACCCTTTATAAAACCATATTTAGTATGCATAACAATGGTTTTCATGATGGGTTTCAAAATTATAGGCACAACAGTTAATTTGTTATAAGAATTCACGCATCAAACATGGAAAATTCCACAACACGAGTTTTGTTCAAGAGTTTTGATAAAGAATTATGCCGATTGGAAAAAAATGTACATGCACAATGTTAAATAGCACTATCGTTGCACAACAATTTAAGTTGTGAGCTTGCCATATGGGTGTGTTTCTAAACACATATCGATACTGATGTAAGCACTCCTACCGGTACCGAACTTACGATCTTGCATTAGGCCTATGCTAGATATTTACACATTCATACATTCAAATTTATAGTTACTTGAGCATCCACGACACTCAAGAATCGTGAGCTTTTACAAACGACATCTGTGTAGTCAAGTTTTATGTCTTAACTAAGCAGTTTCCTATAGTCCTTAACCCATACTAAAACCACTGTTTAACTTGTGTACCTGTTTCACTGTTTATCACTGTTAACCACTGTTTAACAAATGATGATTTTTCTTCCAGGCTAAAATGATCAGTGAACAGATGTCGAGGAGAAATCAAATAGCGAATCGGGAGCATTACCTCGATAAACATTCCGTAAAAGATGAGAACCAAAGCTCTGAAGCAACGGTTCAAACAAAAAGGAATCTTGGGTCTTTTGATTATCAGTATCCCACATTAACTCCAAAGTACCCTTCCCAGGGACCCAAAAATCCTCTATATTCTAGAACTATTGTGAAAGAAGAGCCCAAAGTTCAAGACAATGAAAACTGGCCTTCGAGAGAAGAATGTGCCCGTAAGCTAATATCATTGGAAAAGTTTCCACAGATATTTCTACCACCAGAAAACAAAGGATTCGAGTAAGTAGGCCTCCTGGCAACCATGCAAACAGAAATACTATAGGCCTAGATAAATAGGGAAGTCTAGCAAGACCTACAAACACATCGTATGATTTTGCCTCATAAAGGTAAAAGGAGATGGCCAGCAATTATATTTGCAGCAAATATCCCAGGTTGAATAACATTTCTGATCTTTCAGTACAATCTACAAATGGTATTAGAGCAGTGGGGGACCTTGAGGAAATATGTGAGCAAATACATGTTGTGTGTGGTTGATAACAAAACTTTAGGGTACCGTCAGTCAATATAATAATAAATATGCAATTATTCATTAGCTGTGAGATTGAAAGAAAGTACGGAAATTCTACAATGTACCTATCTAGCCTGGAACTGAGCTGGGTCTCTGAAAGAGCATACTGAAGTATATTTCACTTTTGTATTTGTTTTTGTTTTTGATGAATAATGATGTGTTTGTTTTGTTGCTTTCCTTGCTGTTCATTTAGCGTAGCCCAGTAAAGTAATACATGGAATATTGTTTTCTTTCAGAGTCTACATGTACTTATCACAGTTAATTGGACTGAATGGAGGAAAAGAACATGCATTACCATGGTATCCTCCAATCTGTGATTTCCAAAGTAATAAAAAGTTACCATTAATTAAGAAATACATACCAGCAAAGTTCAGTGCTTCCTTGTCTGAGATACAGGAGCAGAATGAGCCACATTTAGTTCAACAGTTATACAGATATGTAGAAAATGTAAAAAGCGAGCAAGCTGAAATTGGCCAAAGAATTTTGACAGCTATCAATAAGGTATGTACGTAAATAATACTTTGGAATTGTCTTTAATTTAGCGATTTGAATTGTAAGCCTACAACAATTAATTTCAGTTAGGCTGGACTATTATTATTTATTGTGATATGGTTTTACACAATTTTGGTTAAGTTTTTGGTCGGCAACTGATTTGATTTTCTTGTCTTAAACATAAATCTTTAAATAACATACATTACATAACATATAGGCCTACAGTTCTAAATTACTTTTTTATTGAATCTAAAAAAATTTATGTAGAGTCTTTCAAATTTGATGGTCAATTCTAATAAAAGATGATTTAGGCCTGCCTAAATTATCCGTATTGCAGGAGCTCAATGCTCAATGGAGTCGTGATATGAAAATAATGTTTTAAATACGTACTGTACTTGAATTCTTAAATTATTATTTGGTAAGTCTATATTTTGTTCAAATATTTTCTTTTTGAATGATTTTTTTAATTGCACAAGACAAAACTGGTCGATAGGATTCGAGTAAAAAGTTGTGTTTCTCTGAATTTCCAACTGCTTTTGAACTTTCAACGTTTGTATTACTTTTCACGTCTTCTTTCCTTTATTTTTTCGGTTTATGTCTGCTGGCAGTCAGACGTGCTCTAAGCCTTTTCGATCGACTCTCGTCTGTGCGCCGACATCAACAGCTTCGTGCAGTGGATTAACTTTTAGATTTAAAATAATAAAAAGTATTTTGCATTTTTTTAAAATAATTTTTTGAATTTCCACCATGTGGCAGGGACTTAATTTAGTTAAAATTGACTTCTTATGAGTTATTGTTTCCACTGATTCTAAATAATAAACAAAATAATGATAGCTGAAACTTGCTTGTTGTAGGGAGTGGGTCCCGAATGGCTACTGAAGACTGTGGCCTCGTTATATTGGCGTATACGAGGCAACTCTAAGAACGCTCTGGACTGCTTGCAAGCCGCGCTCCTCGTCACTCCAAAACAATATCTGGATGTGGTGTTGGTCTCCCTTGGGTCACTCTTGCTGCGACTTGGGCACATAAACGAAGCGTTCGTTGCTGCAAACGATGCTTTCAACATAAACCACGTCGAGGTTTGTATTTTGTTACTTGGTACATCAAGCTATTCAAAGCAGAGAAAGGAACCTGGGGACACTTAGTAACTCGATTTTAATTAGTGTTTTAATGTACTACAGTCGAGCCCACTTAACAGGGATCCTACTTTTAAGAAAGTTCGTCTTTTAGAGAAGTCAGATCCATTACGTTTTAAAAGTGAAAGACATAATAGGACCCTATTAACACACATAGTATAAGGAATTTCGGTTTTAACAAAGCAATTTTGAATCCTCTTCATTTAACTTCGTTAAAACGGGGCTTGACTGTAGTTGATTTGGACTGAGATCCTAGTGTCATGCTGGTAGGTTCTGATTGTTAAATTATTACCGCAGTTGTTGTGCAACAGATGCTTAAGAAGTTAAGACTATGTTCTTTTTACAGCCTGATACCAGATATTTACTCTCCAACATTATGGCATCGAAGAAGAACTATTCGGGAGCCATATTTCACCTGAAAGAACTCGTCAAGGTGGAACCCAGCCACATGAAGACGGACATTGAGAAATATATCCTAGCGTTGACCTGCATGAAGAAGTTCAGTGTGGAGAAGCCAGTCGAAGTCACTCCTACCAACACCCAGGTAAAACATTACTTTTATAGTCGCACACCCTTACCTTTAGATACTTACGTAGATGTGTGCTGTACTATTGTGACATATTGTGGTTGAATGTTTCAGGAAATGTGTGATTCAGCTAGTTTGTTGAGCACAGACCTCAAGGATGGCGACACTGTGATATGCAGCCCTGACGGAGAAAACTGCAAAGCCGTTCAGTGCTTTGCAACCAATCAGGATACAGGTATGTTTGTAGTGGTGTGCAATGATATCGATTATTCAATACGATGTCGTTAGGGCCCCTGTATTATTAATAATGATGTTTATGTTTTGTAGTAATTATTTCCCCAAAATTAGCAATATTTAGCATTACTACTGGTAATAAACAAATTGGTAAAAACATTAATTTTGATATTAATTTTGACTTTTGATTTTTTTGATTTAGGCCTACTGGAAATTACTCACAGAATTTGTGTGAAATTGAATTTTTAAAATTGTTTCCTTTAAAATAAAATAAAAACTGTAATTGTCATTTATTATGATGAATCATTGTGAATCAACAACATGAATCATTGTGATGTATCATTGGTCAATGTCACTCTGAAGTGTGGCACACCTAAAAAGGTGTCAAATGTTGACGTTCTTCTAGATAGCTCATCTATGATTGACTAAATTGCTTTTAAACAATGTCGTGGACAACTTAAATATTTCCGACGGATGCAATTAAGCATAACGCTAACTTAAACTTGAAAATGGTATTTTGACATTCCACTAATTGATAACATATCTGTTTAGGTGACATTTCAACCCTGGAGAAATCAGCTGTGTCCCGACTGTTGGGGTCTGGGCAGTGTGGAGGGGGCGGTCTATTGGGGTCCTTGCTCGCGAGCAAGCTGCCGGAACATCCTGACGAAACAGAGCTGGAGAGAATGACAGACGATCAGTTCCTGAAGGTACTTTCATCATCAACATTATACGTAGTATAGTTTGGTTAGCCGAACGGTTCCCCACCGAAAGATAACATTCAGAACTAGACCCTTATTATTTTCTTTGTTCATTGAATGTTGTTGATGTTTCATGTCATGTTCTTTTAATCGCCTCATCGCACATTCTCTCTGGCGACAGAAATGTTTCAAATTTACTCAAATACATTAAATGAATTCTCTCATCCCATTGGTGGTTGACTGGATATAAGCCTTCTTATTGGCCGTCTTGATGGGTACTATTCAACTCCACGTGGAGTGTTTTACCTTTTTGGTGATACAATTATGGCAGGTAAGATTTACACAAAACAAAACTTAACTGGCGGAAGATTCGTAGATCTTACGGAGGGGAACCGTCTGAGCAACCAAACTATACCCCGGTCAGGGCCGCACAAGTTGAGAGTCTTACAGTAAGCGGGAGAGAGTTGTGAGATGATCGTAATGAGGAAGCTTACTGATAGCTAGTGGCAGGTAGCAGCACTAGTACAGCTCCTATCCAACCTCTGGTGCCACCTGCCGTACTAGCCTCGGCTAGCACGTCAATGGAAACTTCAAACTTTAATTTCTTTGATTTGTTTCGCCCAAGTTAAATTTTAGTATTTCAATTTTTTGGCTCTCTAAATGTTATAAAGCCTGTTTCAGTTTTTCATCCCTATGGGTATAAGGTTCAAATTTTATTCACACTGAAGATTATAGTAAAAAAGTGGTTTAAAGTTGCACTTGAACCAACGTAGGTATTCTCATGCGTATGAAGTAGCCGAGTCCAATGTTACCAACTTAATTTTATACTTGTCTAGTTTCAACCATCTAATTGAACGGGGTTCATTAGGGATAATTTACGACCTTCGGTTGGTTACCTGGTACGTGGCCATCACTAATGAATGAGGCTTGTGCACTCTTCTAAGCGGAAGACTACTTTTTTGAATGTGTGAAAGAATGGTATGAATATGTTGTTGTCATTTTATCAGCATGTATGAAACTTCGGGGCAGTAGACAACTTGTATCAGAGGTCACTGTGTGATCATTTACGTTCGGACTAGTATACTTAACATAATGAAGTGTGTAATTGTAGTAAATGTCAATCTACTCTGCTAGGCCTAGTTGTTTTAACATCATGTATATTTTCTTGATTGTAATGTAAGATCTAATGAGTGCTTCTGTTTTTGTCCACAGCAATATAACCTGAAAATATCGTTAGGGGACGAGGAAATGATTGAAGGTTCTCCACCTCTGGATGACTTCTATGGTAAATCACAGATTCTTTCATTATTCCATTACATATTCGGATTCCATATTCCTGTAGCAAAGATACTGTGATTACTCTTGACAGTGTCGTGTCAAATGTGTCCAAGGAATGTTGCTATATCTTTAGGCGCTCGGTTAGGCGATGTTATATCACGGAATCTGTAAAAGATTGCTACAAACATGTTTACAAATTTATCGTCATTTGATATTATCGATCAATAATGCAGTCTTCCTTTCGATTATCGATAATTTTTATTTTATCGTTGTGCATCTCTAGTTTCCATGTTGACGTTTACTCGTAACGGGGACGTGACTGAAGTGACTCGGTTACTCTGTTCACAGTGACAGTCTCGCTGTCGGATCCTCCGATGAACAACGTCTGGATCAACGACAAGAATGGAGCCCATCCTCTCTCTCCAGCCGATTGTGAAAAACTCAAGACTATCGACAACACAAACTTAAATAACGATCTATATAATGCAGCATTTAGAAACCTTGAGTGAGTATCATAACCGAGTCGATACTTGTACGAGTCCGATAGGTAGTGAACTCTTTCTTCTTTTCTGACAATCTTTTATATCTACATATCCACTAGAATGCATATTCGGGTTTATATGTTACTTATCGATAATAATTTTTTTAATAATTTTTGTTGTTGTAATTTTGGTCTGCTTTCAGCACTTTACTATTTTCTCCTCAGCTCGTCGATTGTGTTCGGAGCCTACAGGGTTGGCTCAGTCGCTTTAAATTAAAGTCCCCCACTGAAAATCAGTTATGTGACTTGAGTTGGTAGACACTAAATACAAAATTATTTATTTTGTATTAGAAACAGGTGTATGAGATTTATTTATTATTTATTTATTTAACGGAGACTTAACCTATTTGTTGCAGTGTGGTCGCGCAGCTGCACTCGACGGGACTGGAGGAACCTCGGCAGCCTCTGTGCGACCCCTCATTGCGACCTCTACCTCAGACCCTGGACAACCTGCCCGGGGTCAAGTCCAGGCATCGGCTACAGTCCAGCGCAGAGACGGGCCTCACCAAGTGGTTCATCTCTCTGGGTGGAGACCAAGACAGTAGTGCGGAGAAGCTGGGGACCAGGATAGCCATCGCCCTTCAAGAGGTTAGTTGGTTTTATTACATTACCCTTGCGTAGGCGAGACCAAGACAGTAGTGCGGAGAAGCTGGGGACCAGGATAGCCATCGCCCTTCAAGAGGTTAGTTGGTTTTATTACATTACCCTTGCGTAGGCGAGACCAAGACAGTAGTGCGGAGAAGCTGGGGACCAGGATAGCCATCGCCCTTCAAGAGGTTAGTTGGTTTTATTACATTACCCTTGCGTAGGCGAGACCAAGACAGTAGTGCGGAGAAGCTGGGGACCAGGATAGCCATCGCCCTTCAAGAGGTTAGTTGGTTTTATTACATTACCCTTGCGTAGGCGAGACCAAGACAGTAGCGCGGAGAAGCTGGGGACCAGGATAGCCATCGCCTTTCAAGAGGTTAGTTGGTTTTATTACATTACCCTTGCGTAGGCGAGACCAAGACAGTAGCGTGGAGAAGCTGGGGACCAGGATAGCCATCGCCCTTCAAGAGGTTAGTTGGTTTTATTACATTACCCTTGCGTAGGCGAGACCAAGACAGTAGCGCGGAGAAGCTGGGGACCAGGATAGCCATCGCCCTTCAAGAGGTTAGTTGCCCTTACAGGTGTACAGGAAACAGGTAGTCAATGTAATACTTAATACTAGAGATGGACCGATACCGATATAAAGAATCAGCCGATACCATACCTGCTGTATCGGTAGAATCAGTATTGGCACAATCATCAGTTTCAGCTGTTTTACATTTACTGATTGAATAAAAACTGTAATGTCATTAAGCCTATCACTGCAATGAAACACCTCTATTGTAATCAGCAAAGTGTACTCTTGTGTTCAAACCCTATCATCGTCATCATCTGTTGCCACGTCCAACTCTGCGCTGGGTCGGCATTGAAGATAAGCCTCTCCATCTTCTTCTATCCTGCCACCACTCTTCCCCCTCAACTACATTCCAGTCTCCTCCTCGCATTTCCACATCCTTCCTCACTTTGTCGTAGTCTTCCTCTCGTTCTTCTACCTGGAATCTCCAGTTCTAGCATTCTCCTCAGCAATCTTTCTCTTTCCATCCTCTTGACATGTCCGAACCATTTCAGTCTTCTCTCTCCAATACGCTCCAATAAATTCCTTACGCCTAGTTGGCTCTATAGTACATAAATATGATAGTATCAGAAGATAATTTGTAGAACATTCTTAATAACCAGGTATCAGTATCGACAACTTGCGGTATCGGTCCATCTCTTATTATGCAGTAATGAGAGTTGTGTGATATTGTGATGTGTTTGTTGTCAGAACGCCACATCGTGGGTGCTGGCGACAGCTGCCGCCCTCTACTGGCGTGTGGTAGGCCATGCCGACCAGGCTGTGACCTGCCTCCGCCAGGCTCTGCAGTACGTTCCAACGTCCGAACGAGACATTCCTCTCAACAACCTTGCCACGGTGCTGCTACGGGCGGGCTTCACCAGCGACGCCCTCATCGTAGCCAACATGGCCGTTGAACTGGCGCCCAAGATTGAGATCAACCACTTCACACTCGCAAACATTCACGCGGCAATGGTAGGTCCCACACAGAGCAGGTGTTAAACATTCACGCGGCACTGGTAGGTCCCACACAGAGCAGGTGTTAAGCATTCACGCGGCAATGGTAGGTCCCTCACAGAGCAGGTGTTAAACATTCACGCGGCAATGGTAGGTCCCACACAGAGCAGGTGTTAAACATTCACGCGGCAATGGTAGGTCCCACACAGAGCAGGTGTTTAACATTCATGCGGCAATGGTAGGTCCCTCACAGAGCAGGTGTTTAACATTCACGCGGCAATGGTAGGTCCCACACAGAGCAGGTGTTAAACATTCACGCGGCAATGGTAGGTCCCACACAGAGCAGGTGTTAAACATTCACGCGGAAATGGTAGGTCCCACACAGAGCAGGTGTTAAACATTCAGGCGGCAATGGTAGGTCCCACACAGAGCAGGTGTTAAACATTCACGCGGCAATGGTAGGTCCCACACAGAGCAGGTGTTAAACATTCACGCGGAAATGGTAGGTCCCACACAGAGCAGGTGTTAAACATTCAGGCGGCAATGGTAGGTCCCACACAGAGCAGGTGTTAAACATTCACGCGGCAATGGTAGGTCCCACACAGAGTAGGTGTTAAACATTCACGCGGCAATGGTAGGTCCCACACAGAGTAGGTGTTAAACATTCACGCGGCAATGGTAGGTCCCACACAGAGCAGGTGTTAAACATTCACGCGGCAATGGTAGGTCCCACACAGAGCAGGTGTTAAACATTCACGCGGCAATGGTAGGTCCCTCACAGAGCAGGTGTTAAACATTCACGCGGCAATGGTAGGTCCCTCACAGAGCAGGTGTTAAACATTCACGTGGCAATGGTAGGTCCCACACAGAGCAGGTGTTAAACATTCACGCGGCAATGGTAGGTCCCACACAGAGCAGGTGTTAAACATTCACGCGGCAATGGTAGGTCCCACACAGAGCAGGTGTTAAACATTCACGCGGCAATGGTAGGTCCCACACGGAGCAGGTGCTAAACATTCACACGGCAATGGTAGGTCCCACACAGAGCAGGTGTTAAACATTCACGCGGCAATGGTAGGTCCCACACAGAGCAGGTGTTAAACATTCACGCGGCAATGGTAGGTCCCACACAGAGCAGGTGTTAAACATTCACGCGGCAATGTTAGGTCCCACACAGAGCAGGTGCTAAACATTCACGCGGCAATGGTAGGTCCCTCACAGAGCAGGTGTTAAACATTCACGCGGCACTGGTAGGTCCCACACAGAGCAGGTGTTAAACATTCACGCGGCAATGGTAGGTCCCACACAGAGCAGGTGTTAAACATTCACGCGGCAATGGTAGGTCCCACACAGAGCAGGTGTTAAACATTCACGCGGCAATGGTAGGTCCCACACAGAGCAGGTGTTAAACATTCACGCGGCAATGGTAGGTCCCACACAGAGCAGGTGTTAAACATTCACGCGGCAATGGTAGGTCCCTCACAGAGCAGGTGTTAAACATTCACGCGGCAATGGTAGGTCCCTCACAGAGCAGGTGTTAAACATTCACGCAGCAATGGTAGGTCCCACACAGAGCAGGTGTTAAACATTCACGCGGCAATGGTAGGTCCCACACAGAGCAGGTGTTAAACATTCACGCGGCAATGGTAGGTCCCTCACAGAGCAGGTGTTAAACATTCACGCGGCAATGGTAGGTCCCACACAGAGCAGGTGTTAAACATTCACGCGACAATGGTAGGTCCCACACAGAGCAGGTGTTAAACATTCACGCGGCACTGGTAGGTCCCTCACAGAGCAGGTGTTAAACATTCACGCGGCAATGGTAGGTCCCTTACAGAGCAGGTGTTAAACATTCACGCGGCAATGGTAGGTCCCACACAGAGCAGGTGTTAAACATTCACGCGGCAATGGTAGGTCCCACACAGAGCAGGTGTTAAACATTCACGCGGCAATGGTAGGTCCCACACAGAGCAGGTGTTAAACATTCACGCGGCAATGGTAGGTCCCACACAGAGCAGGTGTTAAACATTCACGCGGCAATGGTAGGTCCCTCACAGAGCAGGTGTTAAACATTCACGCGGCAATGGTAGGTCCCACACAGAGCAGGTGTTAAACATTCACGCGGCAATGGTAGGTCCCTCACAGAGCAGGTGTTAAACATTCACGCGGCAATGGTAGGTCCCACACAGAGCAGGTGTTAAACATTCACGCGCCAATGGTAGGTCCCACACAGAGCAGGTGTTAAACATTCACGCGGCAATGGTAGGTCCCACACAGAGCAGGTGTTAAACATTCATGTGGCAATGGTAGGTCCCTCACAGAGCAGGTGTTCGTGGAAGACGGGCAGGGCACCCTTTCAAGTAGTGGGGGTTTATAAAACGGGGATGCAAGACGTAGATTTCGTGAATTTGACGGCTAAGGGTAGTCTCGCCTTAAAAACGGCGCGAGATTAACGCTTTTAATAATGTCTTGAGAACGTTACTTAATGCTAAAAAAGTCGTACATGTACGAGTTTCGAATGTTGTGAGTACTAAAAACTAGATTTAAAAAATGATAAATATTTGAGTCATTATGATTGTTATTGGTAATGTAAAATAATTACAATTAGTTACTAATTACTTGGTAGGCCTAGTGATAAAAATATTTAAATCGTTTTGAATCTAGTTTTTTTCTTACGAAACCACAATTTGGGCATTAATTATTTTTGTATGTTGTTTAGCATTCTCGTACAAGATATTACTAAAACACCGTTAACTTTGTGCAGGTCCCACATTACATTTGTGACTTTCATTGTGCAGTTTGATGTGCAGCCAACGATTGATTAATTGTGTAACTTTCTGCAGATCATGTCCATCTGGAGCCTATATTTATAATATTCAGAGTTTTTGTCACAATCTACAAAGGCAATACACTTAGTATAATGCATGTCGCAAAGCAAGTGACCATAGTTGAAAATTGTGCACGAATTCTAGTGTAGTGCGAGAACTTTGTGACTAATCTATTGCTTGTTTTGTTGCAGGGTGATCTGGATAAAGCTATAGCATATTATCGGACAACTTTAGCCCTCAAGCCAGACTTTACACTTGCTAGATACCAACTACAGTCTGTTTTGTGTGCGTTACTTTTTGAAGATTGAGCATCAATACGTAATTGCTGTATTCAGTACAATCGTGGCGTCATATTTATTTTGGCGCTCACCAGTTCAAATAGTTGATATTTTGTATATGTAAATCTTTTTGAACTTCTTCGCAGTCCATAAAAGAGAGAATGCAGTTAGTTTTAAAAAGACACTGCTTGAACGTAATGCTAACTATGCAGAACTATAAACAATACTCATATACCCATCCATGACCCATCATGAAATAAATGTACCATTCGTTATCTTCAATAAGAAAAAATATACTTTCACTGGTTACTATGTGTCAGTTACAGACAACATAGATAAATATACCATTGTTTCACTTCTTTCTTCACGAATCTTTATCCTGTAGCTGCATGACTTTGTACGAGTACGTAGAAGAAAATTACTCTTATTAAATCCTGAGTGATTCATGGCCTTATATGTATGCACACTAAGAGGCGGTTGCTGGGATTGAGGAGCCAAGCTCAAAGCAAGGATCAGCAATTATTTTATTCTTGTGTTTGCACTTTGGACATATATTTCTTGGACTAAGTGCCCATTTGACAGGAATTGTTGGCTTGTAGTCTTTCCAACCCCCACCATATAGTTTTTTGTTTTTTTGTTTTTACTTTTGTGGACAAAGTATGTGAATCAGAATATATTAACCTCTGGAGTGGCAGGAAATGGGGTTTATAATACTGTATTATAATTATTAAAATGAACATAAAGTAGAACACCGAATTACCTGAGCATCGATTATCCAAAAGCTGTTCGTGGTGGCTCATGCAGTACGAGCGCAGGTCATACGCGTATGCCACCTTGGGACATGGGTTCGAATCCTGCATAAGGTAATCATCCTTTATCTTCATCTATCACCCCTTACATCTCTAATAGCATTATTGCAATAATAGAGATTTAATGCTACAAGAATTATCCTGATTATCCAAGAATCTGGTTTATCCTAATCCAATTCAGCCATGATTTCCCCCCATCAAAATATGTATGGATTTTCTCTATAGAACATATTTTGAAGGTTTTAGGTATTCATGTCATTGTGCAATGCAAGACATGAATCATCCACTTGTCTGACCGGATAGGATTGTCATGTAGTAAGACATTTAAAGCCCACTTTGAGTTTCCAGCAAGTATGTTTTATATAACACTTCCGAGTGTTTGTGGACAGAATATCTGTGTGACAAATGTCATCTGAGGGTGGTAGGGCTCTAGTTGAGCTCTCGTCAAACCCGTGTGAAATAGTTGTGACATTGATACGGTCCACTGAGTACGTAGCTCGCTCCCTGTACTTGCACGAGCTACTTAGAAGCCTCGCAAGTATTCGGACATTTCGTGTATGCAGGTGCATAATTATGCGATTGCGAGTTGTCATCATTATCCATCGCCGTTTCCTGCTTCTGGCAGGGTCAGCTTGGGTTTCACAACCAAATTTGTCCACCTCTTATATCTTCCCACAATTGTACTTCCTCTACTTGCTCCCAGTTCTCTCCTCTCTTCTGTAAGTCTTCAGCAATCTTTTCCTTCCATCTCTTCCTTGGTCTTCCCTGTCTTCTTCTTCCTTCGATCTTTTTTTCATATATTCTCCTGGGCATCCTCTCTTCCGTCATCCGTTTCATGTGTCCAAACCATCTCAGCCTTGTCCTTCCCATTCTGTCCCCTAGCTTCTCCACACCAAGCATTTCTCTAATGTTTGTATTTCTAATCCTGTCTCTTCTTGTCTTTCCCAACGTGCTCCTCAGGAATCTCATCTCCGCCGCCTGTATTTGACTATCTTCTCTATCCCCCATATTTGCGATTGTAAGTTGTGACCAGCACAAAACTTTTAAATAGATACTTTAAACAGTAACTATAGTAAGCAATCAGCTGTTGTTTTATTTTGTCATTTTGTAATCGTGATTTTAAATAGTGTTTTACTTATGTTTTTGGTGCTAACGTTTACTTCGTCTCATTTTATTGGCATGCTGGGGATATCTTTTGTTTCCATGGACTGGAAGTAATGTAATATATCAAAACTACAATTGCCACTCGGCCACCGAAATTGTGTACATCTAATAACAAGGCGGTCAAGATGACCGCACGTGACTGCTCTCAAGTAAAGGGATTAAGGGACTTGCAGGGGGGCTTGGAGTGGGGACTATGGAGCAGAGCCCCAGCAGCCGGAGGGAAAATTTGTGTGCGCTTTTTTTATTTAAAGTGGCTAAACTGGGATTTAAGCAAGAAAATGATACAATAGCACAAGACTCAATTGAGGGGGCTGTGACATCACAGTGTGTTGCTAGGCCACTCCATTGTTGTATCTTTCTTTGATTGGTGCATATTTATTTATTTATTTTATTTATTTAACAAGCATACAGTATGACTCGGAAGTCTGAAAAACATCAGTCGAGTATTGTAATGCTCAAAATCTGTACAACAAACACATACAAAATTACAAACAATATACTTAACATTAACAATTTATTTAATTTATATATTCATTGTTTGTCAGAAACAAAACACGGCTACATGGCTATTTTTAGAATTGAGTCTTGTGCTATTGTTAGTTATTAGCTCTTACTACTAGGGATGGGCAAATTGTGTATTTTACTTATGGGATTTTTTTTAACGTTTCCATCATGTTGAATACCATTTTTTATATAGAATCGGATTATTTTTTGTGTATTTTGGAATACATTTCATTGATGAAAATTAGCTGGAACTTACACAATTCATTATGGTGGATAAAATGGGGTATTACGTCAAACGTTTGGATCACAATTCACAACCGACCATCATATTTGAAAGGCTGTTTTTCAGGTAATTTCACTCACAATAGCATGTTTTACATTAAATTTGTTTCTAAAATGTTCAGTAATTACTCTTTAACATTAATTAATATGGTGATATTCAATAATTACAATATTTTTAAAGAATATTTAAATTTTAAATATATGGTGGTTTTAAAATAAAACATCTGAAGATGGACAACAATGAAGTGCTGTTTTAACAAGTGAGATAGTGGTAAATTCCAAAGAGCTTTGATAAATTCACTAATAAAATGTGTCGTTAACCAACGATTGATGTTGAACAGCATATTATACGTTTCACAATAAAGAAGCGGGAAAGTATTGATTTGAAACTTTAAATGCTAATATAATTAAAACTATATACTGTATACACTTCTCAGACAATACAATTATATCCACGTTATTCTTGGATAAGGATCTATCGTTTTTAGGTACTCTTGAGCAATATTTGTGTCTGATGATAATTCCCTATTGTGTAAACTTGTTTGTTATGTCATGTGCACACATACACATGCGTGTCTCCCATTTCCTAGTATTTTTTGTCTAGGCCAAAATTATTGTTTACAAATATCTGCCGATCAAATTTACGTTCGAAAGAAATAATCCGATGTAGTTATGTCCGCACATGTTTATGCATAGGCCGATGCATCTTGTTAGGAGTACCTAGACCTGTGTGCACAGTCAGAAAAAGTTAACAATATTTGGTAATCTCCCAACCACCTGGGACTGGCTGGGAAGCAATCACACTCACGCAATCACATGATGGCTGTTAACACCTAGAAGACCAAGGTAAGCTATTCCTGCTAAACAGCTGATATGTTCTCTTTAAACCAAAGTGCCAATATTTTGAAACTAATGTTATGTTTATTATTTATGCTTGTTGCACTACATAGACGTCGACAAGTGCCGGAAGTGGATGATCTGACTAATCAGCTCGAAGCGGCGCTTGCAAGCGCCGAAGTTGGTTGGTTCCAACTTCTTCGGATCATCTACTTCCGGCGCTCGTCGACGTTCATGTAGTGCAACAAGCATAAGCGAGTATCTCCATCCTACTTTTATGGCATCATGTTTTTTTTTTCCGTAACAACGGTCGAGCGGAGAGTCCGATCAAGTTGAAATCTGGACCATCCGCAAGCTTCGATGTGTATTGAACGCCGTTAGTTTACAATTAGGCGACTAAAAAGTTTTTTTTTAAACAAAATGGCGGCAAAATTAGATGGCTGTGTATTAAATTCAGGATCCACCACTAGTATCGCGCGAGTTCAACGAACCCTCGCTAGAATAGTTAGAGGGCGTTGGATCGACATTGAAGTTTACCGAATCTCCGCTAGGCTTTGCGCACTAACGCACTCTATCGTAGACTTCGAGCACTGCTCTCCGCTACGGAAGGCGGTGCCTGAAGTCTACGATAGAGTGCGTTAGTGCGCACGGGTTTGCATATTATAGATTGAACAACGGCGGTAACTTTGAGCTTATGGACGTGGACGTACACGCACTCGCTTATCAACGCGTCAAACTCAGCGTTTTCCTATAACAACGAGCACAACATCTGCGCCAACCGGAAGTGACACGTGTGCACAGCCCCCTAAGACGAGATCACTATCGCCTTCACAGCCTGGACGTTGTTTTCTATTACATTACATCGTCTCAGTTACCATTGCATGTTGCTTAAAACACAGCAACCAATAGCTCATTTTTTCAAAACGTAAATGCTGGTTTTACATAACCCTCAATTAATGTACTCAGTGTTGATTCTGGTCAACCAGCGGTTCTTGATGTACTGGATTACTATTAGGGTGCGCGCACAAAGAAAGCTGGTTACCCGCTTACTGGTAACGGGCGCGGGAACACGAGTTTATTTCATTGAGGAAAACGGAAAGCTGGCAAGCTGGACCCTGCTTCTTCTGTGCAAAGCTGCATTTGAAAGCACGGTAACATTCATGACGTAGTTCAGCGCTGGCAACCAGCGCAGGTAACCAGCTTTCTTTGTGCGCCTGAATGAAATTGATCTTAGGCTTAACATTGTCTACATTTTTGGATTTGTTGAACTTGCGAGTAATTTTATTTACCTGACCATTGTTGGATGCCGGGTTAGCCCTCATTTGTCTGTCTGACTTGGCCGGCTGCTGATTCGGCTGCTTGGATTATGTCAGCAGCTGTTTTCAGTGTCAGAGCAGGTTCTGCAAGTACCGGTAGTCTTCTCTGCACTTCTTCTTTAACAGTGTTTGGCATTATCTAGATAATTAACGCTATCTAATGTTATCTAATCTAATGGTTTCAAATGTAGCAAGAAACAAAGTTTTGTTGAAAGATTTATAAGTAACAGCCATCAAACAAAATTAAATACATATGCACATGCCAAAGAGACAATACAATTACACTTACACATCAATTTTTTGACCTATTTCGTTTTCATTTCATTTTTCATTTTCATCTCATTTCAGCATTTTCCCTAAATTTTAGACTCAATTCCATCACTCTCCTATCTTTCAACCAATTCTCTCCATCTATCCGGCCTGTCGTCCCACACTCCCACACTCCAAGTCAACCACATACCACAAATACAAAATATAAAATTGTATTTATATCTACTTGTTTATTTTAAAGTGCAGTTGAACACTGTTTACCCAGTTGAATAAGAGAGAGAGAGATGATATTGATATGATCATGTACTGGTTGAGATGTGTGAAATAGTCCGTGGAGAGATCTATGTTGAGTGCGTGGAGAGACAGATAGTCTGCAGAAGGTCCGTGGATAGATAGTCTGTCCACTGAAGGTCCTGATGTTTTATGAATCCCACAATAGCCGCTGTCACACGCACAAGAGTTAAGAACTCCAATCTTGTGCAGTGTCCAGCAGCTGCAATGGGATTCGAGCAGAGTTTTTCAGTTGCAATGGGATTCGAGCAGAGTTCTTCAGCTGCAATAGGTCTCGAATAGAGTTCTTCAGCTGCAATAGGTCTCGAATAGAGTTCTTCAGCTGAAATGGGATTCGAGCAGTGTTCTTCAGCTGCAATGGGATTCGAGCAGAGTTCTTCAGCTGCAATGGATTCGAGTAATGTTCTTCAGCCACAGTCGAGCCTGCGTTGTCCCTTCTAAGGAAGAGCTATCACATCACGAGACATCACGTATCACGTGATTCCATTGGTTGAACTGGATACCGTTTCTGGGATGATGGTCTAAATTTATGATTATACAACGGGGCATATGTTGGTCATGAACAATTTCTGTTATTCGTATTTTCATCTAAGTTGGTTGGCAATAGATAACATACCTAACTTTAAAAGCTTTATTTATGTCAGTAATTTAAGAGAAACACATAAAATATAGTATAATTGAGTCCAAGATCTACTCGATCTCTACTTGCACCGTGCAAGTGCTTCGAGCTTTTGGAATAGACCTATTGTCCAATGTGCTGTTTTCGTTTTCGTTTAACGTCATGTCACGTACCGTTTTTAAACTTGTCACATAGATTTGTTTGGCTACCACACCCCTTAATCTAACGCTATCTTTAATTGTTTTAAGTTGATCTGTTTGACTGTATATATGTTTTACATATTGTACACATTGGATTCAAATATGAATTCTCATAAATGTTTTGGTGATTCGAATGCACTTTGAGTGTGTGGCGAAGTTTGTTCTCATATCTGTATTGTACAAACATTAAGCCGTAGAAAAACTCACTGTCTGGCTCATCAAATGAAACCCACAATCTTTTCTCTACTATCTTGTATATACAATAAATTTAAACCGTAAAAAGGAAACAATACGAATAAATGACACTGGCTTCGGGGCACCACAATAAACTATTACAGCTACAATGAAACAATATAAATTCTACTATTTACCTATGGACTTCTGTGCACCACAATTAAATTTTAACCACTCAACGGAAATAATATTTTTGAATAGGACTTTTACGAGCATTAACCACAAGACCGTAAGTAAGTGAATTCTTGGTAGACTTAGACCAGAATTTTAACCGGAAAATTAACGAAAACACTCACTGAACTATCCACGGGTAATAGAAGACACGCACCATCATATTTCGGCAGCATCAAGTGCCTTCCTCAGGCGCTCATCGAAAATTCACGCAGTTTGTGAGTGAGTGCGTGGTTTGTATTACTTATGGTTTATTATCAGTATGTTATTGTTTACAAGAATTCTGGTATAGACATTCACCGATGTATAAATTTACTTTACATCAATGAATGGAACAATGTTCATAGTTCAGTTTAAATTTATGTTTAAGTTTAAGCTTAAGTAATACATTTCAAGTGTTTTATATTTGTAATAGACAATACATTTTAGAAGATGTATGAAGAGTGGTATGAGAATTCATACATACACAAAATAGGATGCATCATACAAATATGCAATATTTAACTGTCAATACTTTATTATTTTAGTTAAACAATAATCAATGTTGAATTCTTGTAGAGTAGGAAACTTGATTTTTGATGATTGCTATCAAAACTAGTTTTAATATGAATCATAACACAAAAATAATAATAAAAGTTAAAGATACAATCATTAATAATGTTAGTTTTGGAATATTATTTTGCTCTCATGAACAGAATAAAACAAAATCATCTAATAACATATGTGATAAATAAATAATAAACAATAAAGTGATACTATGTGTATTTGAACTGCACCAGTACACAGTCACACACTATGCGACACACACACACACACACACACGGAGGATAAAGATATAGAGAGAGCTCCTGCTTCCTACCTGCTGGTGATCCTCCCCTGTTGGCGTCCACTGTCCGACTGTAAACTATTTCTCCTGCTGTCCGGTTTTATGCCGTTCTTATAAGGGCATTTAGAGGGTTGCTTTGCTCCCCTGTTCAGTAGCATATTTCTTTTGTTTCTTTTGCCCAGTACTAACAAGCCTAGTGGAACTCGTATTACAGGGAAACCATAGCAGGTCATTCAATTAACTATTACCTGTCCAGGAAAAAACTACCTTCTTCATTGTGACATTAATGCGACTAAACATGTAGATCAGTACTTTGTTCCAATTAAAATTGTATTTGCAATCACGAATATATTTTAATTTTTACTCACTGAAAGCACGCAAGCACATAACATACAAATAAATAAATAAATAATTAAGAAAACATTGTCTGCAAGTAAAGGTACCTCGGGCTAGGTCAGGAGGTGGATAGGTGACCACTCTCCTCTGAAACACTAGTTACCGTTGGTTAGAGCAGATTGGAGGGTTCGAAAGCTTGTGTAACAGCTTCGTTCTTCTCGTCAACTGCTCGGCGGTCCAGGTTAGTGGAGGAACCTATATGACTGGTCAAAGTTACACCGTCCTTTCGGATGGGACGTAAAGCTGATGGTCCTCTTGGTAGGCCTACTTTTCGACAGGAGTAGGCTACATGCCGATACCAGGCTTCCCCTCCTCCCTTCCTCATTATCATTCATCAATCATCAGGCTAAAGAGGGCATTGTGCCCTACACTGGCCTTAATTACAATAAAATAAAATAAAATAAATGAAGTAAAGTAAGTACGGTGCATACGCTGCTTACTGGTTATACAAACTCAGTGACTGACTAGGTTAACAGGGTATTTGTATAGTTAGGAAGGAGCGTCCGAGGGTTATTTTATAGGAAGACTCAATCTCGGCATTCTCCTATAAATTATGACTGAGGAAAAACCTCGACAAATTTTCAGTCAGAATAACCAATGGCTGGAATCGCCCCAGTGACCTCCAGAATAAGTGTATCGTGTGGTACCGCTGAGTCACCTCACTTGAAGTATGGTACAGTCATCGTACAACACCTTCGGTAATGCTTCCGTCACGGGTGGGTGAGCGGCAGCCAACCAGCGAACGTGGCTCATTCAGATACCTGCTCGGGTTGGCCGAGACCGTAAACACGTCATTGATTGATGACGAAAGCATTACCGAAGTTATTGTAAGACGACTTGAATCCCACATAATGATGGATATTTGTGATATCGAATAGTAGTAGCATAGAGATGCTCGCGTACACATGTTTGTAGTATGTTATCGAATTCGAGTTCTCTTGTATACACCTTGGCGTGGCTTCATTAGTTATAATACCGATACAAGTATAACTACATCATGGAGAAGAAAACAGTGTTAACATTATACTTCGAGATCTTGCTGCTGTTACTTCAGGTACGTTGACGTCATTGCTTCTAGATTATTGATTCATTTGAATGTTTTATTATACTACGTTTGGTTTTCTATTTTTTCCCCCAAAAGAAAGGGTTCATTTTATAAATTCTGAATTTAATTATCTTTGAAGAGTAGTGCGGACATAACAATGAGAAGAATCAATATGCAATATCTTGTTGATTGCATTGCTCGCGAGACCCTTATTGTATTATTATCCCTATTGTGAACTATAGCTTTGTTCGTTTGTCCTGTGATCATTACTCCATGGAGTACGGTATTACGAAAACCCCGTTTTTCTGTCCTGGAGTAAGTGTGATAGTAGTAGCTACGACAAGTTCTTTTGTCCAGTGGTAACTTACTACAACTGTGATGGGAGTAAGGTTTTTACACCTGCTTCCCGAGTAGGAGTAGAGCTTTGTTCGTTTGTCCTGTGATCACTACTCCTGGAGTACCGGATTACGAAAACCCCGTTTTTCTGTCCTGGAGTAAGTGTGAAAGGAGTAGCTGCGACAAGTTCTTTTGTCCAGTGGTAACTTACTACAACTGTGATGGGAGTAATGTTTTTACACCTGCTTCCCGAGTAGGAGTAGGAGGAACAACTGAAACGATCTCAACATAACTGATGTTTTGAATCAAATCGTCAGCTCATAACGTCAGTTTAAAACAGAGCGTCGAGGTTTTGTGGTTGGGATAAAGGTGCTAGTCTTGAATATTCTACTGGCGTGATATAAACTTGGTTTGCTATTGTTCCCGGCTATAATGGACCAATCAGAATTCAGAATCGAGTATTACTAATACATAGCATCCGCGACTAAATTGAGGTAAATTGGGAGGTCGCCGGTTCGATTCCGGCCACCGGCAGTCCTCATTGAAGTTTTCCACAGTCGTGAAGGCGAATGCTGGGATTGAGTCCTACTAACAGCCCTTGGATATTCCTTCCTAACTATACAAACACCCTAGCGCCTAAGAGAATTTTTTATTATTGTGATAAGTTAGTTACCTGGGTGATGAATAATATCTTTTCGAAAAATAAATGAACACTCGTTTAACTCGCGCCTAATTTCGGGGGTTATGTCAATATGTCCCAAGGGAGGGGGGATGGGTAGTATGTAATTCAATAAGTAAGGTGAGTGTTGATGAATGCGTTGCGCTGTGATTGCGTCGTCTCATTGAGCAGGTGTCACCTACGGGTCTTGTTTCCTGAGCGGCACTGCTAAGGTATCGGTGCCTCAACTTAATCCCCTAACGGGCACGCGAATTGTAGGGTGTCTATCCTAGATTACGGTTCACGTTACCCCCCTCTTAAACGTATGGCTGCCTCGTTGACCAATTAGGAGTCAGAGGAAATACGTCAAGACTTTACCTCACAATACTGTCATAATGTCTGATGAACAATGGTGTATTATTAGGCAGACGAGCCCCGGTGTAGTTGTGGAGCGATATCCAGGTTTTCTTCACTGTTCACTTATAAACAGAGGCAAGAGTTAATGGCGAACATTTTTTGAAAATTTAGTTTTGAAGATTTAAGAGGGCGGTGAATATTTTTAGAAAAAAAAATCGTTTTTATTGCAATGTTATTTTTTGCCATTTTTGGCTACTCTGGTACTATGGAAAATGCATGGAACACATATGTATCAACTTCCATGTATTTGGTGGTGTTACTATTATGAATACATGCATTATTCAATAATTGTTTTGTGGGGGTGTGCTGATTTCAAGTGGAGTAACACAAACAGTTTAGAAGTTGAACAGTGAATCGCGAATGTTTTATTTTATTTCAACGTTATTCGTGAATAATGGTTGAAATCGCGTTCAAATCGCGGCTATACCTTAAAATCGCGAAAATTCGCGAGAAAATTGTCATTTCCAGCATCATAAGTGCCTAAATCGTCCACACCTGTCGATTAAACCCCCCCCCCCCCTTTTTTTAGGAAAGTCGCGTTTATCGTTAAAGGCTCAACCACAACTGACGGCATCGTGATTGTAATCGTAATACGGAAATCGTGAAAGAGTTACCCTACTTCGTTCTTATGGCGCTGTTCACAACACAATCGTAACGTCGTAATGGATTGTAATGGTAAATATCATATTTCCACAATTGCGATCCCGATTACAATTACGATGCTGTCAATTGTGGGAACTCCTGCGTCTGTGTATTGGGCAGACGAGCCTTGGTACCTTTTAGTTTGTGTATATATGTGGAGCGATATCCTGGTTTTCTCCACAGCCTACTTATAAACTGACAGTAGTTAAGGATCGTATAATACAATCCTTAAAATCCTATAAGGATTGTCTTAGATCTATACAAAACTATGAGAGTTGTCAATCCTATAAAACGTAGCCTTTAATTGTAGTATGGTGTGTGTGTTTTTGTATGTTTTGTATGAAATTAGTATCTTTATATACATAATAATATAGTTGTTTGTTCAAAATCGTCTTTCTAATGATAATTAATTGCCAAATGGAATAATAATTAAATAAATAAAAATAAATTCACATTTAGAGTCTACCCACTCAGTAACAAGTGGTGGCACTAAGATGTATCCGTGGCAGCACACGAGGCTCATATTTGGGAAGCCCCGGTTCGATACTCGCTACTGGCATCATGACTGAAGGTGTTTTTAGAGATTTTCCTCAGTCACAAGATGAATACTACGGCTGAGATATTTTTAAGTTTCAGTAAATTAATTTATTTACATGAAAACCACAAACTAAAAAGAAAACTACTGGGAATTAAATCCCTGTCTTCCACTTCCGCAGTATTGACAAAACTTCATAGCTACTTATGTGCGTTTAAATTATATGTTTCTTAGTTTCCGGATTCATTGAAATGTTCCACCCAATAATGTTTTATAATATATACATGATACATCTTTACACTCCTTTAAAATGAATACATTGATGTTCGGCTGTACATGAGGAAATAACTAAAAAAGAACCATCTAAAATGTCTCCTTCAGTAAGAACAGATCAAGATATCGATTTTGGTCAAGAGTCGTTTCGGTATCATTGGGGGGTCAGGTCTAATATATCTGTTTACATATATTCGAGTGGAAAGCTTGTTTGTAATCGGTTGCCAGGGTTATAACTCCCAACAAGAGGGGTTGACTTGACTGTTTGGTTCTTATTTTTCGTCGTCGTCGTATTTTTCGTCGATTCGTCTTTCCCTGTATTCTCCAATCTCATAATGATCTTTAAACCTTTCAACACACTTTTATTACAGAACTTTGTTATATATAGAGTTTAATATAATATAAAATATATTTTTTTTATTCATAAATGTTTTCTTAATTTTAGTAGAGTGAAACAACACAAATCACGACTCCTCTATATTGATGACATGAACTATCTTCAGAGAGTTATGCAACGAAGTATAGCCCGAACTAAGCTGTCAGTTCAGAATGTCAGCGCCATAACAAAGGACCCAGGGCCCGGATTCACAAGAGGTCCTAAGTCTTTTTCTAAGACCGGCCTAACTTTGGACCTCCTGTAAAACCAGAACAAGGTCACCTGAAGAAGTTACTAATTCCTGGAAGAAACAACGACACAATGAGTATTCCAATTTCAAAGTCTGTTCTTAGATATTTTCCTGGATTCACTTGAGGTTCAAAGCTAGGCCGGTCTTAGAGATAAAACCAAAAACGACAGGACTTCTTGTGAATCTGGACCCTGGTCTCTATAACCATAACACGCCCAGTGTGTGGAGAATGGAGACGCCAACACTTACACCTTTCATCGATTGTCGCGGTCACTGTAATAACTAATAGTTTTAAGAGCACCATTAACTAATAGAGGGTAATTGCCACTAGGACTCAATTATGGAACTATACCGCCACTATGTATAACTAAAAGTTTAAAGTGCACTTTGTCCATTTACCCGGATAGGGTATACTTCCATTTTAACTAGTCTCTAGTATAATATCTATTAACAACTTTTGGGAAAACAAGTTAGTAGTTGGTATACCTTACTTCATCTTCCATAAGTTTAGAGCTGTCCGCTGTGTCTTGTTCAGTTGTAGCGCAAGTCCTAAGTGTACGCCACCTTGGGACGAGGGTTCGAATCTCGCATAAGGCATGCAGTGGCGTAGCCAGGTTTTGGGTCTAGGGGGGACAGGAAATTTTTAAGGGGCGCCGGCTCATATTAAACAGTCTACAAAACATCACAAATTTTATTTAAGTTTGATAATCATATATACAACATATAGGCCCCTACATACATTTATTTATTTAGCTCCGAGAATTGCCTTTTTTGAATGCGCTCGTAGTTCGTTCTTTGTACAGGAGTTTTTTTCTTCTTGGTTTCATGTTTGCAAAGTTTGTTACCACGTTTTCGAAATTAAGTGATTATATTGACAAGCCAGTTTTCCCCCTCCACTCATCCCCCCCCCCATTCATACTTTGATTAGTTGGAAAATGATCTGTTCCACGCGAGGTTTTATCAACACAGGCGGCACATGGCTACCTACAAAGGCGACAAAGGACGAAGGTGTCACAAACGATTTACGTATTTATTATTAAACATATGTATTTTTGGTACTTTGAAGTAGAACAATTCAAATGGTTAGGGGGCGCCAGGACAATGGGGCGGGAGGGGGGGGGGCATTCGCCCCTCTGCTCCCCTACTGGCTACGCCACTTTATGTCCTTCATCTCCATCTATCATTGCAATAATATAGTCGGAAAGCAACAAGAATCATATAAAACACAATAATGCGTCAATGTCTACCCATACACTCATCTAGTGATTTAACCCTCGTTGCTATGAGGTTGTAAAGAATCTTTACATATTAATGTATTGTATTCGAAGCAGTTTCTTGAAGCTGATATCCTGGCAAGTCAATTTTAAACATCTTATCAATCCAGGGCCACGATTCTGTAAGGATAACAAGACTCTTGTTATCGAGATATCAATCGCTATCAGTTGGTTAGAGGATACAACAATTAACATACAAGTCTTGTTATCCTTACAGAATTGCGGCTCTGCTGGGAAGAATAAAAGTAGCCTAATAATCATAAAAATAATAATAATAATAATAATAATAATAATAATAATAATAATAATAATAATAATAATAATAATAATAATAATAATAATAATAAAAGCTTAACCAGTCTGGAAGTCAAAACAAAATAATTCGATTGCGTCTGTATTGGCGATCTGAGCTTATGTGCGTGTGCGTGTGCGTGTGCGCGTGTAAGCTCATTTACCGGCAAATCGTATAGGGCTTCATCCGAAGTTGCATTTCCGACCAAACCTTCGTGCCAGAAACGTTCACCGTTGTAGTTCAAGAAAAGTGTTATAGAAAGCAGCACTACCAAGACGGTGATGCCTGTTGCAAGGGTTCCTCCATGGCTTTCCTCAGTCATAAGGGGAATGCTAGGATTGGTTCAGCGGTAAGACGCGAGACTCGAATTCGGGAGGGCGCTTTTTTTATTCCGGCCACCGGCAGTCCTGACTGAAGGTTTTCCCCCGAGGTTTTCCTCAGTCGTAAAGGGGAGTTCTGGGAGCGCGAGTCCTACTATCAGCCCTTTAACATTCTTTCCCAACTATCCAAACACTCTAATATACCTAGTAAGTCACCTGAAGAGGGGCACATCGGGTAAAACTGGTGTGCTCCCACCCTGTTACAGGGATTCATACGAACAATTAATTATTATTGATCCAAGATCTAGAATCTAGATAACATAGAGCGTAAGATACATTTATCTATATATTAAAAGCAAACAATTCTAGGTGAAACCAATCTTTACGTTTTATTTTAATTTTGAATTCAATGTTTTGACGAGGTTTATTTGAGGGATTTTACTCATTATTGACGATTAACGTTGGAATAAAATAAAACAATGAACAAATTTCGCGATTTACTGTTCAACTTTTATTGGTGTTCTCCACTTACCCCCCCCCCCCCCTCCCCCCCAAAAAAAATCATTGATTAATGCATTTAGGCCTATTCATAGTAACACCACCTAGTACATGGAAGTTGACACATGTGTTCCATGTTCTTATCCTATGCATTTTCCATAGTCCCAGAGTAGCCAAAAGTTACAAAAAAATTAACACCGCTATAAAAACGATTTTTGCCAAAATATTCACCACCTTTTTAAATGTCAAAAACAAAATTTTCAAAAACGTTTCACCCTAAACTCCTGTCTCTAAATATCCCATTGACTCATGTTTTGTGCAAATGGCGACTGTGAAACTATACTGGATTCCATGCAGTGCAAATAGAGCATTGACTGAGTGTCAGCTGTCAGCTGCAGTGGTGCTCAGACAGTAAGTAATTACACAGTTGGTTATCGTGTCGTGCCCTGATTGACACATTAGACTGAAGAACATTTAGCCATCGTTTTAACGTTCAGATTATAGGAATATAGGGAAGGGGACATTCGACCTCCCCATTATTCACCTCTAATTTTAGGATTAAACACAAATTGAAAAATGTTTTGTTTCTCTTATTTAAATTCCTAGTTTGTTTATAAAGAAAAGTTTCGAAATTCATAACGATAAGAATTTAAAACTGAACACAAAAAATAGAATACATGAACGTTCCCCAATAACTTACACATTGGGAGTTAACATTTATTGTACTATGCACATTTATATGTACATTTGACGGTTTCTCTCAAAATATAACTAGTAAAAACAACTTAAATCTTGAAGTTTTGATTGTTGTTATATCACACGATAAATTCGAATAACCATTATTAAAACTTTATACCGTCCGTGGTGGCTCATACGGATTGAACCCGAAATTCGAACTTAACAGTTATTTAACGTCAAATTGGTGACAGACGCAATAAGACTAACAGTCATTAAAAAATGTCTGAGGGCTATTAGTAGGACTCAATCCCAGCATTCGCCTTTACGATTGCGGAAAACATCGTGAAAAACCTCCAGCCAGGACTGCCGGTGGCCAGAATCGAACCGGCGACCTCCCGAATAAGCATAAAAATAAGTAACTATTATTTGATTATTATCTATTTTAGTGTTGAAAGATGAGGAATATATTTTTTGCCCGCAGGTATTTCTATTCCAAACCTGTACATTTCTGTAAATACACAAGTTATCAATAAAGTATTATTTGTTGAAATAAAAACTACTTCACAGAAAAACAAAAAAAAATGTTGGAGATTCATTTCAGAAAAGCATAACAACAAATTAACTTTTTTTTACATTTAAAAAAGCCATAAAATATATATTTTTATTTAACTAAGCAATATTGTCGTGTGATTGTATAACATAGTGTAGCCGTATTGAAGTATGGAAGTGCTGGGCAACCTGTCGAGGGTGGTCGCGCGACCCTGTGTGCATTCTGATGACGTCATCGCAAGGCTTTGACGTCAGCAGCGAGGGGGAGGGGGAGGGGGTAGGGGGATCCAGGCGCATTTAACATAAGCAAATGCCAAAGGGAGATGAATTACATTAAATCCCTTATCAACTCACTTCCTTGTAAACCCTGGCTGAGGGTAAGAGCATCACAAACCCCCAATGTACGAGCGAGTGAAGTTATTTATTCTACTATGTAAAGACCAGTTAGTATTTGCTATTTATTCGATACCGGCAATTCTGACTGAAAATGTTTTCAAGGTTTTTCTCAAGCTCACTAACCGCACACTATGGAGTGTATCTGATCTGACTCAAGCTCACTAACCGTACACTATGGAGTGTATCTGATCTGACTCAAGCTCACTAACCGTACACTATAGAGTGTATCTGATCTGACTCAAGCTCACTAACCGTACACTATGGAGTGTATCTGATCTGACTCAGGCTCACTAACCGTACACTATGGAGTGTATCTGATCTGACTCAAGCTCACTAACCGTACACTATGGAGTGTATCTGATCTGACTCAAGCTCACTAACCGTACACTATGGAGTGTATCTGATCTGACTCAGGCTCACTAACCGTACACTATGGAGTGTATCTGATCCGACTCAAGCTCACTAACCGCACACTATGGAGTGTATCTGATCTGACTCAAGCTCACTAACCGTACACTATAGAGTGTATCTGATCTGACTCAAGCTCACTAACCAGTCACTATGGAGTGTTTTCGACTCGTAGAACTAGAAGGGCCACTATCACAATTAAAGAAATCAATTTCGTTTAATCGATATTAGCGTGAAATAACACAATTCAAATTGTAAAATGCATTGAAGTGTTACTGTTAATGATTTTGTTGGGCCCATCCACACTTGAAGTCAAAATGTCACGGTGCATTATTATGTGTATAGTGCATTCATATTTTACTAGTTTGGTCATGAAACCATCCCGAAATCTATATTTTTCATTTGAAGAACATTAGATCTTAAAAACTTCCAATTGTGTTGATATTTCTGACATCAAAACTAAAAGTGCAAGGTGAAGAAATAAAATATGAATTGGTTACGTATCAAACAGTTTGGTTTTCTCAACATCTTCATGTAAATGTCGACTGAAAACGTATTATCCTGAATTATCAAATCATCTACAATATCTCCGCTAAAAGTACCCTACTGCTCAAATAACTGTTGCTGTAGAAATGCCAACGTTATCAAGGCGTTTATAGTTTAATATCAAAACACTTTGACATCCATTTTCAGAAAGTATCAAAAAAATACCGCATATTATGTTTGCCAGGTTTTACGGTGTGTGGACTATTTATAAATTATTGTTTTTTTCTTTTAATATTTTTCATACATCTAGTAACGATTTAAAAACTGATTTGTGTTATAAAATAACATTATAACCATAAAGGCTACGATTAGATTCAATGACCTTGAGAGCTACAGCTGGGGGATTCCCGCGACGACATTCTTTGTTAAACACAGAGACGCGTAGTAGTCAACAGATAGTCTCTGTCCTTCACATGACAGCTGAAACAATGCCAACCTTCTATCGGATAGCCATTCATATTTTCCATCAACGAAACCTGAATAGCTCCTTTCATTTAATTCTGGAGAAAGTTTTAATGGAAGGCTGGAGCTAAAGTAGGTTAAATCACCCCTTCCAGGAAACGAGGCCCCCATTCATGGAGCGCCGAGGTTGGCTGCCACGTGGCAACACCGCGTGACCTAAAGGATGACGTCAGTAGGAGGGTTGCACGTGCTAGGGGCTGGGGGTGAGCCCCTGGATGGGACGGAGTGACGTACATGGGGCACTTTGCACTTGTGAGTATTGATCGAAATGGGGCTCAATCGGGACACGTTATCACGAGGAAAGTAAACGAATGCACAGCGGGGGAGGGTGAGAGGGGGAGAGGGGTAACACGTATCAAATTACGTATCCTTGACGAGTTAAGTATCAGATATTAAAACCTTATTAGAAAAATAGCAAAGCATGATTACATATTTAAATGTCATGAATTTGCTTTCTAAACAGTTTGTAATTGTGATATAATATTAGCATTTCTTGATACAGTGTTTTGTTTTGCTCTTCACCGTTGTAGTTTTAAATGTTGAGGACCTTAGTCCTTATGCTGATGAGGCTCTCTTCAGCCAGGTTGTAAGTGGACACATACAGGCCCGCCTACCTACACTACTCACGCAGGGCAGTTCTACCAATGGTTCTACGTGTGAATACTGCATGAGCGAAGTTGTTTAATAATTTGAGCGTAAGACGCGAGGCAGTCTTAGGTGTGGGCGGGTTGGGAGTGGAACGTTCGCAGCTGTAAAGAGGATGAAGTTGCTTCAGGGAAGGACACCCCACCCCCCCCCCCCCTCCCCCCTTTAGTACTAGCACGGGACAGTTGATTATTATCGCCGAAGAATAGTGAATTTTCTTTAAAAAATACATGAGAAATGTAAATTTAAATTCGAAAAAATTCTAGAAAGAAAATACAATTTCATCTTTCACATAACTATACTAAATTATTATTATTACTATTTTTATTACTATTATTATTATTATTATTATTATTATTATTATTATTATTATTATTATTACTATTATTATTATTATTATTATTATTATTATTATTATTATTATTATTATTATTATTATTATTATTATTATTATTATTATTATTTTTTTTTGCAAATATGTGTGGAAACATTTCAGAATACATACTCATTGCTGGTGGTACGAAGAGTATAAAAAATGAAAAACATGCGTTATTCGGTTTACACTCAAGTCAAGTTATATTTCCTTGATATGTGCAAATAGCCCTCACCACCGCTTTTAACAATAGGAATTTGCAATATTATCAAACGCGTAAAATGCACATGTAACTGAAAGATTTCAAACTGTCCAAAGAGCTGAAAATGTTTACCTGAAGGGTATTTTAAAAAAAAAGTTATCCCCGTTACATTTCCAAACTACCCCTCTTATTTGATTTGTCTCTATTAGAATAGTTCAAAAAATATGATACATTAAGCCCCAAATATCATCATCTTATTTGACGATCTGGTTCCGAACAATATAGATGTGTTCGATTATCTATCCACCATGTATATATG
Source organism: Isoperla grammatica (assembly GCA_945910005.1). Classification (NCBI taxonomy): domain Eukaryota; kingdom Metazoa; phylum Arthropoda; class Insecta; order Plecoptera; family Perlodidae; genus Isoperla; species Isoperla grammatica. The sequence continues at coordinate 7,026,639 of OX246745.1, forward strand.
GTCCTGTATTGATTCTCATCCCTTATCTTTGAGGTCAGGGTCATACTGAGTCACGTGGTATTCTTTCTTCTCGCCCTGAGCACATGAAGTATTCGCTGAGGTGAGGTTTGCAGCTGCATTTCATTGCTGTGTGTTAGACCTATCACGCATGCTCCCATTCTCTCCCTCTCCCCCCACCCCCACCCCCACCCCCACCCCCACCCCACCGCGAACCTGCTGCATCGGGCATCTAAAAATAGCCGTCCCTATTCCTAATATAGCTCTGAAGTAACTGGCGCGGAGGGGTGGTGGGAAGGGATGCAATGTTGATTCTCACTGGAGGGCTAAAATACCTCACGATCGCGAGGGAAGAAAAGTAGGTTAGTAAAATATTTCGGAATTGGAGAAGAATGTGAGAGAATTGATGTTTCTTGTTGCTCTATTATTACAATAATGAGACGGTGAAGGGTGATATAGTCGTCGTACAACATCTTCGGTGATGCTTTCGTCACGGGTGGGTGAGCGGCAACCAACCAGCGACCGTGGCTAATTCAGATACCTGCTCATGTTGGCCGAGACCGTAAACACGTCATTGATTGATGACGAAAGCATTACCGAAGTTATTGTAAGACGACTTTAGATGAAGATCAAAAAACATTTATGCTATATGTGGGAATGGAACCACGTCCCTAAATGTAGGTGCCGTATGCTGTGGACTTAGGCCCTAACCGCAAGAGCCACCCCGGACGGCAATGTGGGAGAAAAGGGTGACGCAAAGAATCTATTGCAAATGTTTAGGTAGGAACCGAAAAGGTGGACCAAGCTAAGATGTTGTGAAGGGAGCGGAGAGAACATCTATAGTGGACTCAAGATTACTTTACACCTGCTTTCGTCACATCCGGGCCAGTCGTAGCCAACCAGCGAACCGCCCGAGACACACCAGAGCCAATACCGATCGCTGATTGGCTACGAACCCGTCGCCAGTAATGAAATCATGTGTAAGGTTGTCTTGGGACATCTATATGAACAGGTTCAGCGGCACAAGCTAATTTGTCCAGTGGCTGGTCGTGCGTTAGCCGCTATGAGAAAAACCGGTTTTTACCGGATTCGCTAGCTTGAGCCGTGCATACGAGTGGGGAAGCCAGACACGCGTTTTCAGTAGGACACTACACTGACTGCATAGTCTTCCGAAGGCTGCACAAGACGTTCATCTTTCAACATTTGGTGTTCAGTGTCATCGTTCGTGATAACGATAACGTGATAACGATAAACGTTTGCATATCGATCAGAAACGTGTTTATTAAAAATAAATATTACAAACAACTCAAAAAAATCGACTCATCAATAGGGAATTTCATTGGTCGACATCTCTAGACAAGAACAGCTACAAAGACAGGGAACTAGGATTGATTTCCATTGCGAAGAAATGCAATGCACTTCGTACAACATCTTCGGTAATGCTTCCGTCACGGGTGGGTGAGCGGCAGCCAACCAGCGACCGTGGCTAATTCAGATACCTGCTCGGGTTGGCCGAGACCGTAAACACGTCATTGATTGATGACGAAAGCATTACCGAAGTTGTTTTGCGAGACCTATAGCATGAAACACTGTGCTAAGTGCTTCAAGGTGTACAGGGGACATTTTCAACTCACACGTTTTGCAAATAACGACTCACCGAATTGTTTAAAAACAGTTTTCAACGTACTAGAAAATGTATACCCAAAGCAATTCTTCACTCGGACAAAATCACAACCAAGCTATTATGAAGTCATCAACGCTGTCTTAAGAGCGTCAAACTTCTGGTTGAAACAAAATATCCCCAAATGAGTTGGACGCGTGCGTGGAAAAATCTACACCCCCCTCCCCTTTTTACCAACCTACTTGGGGGCTTTTCCTGAAAGTTGTCTCACGGTGACAATACTCACTTGGTAAGTGATATCTACGAGGTTATCACTTGCAATTGGCTTATGGCTGGGGCGGACCGCGTGGAAAACACTCAGTCAGCCAATAGCAAGTGATAACTACGTGGTTATCACTTGCAATTGGCTGCAGATGGCTGTGGTGAACCGCGTGGAAAACACTCAATCAGCCAATAGCAAGTGATATCTACGTGTAATCACTTGCAATTGGCTGATGGCTGTGGTGGACCGCGTGGAAAACACTCAATCAGCCAATAGCAAGTGATATCTACGTGGTTATCACTTGCAATTGGCTGATGGCTGCGGCGGACCGCGTGGCAAACACTCAGTCAGCCTATAGCAAGTGATGTCTACGTGGTTATCACTTGCAATTGGCTGATGGCTGTGGCGGACCGCGTGGAAAACACTCAATCAGCCAATAGCAAGTGATAACCACGTAGTATTGTCACCGTGACAACTTTCAGGAAGAGCCCCCCTGGAAAGAGATTTTATGCCTAGATATCAACTATATAGTTGATTTTAGCATGTCGAAGAATGCTGATCAGCATTCGAAATATTTAATTTTAATTTTTAATTTTTACAAAGAAACAGTGTAAAGTATAGTCCAATAACTTGTCATAACAATTCACGTGTTCTACTAAGGTCCAGTCACAACTTATTCGTCGAGTAGCTTGTTACCTCCATGGCAACGACCAATCAAAACTCTTGAAATCCTCTAAATAGCTTAATTGCTACAAATAACTTTCCTATTAGGAGATTGTAAGACCGGCCCTAAGTTTCGTTTTAATATATTTACCATCCCTGAACCACAGTATGTGCGTCAGATTGAGCTTGACCATAGATAGACCTCCGTTCAATACCGATAGTTGAGACTCATTAGATGACGTCAGCGTGGTAGCTAGCGCCAGGGAAAGTGGCGGCACCGCGTCACAACTAACGCGTCACTTCTTGCTTGCGTCATAGAGCGCGCCTAGCAGGGATGCAAGCTGCGCGCTCATTGGTCCACCCCTATTTACGTCATCGCTTAGGGGAGGCAGCCCCGCAATAACCACTTCTACAGTAAACACAGATAAGTTCCAAGCTCGGTATTTGCACAACGCTATTGATTGTGTTAGAGACGAAAAAACAAAACAAGTTTGTTGAATTGTTTTACGTTCGAATTCCAATCGGATTGGTGGGGGGAGTCTGAGAATTTTCTCGCAATTCTGTGTTTATTATTATATAACACGCAACTCTTTTTTTTTTAAATACGTAAAATAAACCGCGAAATCAGTTTAATAATAGCCGAGGTTTTGAACTGAAAAAATGTGAAGAATATTTTATTGTAATATACCCGATAAAAACACAATATACAACTATATACACGGAAACTACGTGGTATATTTGTGGGTATATTTTTGTTACACATAAAACACTGCGCATCGAAATATTTGTAGCTATAACCGTCCTCCTTTTGAAATCCTCCTTTGTAAATCAGTTTTTATAACTGAGTAGGATAGACATTAAATAAATAAATAAATAAATAAATAAATAAATAAATAAATAAATAAACAAATTTCTTATCACTGACCACTTGTCCGTATATCCGTAAAACATTTTCTTACCGTTTCATAGCAAAATTTACTAACTGAATAAAATATAATACACATTTAAAATGAATAACTAATTTAATTAATTAATACTGATAACAATATGGGAATAAAAACTCGTAAATACAAATATTTTGTAACTGTAACTGTTGTAGTAAATATTATGCCCATTTCTTAAAATAACACTTACTAATCCGCAAAGCACTTTGTAACCGTTTTAAAAAACAAATCAGTAACTAAATAAAATATCATACCACTCTCTAATGAATTGTTGGAATAGAAACTCTTAAATATTAGAGAGAATACACATACAAAAGAGTGGAAACATGAAAGTAAAAATGGAATTGAATCTCCAGTAAAACAGGTTCGTTATAAATAAGACAAGCGTTCATGATTGCAAATGTCAGCTTCTAATTTGAGTGAATAAGCCGAGCTTGTAAATATCGGCTCATTGATTGTTACTGCATGGAGGGCTGAGATAGCGGCCAGGCGAACTTTGTGTAATAGGTTTTTGATTGCGATCAGACAATAATGCTATCACACCACTGCAGAGTGTGTTTGGCGCAGCTATAGAGATGTATTTGGTAACCACTGCGCGATGGGAGCATTACTGCGTCTAGCTAATATCTCCGTTGCGGCACCTACAAAACAATAGTTCAAGAAAGAAATCTCGTTTAATGTTATACATTGAAAATATTGTACAATAGTTCAAGCAAGAAATCTCGTTTAATGTTATACATTGAAAATATTGTACAATAGTTCAAGAAAGAAATCTCGTTTAATGTTATACATCTAAAGTATTGTTTTAGGATTGGAGGATGCGTTCATAGTTAATCTAAATTACTGTATTCATTTCATGTAATTTAGTTTATTATATTCATTCGTAGATGATTACTCTATTCCGTTTATCCTTTGTCATTAATATTGTGTGCATTTTGTTTCTTACTATAGTATCTGTATCTATATCTACACCCTTCATGTAATATTGTACATGTACAATGTAGTGATTTTATTGTACTTTAAATTTAGTATTTAATAACGTTTGACATTTAAGACCTTCGACCTGACCAAAGGAAGAAAAATAAAATAAACTATTCGTCTATTCTATTGCATATTATTATAGTTGTTTATTTATCATTTTGAAGACGAAATACATTATCGTCTTAAGAAAAACTTTCATCATAAAGGTATGCAAAAACAGTATTAAGCGATGAAACGTAAGTCATGAAATTACAATAATAATAATAATAATAATAATAATATAAACAAAAATAAATTTTTTTTTTTTTTTATAAATTTAACTAATGTTGATTTCAAAATCAATGGTACCAATACTTGCATGTATGCTCTTCTTCTGAATTATTTTTTATCGTGTTACTTTCTCACCATTTGCTTGGTCAGATTCAAAGTTTAAATCAAGTGCCAAGAATGAGCTTTGGTGGGGGTGCCGAGTACATAGGTTATATGCACAGTAGTGTCAAGTGGCACTTGTTCTTTTCCAATTGGCTACAACGTTATTTCAATGAATGACTGCATATCCAAGAATGCGCTAGGATAAAATTCAAAGCATGTTTTTTATCATGTGATAAGATTGTTTTTGTGTGTATATATATATATATATATATATATATATAATTGAAATTTGATCCGAGTGCCAGTGATACAACACGTGTCCTAGACTTATTCAACGACCAACATATTTAGTCCAAGTTTTAATGTTTATCACAAGTAAAAGTGAAGGTATTGTGTAAGTTATTTTTATTTTGTTTCTTTGTTTTATTTTATTTTGTTTTTTTTACTTTGCCTAAAAAATAAATGAACGCCCATGTATATATATTTGTAAAGTCTTGGAAACCATTAGAACAGCAGCCGGAGTTTTGCAAAGACTACCAGTGAATAGGAGGTCGAAATTGGATTGTTAATAGGACAATGAAACAAAAAAGCGGAAGGGATGGACCTGCTAGGCGCGTGCCGGCCTTTCACGGCCATTAACATCCAGCGTTGCAACGGTAATTGTTGTTGTTATATAAAAATATATCCACTAATGCATTTCCGATGGGGGTAAATGCAGAACCAACCCAAATACTACGAAACTGGCAACGTCGGCCGGCCAATCCTCGAAAATTGTGAGAGGGTCGAGCAAAGCATTTGCTCACACAAAGAAATAACATCCACTTAGTGTTTATTGGTTGTCACTCAGTTCCCATTCAACGTAAGTCCTTTATTTAGCCGGCTGTAGCTCTGATGATTTCTACCACTATAATAATAGCTTATTAGTTATTTTAACGTTAATTTAATAAACGCATTAAAAGTATTGGCCTGTTGTTCCTACTGATGTCATCCACTTAAAGTTGATAACATTAATCTTGTTTTCTATATAAGATCTTTTTCGTCGAACTCAATATAAATCACAGCCCTATCCAATAACAACGGGTTCGATAATGTGATTATTCCACTAATGTTAACTGGAAATAGAAGATTATTACCTTTTGACTTTCCGTTTTGTTGAGAGGGGATATAATTGAAATAAGTGAAGCGTTTGTTGAGTGTTGATAAATACGTGTGCGTGTGCGTGCGTGTATTCCACTAATGTTAACTGGAAATAGAAGATTATTACCTCTTGACTTTCCGTTTTATTGAGAGGGGAGATAATTGAAATAAGTGAAGCGTTTGTTGAGTGTTGATTAATACGTGTGCGTGTGCGTGTGCGTGTGCGTGTGCGTGTGCGTGTGCATGTTGTTCAAAGAGAGTTAGCAGATAACTGGTCAGGAGTTGAACCCAACTCAGATCATAAGTTCCTTTTTAAGAGCGAAGGGTTCCTCTACATAAAAAACAATACAATTTTCATTTTTTAATTACGTCTCAAGAATGATTCTACCGAAATCGAAAATCCGAGTTAAATATTGATTATTTTTGTATTAATTTTTGTCTTTTTTTTAATATTTTTATTATGACGAGAGTGATGACGATGTAAAACATCTTCACATACTTTTGAGAATAACGAGAGCAATTGTGTTGGTGCAGTCACGTTATATGTGTCTCGTTCACGTGCTTGTTATTTGCGAGACACTCAAGAACAATCTGACTGTACGTTTCCTTGGCAAAGGCTTATGCCCCAGGGGATAAGTACAACTAACAGTCCTCGGTAATTCCTAACAACAGTGGTGTAACTAAGGGAGACGGGTGTAGGGGGCTTAAACACACCCACCCCTGAAACTACAACGCAGCTGATAGTGTGTAATAAAATCCCCCTCGCAGTATTCTTTCTACATATTTTATCGATTTAATGTCTTGCCTAATCAGTTATAAAACTGATTTACGAAGTATACCAATAAATAAAACTATACAATTACAATGAAGCAATAGGAAAAAACAGAGAATATTGTTTGTCAGATGTAACAGCCACCTGCTGTATAATAATGTACGTGACAAAGGGTAACATTTGAAATTGTCTTCTTTGCGTCGACAAATCACGAAATAACTGTAGCTCTGGAATATTTTCAACGTTTGCGGCTAATAATAATAATAATAATGATAATAATAATAATAATAATTTTTGATTATTATTATTATCGCACAAATTTTATTATTATTAGAATACAAAATGAAAAGTACAGAACAACTTGTTCCACAAAGCCATGAGGCTTAACTGTGGATAACACAAAATAAATAACAATTTAGTGCACAGTAAGATGGAAACAAAATGAAAGTGACAGTAGAATATAATACAACATGGAACTAATAATGAGAACGATTACGATACAAAATATACAAAATATCAAGATAGAAGACAGTAAAACATATGCATGTTTGACAACTTCTTTGAAATCACATGGTTTTAGTGAAGACAAAATTAAATTTATGAATACAACGATGAAAACCCAACAACTAACGTACAAACAAAGTTTTGATATGAGATTAATAACCATTTAAATAAATTTCCTTTAGCACTCTTTTAATTATGCTAATTGAATTTAATACTTTTAGGCTAAGTGGAACCCGTTAAAAGTACGTGGAATAATTACTTTAAGCGTTCTCGCGCCGTGTTTGTTGAAATATTTAGGGACCCTATATAAATGTGATATTTGAGAACGCGTGGTGATTGGATGTTGAAGAATCATTTTAAAATCATTTTTAAAATAAAACTGAAAAGCGAGTCTATACTTATATAGCATGTGGATAGGCAAAACGTCACCTTTTTTATAAAAACGCTGGACTCAACGCAGTCAATATTTCTATGAGATTTGGTAAAGAACGTGACCATTTGATGTTGCAAAGCTGTAATATGCCTTAGATTTGATAATGACGCGTTACCCCATGCTAATATACCGTACATTAATATTGATTCTGCTAGAGATAAGTAAACTGTTTTAAGAGTATCTGAAGGAAGCATAGTTTTTATACAATACATTTGACTGAGACATGATCTTAACTTATTACATAATTTATTGATGTGCGGAACCCAATTAAACCGATTATCAATATACATGTGGCTGTCAACGCAATCAATAACAGTATTACAAGTACAAGTTTCACCATGCATGCAATCATAGGAATGAGAGATAATTCTCACGGTGCTTAACCGATCAATGTTTAAAGGGTTACATATATGCACGATTTTAGTTTTTGCTACGTTTATAACCAAACCGTTATCGTGGGCCCACAATAGTAAATTATGAAAGTCAGTTTGTAGATAATGATTAGCAATGTTTAAGTTCTTATGAACGGCAATTAGAGCGGTATCATCAGCATATAAGTAAATTTTACACTTCCGCATGTACTTTACAATATTATTTACATAAATAAGGTATAGAATTGGTCCCAATATTGAGCCTTGAGGCACACCGGACTTGACAGCTAATTTTTTCTTAATGAACTTCCAATTTTGACCGCAACTTCTCTTTCACTCAAATAACTATCAAACCATTTTAGCAATTGACCTCTAATTCCAACTTGTTCCAAGTTCCTTAAAAGTATTTTATGGTTGAGGGTGTCAAATGCTTTGCTGAAGTCAATGAACATGGCCACAACATGCATGTTGTCGTCTAATTTTGAATTAACAAAGTCTGAAAATTGCAATAAAAGTATAATAATAGTAATAGTAATAAAAATAATAATACAAATATAAATCATAATAATAATAATAATCAATAATAATAATAATAATAATAATAATAATAATAATAATAATAATTATAATAATAATAATAATAATAATAATTATAATTATAGTAATAATAATAATAATAATAATAATAATAATAATAAATAACATTACCCGGCACCTCCACCAACGGCTAATTTTTTTTTTCTACTTTTACCAGGATGATTATTTTATCGTCAGTTTAAAAACAAATTGTGATTAGAAAATTTGTTAACTCTATATTACAACAAAATCCATGTCTTAACTTATTTACCTCTCTACCCGGAAAAAAATCTTAAGCCCGGATTAAAATCTCTCCCCGGAAAATTAATTATAATAAATTATATAAAATACTTATTAAAATGGTTTCCTATTTCTTCTTGTCGATAATATGATATCAGGTCTATTGTGATGTATGGCTTGGTCTGTTATGACTGCAAGGTCGTAGTAATATAATTTGTAATCTTTATTATCTACTACTTTTTCAGGCTTGTATTTTTAATAACCAGTTCAATTTTACATTTTGTGGCTAATTTTGTATGTAAATATTTGCAACTTGTTCATGTCTATGAAATATGAGGTTAAAATCAATTAAGCCACCTCCCCCTTTTTTCTACGTAAAGTCACACTTTCTGCTGCTGATTTAGGGTGACGCATTCTGTTTTTGGTGAGAGTTATACGAGTATTTCCAACACACGAATGTCTGTCAGTGTCCAATTTATTCTTCTCAGTGAATATGTTAGTACCGGTAAAGCATTAATGTGTTAATTGCTTTGATAATTTTTTTACCATTTTGGTTGTATTTTTTAAATTTACCCTATTCATTTCTTGTATGCAGAAATCAATTTAATTTTTATCAATTTACGATTCCCAATCAATCCCGATTCATTTAGCTTGCGCAAATTCCAGATTTGTGGATACGTCTTCTTCATAATACCGCAATTCTGCTATCATCGTAATATCGAACTCTTCTGACTTCGTTATCTTTCCTTTTATGACTTGAAGTAACTTATATTTATCAATTCCAAACTCCACACACATATTTTTACTAAATTGTTATAAGACAATTCGTCATGTTTCACATATGATGCACATAACTTGAGATCGCCCATGTAAAATAAATGTGAACGTGTGTGGCAAACCCTATTACCATATTTTATCTTGAAGCCATTTGTAGATTTGTTAGGTGTATGTGATAATAGGTTAAGTGAAAGAAAAAACCATAGTGCACTAAAAGAGTCACCTTGAAGAATACCACGTTGGATTTTAACGGGGTCAGTACTCAGTACATATATGTACCTTTCTTACGTTTAATTGTAATGTTTTTCTCCAACTCGTCATCGTTGTCCCAAACAATAAAATCAAAATAACATTTTACGATAGAACTCTTCATTTCTTCAACATCATTATGAAGGTATGACGGTTTCAACACTTTTAAGAGTATGCCGAGCAGAGTAATATAAATCAGGTCCAGGCTACAGATTATCTCCAAAAAATGATATAAAATGCATTGTGTTTACATGAAATTATCCATGACATCTGATTGTATCCAGTCATACCACAAAACATATTCTGTAGTGGTCAATACCCTGGCCTGTAACAACGTAGAGCGCGATGGACCGAACATTTCTCTGGCCGAGACGTTTCAGCCGACGGCAGAATTAGGCCTAGCTCGTACAACGTAGCCCTATGTAAACAATGTATGTAAAACAACAACGTGAAGGCCACTGTATACTATCACTGCTTTCATAGCCACTCATCATTGTTATTTCTTTTTTAAATGTAACTTTTGTACTATTAGGAATGGAGGCATATAGGCCTAAACATCCACATATTTAGTTTTAATCTAACATTACCATTATATCCTAGACCTAACATAAGTATTTATGAACTACAGGTAGAAAACTGTTCTAAATAACATTATAATTAAACTTGACACTGTATACATATTATGTGTCCTAAATAAATAAGTAAAACCTTCATAGCTCTATTGTGTTACGGCCCTAGATGCATGTGGAGCATTTCATCTAGCTATATTACCCGTATAGCTGTACATATTCGACATTGTTAAGCATATTGTTATTTAGCTATGTGTAGCATAATCTGATATCTATTCCACATGTAGACATGTATTCAACAATTATTGGTAATATGTAGAGTTATAGCTACTTAGAACATAACACATAAGTTAGGCTACATGGTAGTAAGGGTTCAACAAGACGTATTAATCATATCATACGCATTGGCATTATTAACATAAAATGATGGGTATATTATAATATCTCCCAGTTGTTTATTTACTGGATATATGTTAAATCATTCATCATCATCATACTATAAAATATATTGTAATAAGACATATTGTTTAAATACTTCTTGTCATACACCTTATTGTACTGTAAGATATCTGTCTCTGCAATGAGTACCTGCTAAAGTACATTTATTTAAGTACATTTAACAAATATTGTAAATAAATCACTTACGATAGGAGTAGTGCCAGAGTGTTTAAAAAAAAGTATCATAACACCAGTACCTAAAACTGTAAAACCAATAGATGGTGAACTTTTTAGGCCAATAAACATTCTGCAAACGACTGAGAAAATTTTAGAATATGTCATTAAGGAGCAATTGAATACATATATAAGTGAAAATGGAATTCTTACAGAAAGCCAATCAGGTTTTAGAAACCAGCATAACTGTGAAACAGCAATTCAGTATGTAGTTGAGGAATTGAAAAATAACATGCAACAAGAAAAAATTAGTATTGTAGTATCAATTGACTTAAAAAGAGCATTCGAGACAATAGATCGATCTATTCTAATAAAAAAACTAGAAAAATATGGAATAGTAGGTAAGGCTTTACAATGGGTAATCTCATATCTGAAGACAAGAGTACAAAAGGTAAAAATAGGAAACAATTCATCAGATTACAAAGAAAATACTCAGGGAGTCCCTCAAGGGACTGTGTTGGGTCCCTTACTATTTATAATTTATATAAATGACATTGGAAACATACTAAAATATTGTAAAATCTTCCTTTATGCAGATGATGCACTAATTGTATGTACAGGAACCACATTACAAGAAGTAATAAATAACCTAAAGTATGATCTAAAACTAATTGAACAATGGTTACGAATTAACAGGCTAAAAATAAATGTCTCGAAAACCAAAGCAATGGTTTTGTGCTTAAATAAAATCAGAAATAAAATAAAAGAAGAATTATTAGAACTTCGGATTACACTGGACAAAGAAAGAGTAGAAATTGTTAATGATATACAATACTTAGGGGCAATTTTAGATGAAAACTTAAATTTTAAAGCACACGGAAATTACATTGCAAAAAAAATGGCAAGAAAGGTAGGACTATTTTGTCGCATACATAATAATGTGCCCCTAAAGTCAAAAATCCAGATCTATCAAGCAATTGTTGCTCCTATCATAGATTATTGCAGTTCCATACTATTTATGTTAAATAAAAATGAGATAGAGATACTTCAGAAAATTCAAAACAAAGCTATGAGAAGTATTCTGCGAGTAAACAGAGAAACATCTATAACCAAGATGTGTGAAGCACTATGTTGGCAAACAATAAAGGAGCGAATACTGCTAAATACATTATGCCTCATAAATAAAATATCTCATGGAAAGGCACCAAATTACTTAAGTAAGAAATTGATTTTGAACTCTGAAATACAAAAATATAACCTACGAAATAAAACAAATATTTTTGTAAAAAGAATAAACAGTGGATTTGGAGAAAAATCAATTTTTATAAGAGGTATAAATATATTTAATCGTGTACCACAAAACATAAGGGATATTAAGGATAGTTATAAATTTAGAAGAGAATGTTGGACCTGGATTAAAGAATGTAAATGTAAAATAATGTAACTATGTCTGATCTTGTATATTTATGTACTTATGTAAATGAAAAATAGCATTTATGCTAATAATAAAGATACTACTACTACTACTACTACTACTAATGTTGTGTTGTGTAAAGATAAGTTCAAGGGTAGTTAAGTCACCAGTGACGCGTTATATTAATGGTTTAAATGTGCAGATGGCAGCCATCATGGATCTATTGTCGCAGCGAAAAAATTTAACGTACTGTGAAAGACAAGAATAAATACAAATACATTTGTTTTTATTGCTTACCCACTCAGTTACAAGAAGTGATTTTTAGTGAACTGATATAGTGGAGAGGGGGGAGGACATAATATCATTTACTGTGTGGTTCACTCCTATGATTGATCCAAGTCACTGTTTCTACAAAGCTAGTTTTTTTTAAGTAGGCTACATTTGATACTACGCTTGAAATTTGGTGAAATTCCAACTTTTTTAAATTTAAATTTTTGGAAATTTTAAACACTGCTTTCAGTACATTTGGAAATAATACTGCCCCATGTTCTAGTCCTGGTTTGAGTCAATTGTATCGCAGTCAAGGCCGCTATGGCGCAACGCGCGTACTATGAATAGCACTGAGCCTGCAGCTTTGTGTGTCAGATCATTGCACTATACATAGTTGCAGATTCAAGACAAAGGCTGCCAACTTTTAACGGAACTAGATTAACTGTTTATGTATTTATTTACTGTCCATGCAGTTATCCATAGCATGTGTAATAAATAATCAGTGCCATCTTGTTTCCAATCTTGCCCAGCTGCTGTTTAAATATTCAGGAGTGAATAGGGCGGTGCAGACGTGTTTACATCTATTGTCGATCGGTACTACTGACCCTCTTCATTAATCATACTTACAGAGAAGTTCACTGGAACGGAACGATCAATTCAAGCACGTAATTCAATTTCAGTTAAAGGGAAAGAAAATGATAGGTAGATCGACTTGAATACGTACAAAAAAATTACCTAGTTTCATTATAATGTTATTTTTTTTTAAATTTAATTTTAGTTATTCTTTATTTTGATATGTGTTCGCGCCGAGTACATGTTTTGATTTATTACGTCATACCTTTCCCTACTCTGTTTCCCTGCTCGGTAATCGCGACTATCAGCAGTTGTTTTGACTCAGTTCAGTTGCATTCTCCAAGCTCTAGTGTGACAGCCTCTCTCTAGTGACAACACAGCCGGCCACCTGTTCGACCCAGACTGCAGTTGTAATCTCTCATTGACTCAGTTCAGTTGCATTCTCCAAGCTCTAGTGTGACAACCTCTCTCTAGTGACAACAGCGGCCACCTGTTCGACCCAGACTGCAGCTCATCGCTTCGTGGGTTTCGTTTTTTCTACTCTTTTTCTTCCTTCTCTTCAAACCCGGGTTTCTTTTCTCTTTACTTTAATCATCGTCTGACGACAAAATCCAGGCTACTGTCCAGAATCAAAGTAAGTTCTTCAATGAATTCTCCTATTATACATGGTCCATTTGCATTCGCTCGGACAATCGGCCCCCCACAATATATTAGAGTGTTTGGATAGTTAGGAAGGAATGTCCGACGGCTGAATTAGTAGGACTAAATTCCAGCATTCGCCTTTACGACTGTGGAAACCCTCGGAAACAACTTAAATCAGGATTGCCGATTGCCGGAATCAAACCGGCGATCTCCCGAGTTAGAGTTACGCGTCTTACCGCTGAGCTAACTCTATCGGTGGTAAGCAAAGCTGTACAACAATGTCAAGTGATATAGAGGTAGAATACGGCGACCAGATCATTTATACATTAGCACCTAACATGCATGGAGTCGGAAGTTGATATTTCTAACTTATTGAAGGAAGAATTTTCAATTAAGAATTTTTTCTTTGTTAATGAGTCAAGTGTTGCACTTGGCCAATACTACCCGAAGACGTTGTCATAATGTGACTCGATTAAGCCTAGAGCAAACAGCGGCAACCACTTGATATAAACTACATTCTTCGTCAATTGACAAATTGTGTATATTTACTACGAATTTCTCCCATAGATATGGACTAAAGTTTAGGTATGTTATTTATATATTTCAAATGAAATCATGCCATGGGTAGTTATATTTTTAATCTAAACATGTATTTGATTTTAAACTCGAGTTGGCGCTTGACTCTAAAGCCAGTGATGATATTTAGATTCTATTGATTTATCTAACAATCATTATTTACTCACGAATTCAACTATAATTTACTGTTTTTCATATTTTTAAATACAACTTTAAATAATCTAATCTTTATAAATGGTGACGATATTGTACAGTTTGATAAACCTGCCCCAATAGAAAAAACGATAACGGCAACGGCAACGACCACGACAACGACAACGACAACGACAACGACAACGACAACGACAACGACAACGACAACGACAACGACAACGACAACGACAACGACAACGAAAACGACAACGACAACGACAACGACAACGACAACGACAACGACAACGACAACGACAACGACAACGACAACGACAACGACAACGACAACGAAAACGAAAACGACAACGGCAACGGCAACGGCAACGACAACGACAACGACAATTAAAGAAACGCTTACGCGACATTGTTCAACTAAAAATGGGCCGTAGAGAAATGTTAATCGATGTATTTCTACATTAAAATTTGTTTGTTTGTTTGAATTACTACAATATGTCCACGTTTTATTCTTGAGCAGGTTTTATTGAATTTTATTGGAGAAGTAAGATTAAAAAAGCAAATTTTTTTGTATGCTACATTGGAACAATTGCGATTATTACAATCATATCTTGGAAACCATATGTTTTCTTTCTGTTAACTAAACGGGTTGAAATAATAAATCCATCTGAATGGTTCCAATAACATTGTGAATGGGTTTATTAATGAAGTATTGATTTGCATTATCTTTATTTATCTGTAAAATGCCAATCTACCGTACAGTATTGTTTCAATGTAAATTTATCATTTTCTCAGGTGCTAATAAGGTGTTCAAAATGAAAATTACCCCACTTCATGCATTTATTCATAAAATTGGAATAAAAACTTTGCTTGAAAAAAATCGAATAAAGAAAAAGATTATTTTGAGAAAAATGTGTAAACATGCGAGAATTTTCATAAAACTCGATTACAATCAGAGTAAGACATTCCATTCAGCATGAAGTCAACACAGCATTGTTACGAAACAAAGATGAAGAATTGAAGACGAGATAGATATCGAATGTCAAAGATCACCATTAAAATGTTATTACTGTGTTGGTAGATAGAGATGTAAATGCTGGTTAATTGTCACCTAGCAACGCCCTAGTATCATCCTAGCAACCCGATCCCCGATGAATGGACTGTTTTCGTATTCATTCAATACTCTTCCACTGATAAAAAACGAGTTGATTTGTAAATCACTGCCTAAGATGTTATAGGTATTTATTAGGAATGTTTCGTCATTGGCTGAGGTAGGTAAACGTCATAACCGAGCGAAGCCATTCATGCAAGCATAAGGAAGGATACACAAGACATCATTGAAATATACAATTTCATAAACATTTTAAAAGTAGGCTAAAGTTGAAAATGAATGATTTTGGTGATACGGAATAAATAATAAAATTAGCATCTGAATAGTCAGTTACAAGTTTTTTCATTGATTAAAATTGAATGTGTACACAAGTAAACTGTTAACCTGCAGAATTGTATTTAGAAGCTAGTTGTAGATTTGAATTCAAATTATCTGACCATGTTTATGTTATAAATTTTCTTTATGTTACGTCTACTATTCCCGAACTAATTAAACATGTTTCTAAATATTCGTGCATAGTAGGTACGCTAAAGTATTTAATTTCTTTGGATATACTTGAGTTCTTTCTGCAAACATTTAATGCGAACTAAAATTAATATTATACTTTTTATCATTATTTTATCATTCCAATATCAGCAAAGAAGCACGAATGATTAATTTTTCGGAAACCGCTTTTCAAGAACTGAACAATCGCTTGATTTCTATCTGTTTGTACACCCAAGAGATCTGCTGGTATAAATATACTGGCAATTTAATTCTGAAATAATAGCCAAACATTTAGAAGTCAGAACATCATTGTTTAGATTAAAACATCTTGTTGAACCTGTTCGAGTAGGGTTAATGAAATAAATAACGGAGAGTAACCTTATTTTGGAAAATTTATACAGCTATATCTATAGACATTTTCAAGAAATAAGACAGAGGCTCGCCAAGATTATTAAATACAATACCTCTTGTGAATAAAGCAAGGTACCAACCTCCCCCCTTAACAATTCCTAATTACACATTTAACACCATTGTCACTTTTTCATAAGGATACATACAATTATCGATATTAATAATCGATTTAAAAAAAAAACGATGATGATATTAAAAATAAATAACAAAAAAATAATATAAAATAAATAATAAAATATTACCGATAACCAATGTACCAATGTATATCCACCTACCCTGTGGCACCCCCAATTTATTTCTGTTAAAATTAATCTAAATTACTGTAAAATTGTCACAAAGAAAACCCAAATATGTCACCCCCAAGAAAATTTAGTGCACTCTTCTTTGTACCAATATATATTTCCCTTTTCAAATACTCTTATTTTATTAATAGTGAAAGGTGTGTTTATTCTTTATAGTCAAGTGCCGTTATTGACATTGTTGGCGGTCATACTCCCGTACATGAGGTACGAGTATATTGCAGTTCATGTTCAATGTTCAGACAAGATTCTAAAACAGTATAAGCTTACACTTCTTTGCATCCAAAAAGAGGCTGTTTTGTACGTTTTTGATTTGGTGTATAATTATTAAGATATCATTAAAATACTATAATTTTGCGCGATTTTAATATTGGCAGTAATCTTTCATTGTTATATTTCATTATATTTAGGGCCAGTCTTATAATCTCCTTATAGGAAAGTTATTTGTAGCAATTAAGCTATTTCGAGGATTTCAAGAGTTTTGATTGGTCGTTGCCATGGAGACAATAAGCTATTCGACGAGTAAGTAGTTACTCGGATATTGTAAAACTGGACCTTACTCATCCACAGCAAGTAGACGTTTTCTTACATTTGAACAAAATGTAATCGTAAGGTATGAATTTTGTTTAAGTATGACAAAATATGAATATTCATGCAGTAACAAGCAGTAAAAACTGTATGACTGTATTTTTAAGTTATAACGTCATAGGTAACAAATTTCGAGAATAGTTTATCACATCGTTTTCAACGGATCCAAAATGTTATTAATTTATGCAGACTAAATAAAAAAATACATTGATCCAACATCTCAAAATACTGACTCTGGACTGGCATGGGAAAAGAAAGTTATGTGATCTGTAACATTCTCAGAAGAGACGGTCGCTCCATGCGGTCTATTCCAACGAAATAAGACGCGAGATTTCTCGGTATCTGCTTTTTATTGTCCACTGCACGGAATGCACCGTGGCCACACAACGCCTGCCAACATACGTGGTGATAGAATCACTACAATACCGGAGGCATAAGAACGAGATTCAACTAGATTTCGGTTGGTAGTTGTCACATGCGTCACTTCACTATTACATTATCCATGACGATACTACGCTGCAAGATAACGCGCCACACTTATAACAACATTATTGTAGATAGGCTTTACTTCTCTCGTTGCAACAGATGAAATATGTTTTTAGGAACGCCCGATTTTGGTTTGTTAAAATTTCTTAAAAATGGTTTTAAAATATCCCCAAAAAAATCAAAATATGTCATCTTATAGAGAATTTAGTCTTCTTTCTTATGATTTTTTTTATTCCAATAAATATTCCCGTTTTTAAGATGTTCTTAATAAGTGTGAAAGGTGTCCAGCAACATCACATTACAAAAGGTAATAAGAACATCTTAATAACGGAAATATTGATTGGAACAATGAACAATATAAAATAAGAAAGAGTACCTACTAAATTCTGTAAAGGACGACATATTTTGATTTATATTTGGGACAGTTTACACACTTTTTAAATCAATTTTAATATACCGATATCGGGAATCCCACAGGTTTGGTAAATATACATCCCTAAGTAAGAGGCCAAAACTATGAAATCCATACCAAAAGTACAATGGCTCGAAATACAAAAATAGCAATTATGGTAAAAATTAAAGGTAAAAACATACATGTTTAGGGTCTGAATGAATAACTTGTACACTTATTGAAATCAATTAAGAGCGAAGGGTACCTCCACGTCAAAAATCGCATACATTTTTCATTTTTTATTATATCTCAAGATTGCAACACAAAATCAAATATCTGAGTCAACAGCGCACTGTGTTTTGGTTAGCCCTACGGACTGAATGAAATATTATAACCATTAGCGTAACTGTGTTCATTATTAAATCGATAAGTACGGTAGTTATAAAATTAATTATAAATAAAAACCATACTGATTTATAATGTGACACAACTTAGAGCATTCAGTCTGTAGGGCTTACCAAACCACAGTGCACTGTTGATTCAGATTTGCGATTTCGATGTCCATTCTTGCGATATAATTCAAAAATGAAAATTTTGAGGGGGTTTTTGACGTAGCGGCATCCTTCCCTTTTAATTATTGAATTGTTATTAATTATGTATTTATTATCGAGAGCATTAGTAACTCAAACGTAAATGAAGTAGTTACCGAACAAACTATGCTTTACTACGGACGGACAACACAACAAATGCTTAATACACACACATTTGCTTGGAAGAAATACTGCTGATATTTGTGTGGTAGTGACTAAATGTATATTTTCATACCAACAATAATGACACCTAAAAGAATTATTAGTTAATTAATTAATAACTAATTAGTTAATAAAGTTTCGTAGTGACACATGTTAGAAACATAAGGATAGACTTATAGAAGTCTTATGTTCCAGTCGAGGATTCTAGAAGTATATCATTAATATTATGATTTATTAAATAATCACATTGATGCATTACACCAATATTTGAATATCTGAAAATAACTTTTTTCTTATTTAATTATCAAATAAGAATTATTTTTAAACATATACTATACAAATGTAATGAAAAATACTATTAACGAAATTGACTGTTCAGGTTTTGTCACAAGACGATCGTAATTAGTTCTATCAAATACAGGAGTACTAATATATGACTACCGTAGTCATGCGTGAATCCCTGAAAGCACTTACCTTGAACCACGTGGTTGATCGGACAAGTGTGCGGTCCAAACTATTCAATCAATCAGAGAACAACATTAGTTTCCGAGGCACACGTGACTAGTTCAATAAGAACATAACAAGCGTGCGATACGTCAAACAGTGACAACTAAATAAGCAGGAGGATTGGGTTGCATGGAGAGGACTTAATAAAACCATAAAAATAAATTTGAATGTCTTTAAATAAAAAATATATTTGTGTGTGTAAATAAATGTTCCGATGTCGTGTGTTAGTCGTGAGAGCCGAATAGACAGCTCTACCTCCAAGGATACACAACGTAACTATGACGATCGCAAGCTGGCAACATCGCCTTAGCTCCTGCGTGAATGGAGGAGACTTCTGATTGGTGCTCACAAACTCTGACGTCATAGCATTGACCCCATGTGCGCTTTCGTATACACGGGGGGTGGAGGGGTGCAGTATAACCCCTTAAAACATTCCTGATACAGCGAAGTACGTCATAGCCGGCTCCCCCCACCACAACCCCCTCCACCAAATTCTCAATACGTGACGTAAGCACGCATCAAATGTGACTGTTCGATTTCTATACAAAAACCGTTGAAATATCTGTGCTCTAAAAATACAGACCCTTAAAAATAATCCCGTTGCTAAAATAGACATTAAAGATGCGGTTGCTTTCGAGTTTGATGAAGCTGTCAATAACATCACTTGCTGCAGTGTGTGGCGAGTAAAGACGCGTATGTACGCACACGTACACGCACACTCACACGCACACGCATACGCACACGCACACGCACACGCACACGCACACGCACACGCACACGCACACGCACACGCACACGCACACGCACACGCACACGCACACGCACACGCACACGCACTCGCACACGCACACGCACACGCACACGCACACGCACACGCACACGCACACGCACACGCACACGCACACGCACACGCACACGCACACGCACACGCACACGCACACGCACACGCACACGCACACGCACACGCACACGCACACGCACACGCACACGCACACGCACACGCACACGCACACGCACACGCACACGCACACGCACTCGCACACGCACACGCACACGCACACGCACACGCACACGCACACGCACACGCACACGCACACGCACACGCACACGCACACGCACACGCACACTCACACGCACACGCACACGCACACGCACACGCACACGCACACGCACACGCACACGCACACGCACACGCACACGCACACGCACACGCACACGCACACGCACACGCACACGCACATTACACACATTGAGAATTCGCCTACAAAGTAGTTTAAACGTATTTATTTTTAAAATTAGTGTATATTTTAAATCCAAAAATTTTCAACGTTTATTTTGAAATATAGCCACCGAAAATAAAGCTAAAATATGCAAGTTTGTTTTATAATACGCAAAGTCTAAATAACACAAGATATGAAATTATACTATAATGGTAAAATAATGGGTGCGTTCTGCGGGAGAACGTGGACAACATTTATAAAGTAAAACATTCTAAAACTTCTTAATTTTATTTTATGTGATTATACAATCAAACGTATCAAACATAATAGTGAATACATTCATAATACAGGAATCGCCAGTGGACATGGAATGTTCGCTGTTATGCACTATACTGAAAGAAACATAAATCCAGTAATAGCATTACAAACAGGTGTTTTACTGATTTAGATAATACCTCTATAATATTAAATTAATACTTGTTTTGTAAGTGACAAAGAAAATAATGTGATCATCATATCATATGCATACCATTTGAAAGTATTTAGTTTTTAATACCTCCGATAAATAAACTAATTATATTCCAACAATTAATAATTGCATACTTTATTGTGGTTTTTTGTTTTAGTTTTAACACAAAAATGACACAGTTTGAATATAAATACCAGCTGAAAAACACAGCTCCAAACTTTAAACATTAAAATGGAAAAGAATCAAATACTATTTACATTTTTTGATGGCCTCCTGCACACGCACAAATAAACTGATGAATATTACTACAAACACGTTTTTAAACACTATTAATTTTATTATTCTAAGATATTTAACCCTCTGAGCTCTCACTCTTTTTTATATATAACAATCAGTGGAAACAATGACTCATAAGAAATCTTTTTTGGACTCAGTAAGGTGGCTGCCACAACATGAAATTAAAAAAATGTACAAAAAACACTATTTCTTTTAATTCTTCAAAACAATATTTCATTTTTCATTTATTTTACATCCGACAGTCGAGTGCAAAGGGTTAACATATTTCCCAGTAGTTTTCATTTAAATCCGGTTTACGCATACAAGTATAGTTACAAGTTACAACAATATGTGGTTGTTGTGAATTGTGATACAAAGCACCACCTCGCTTGCGATTACTGTCTCATCCACATAATTCCTGTCTGCGTCGAAGCAATCTGTGTGTTTTTCATAACGAAGAGAAGCGAAGCACACTTGGTTTGAGTTCGTCACGTTTCAGGCAACCGTCTCAAATCCTGTCTCACACACTGTAGTGGTTGTTTGTGTTCGTGCTGTGGTCAAACACCGGTAGATATCGGTATCAGCTCACACCTGTAACAATAACAGTGGTGTATTGGGGTCGGAACGGGCCGGAACGTCGTTCCGGTACTTATTTTAGAGCCAGAACGACGTTCCGCCACTTTTTCTATGGGGTTATGGAGCTGAAAACACAAGTATTTGGAAGTAATATGTAAGTAGATTTACAAGCACTATCAGCTAATTAAAATACCAGATGTATTCGGACATAAGGAGTGGTTTTGAAGATAGCAGTATGTTTTTGGTATTCATTTCACCAAAGAGTTTGTTATAACAATTTTATCTCGCTCTAAAGCAATTGAAATACTTTGGCAAATATTTTAACCCCGTTTAATGTCGTGGTAGGTGCAGTATAAATAAGTAACATTATTTCATAGGGGTGCTTGCTGTAGGGCGCCCATCGGCAAAACATGGTTTGGCCTTTTCTGATGAGTAACTATAGTGTAGTGGATAGTTAAAAGACTGGGTGAGCGCTTAATCCAAACATTCGGCCAATAACTGAGTACAATATGAGTAAGATATGACTGGATGGCGAATCGAGCCCAGAGTGTCAGTTTCTACCGCTGCCCCCCCCCCCCCCCCCCCCTTGTCTGGGCGTGAGGCCCCATAGCAACAGTGCTGTAGGGTAGGTGACTGTTCTCACTCGCTGGGAGTTTCATTAATGTCACTTGTAGCGTATTGGAGCCGGGTGGACGGGGTACGCGGTACGAGTGCTGGTGGGCTAGGTAGGTACCTATGTGCTTGGACACAACATTACTGTTGTACGCGGTTCAAGGTAATTGTCAGGTGACTGACGACTAAACCCCGTTAGGAACTATAGGAAAACCGGTTTTTATCGGCGACTGACGACTAAACCCCGTTAGGAACTATGGGAAAACCGGTTTTTATCGGCGACTAACGACTAAACCCCGTTAGGGACTATGAGGAAACTGGTTCTTACCAGACACGGTACACGTTAGCTTGAGCCGTGTATTTATAGACAGGTGTCAGTATTACGTGTCTACATGAAATCTTTGTGTGCAGATAAAGTGTTGGGTTGGAGAGTACCAAACATATTGTCTTTACACACCCTATTCTTGAAGACACGCGTTTCTTGTTACTAGTTGACTATTGTCTTACACGGTTCGTTTGATATTGTCCAAGTGATTGAGGAATGCAGATGTATCACCTTATAGGGTTGGGGTGTGAGGCAGATGGATACATCTTCACCTGATACATGGCAGGTTTTATATCTAATGATGTGGCGAGTAGCAGTTGTTACTTGTTATCCTCAAGACAAGAAACATAATCTGTAGATGCTTTTCTATTACTCTTGTAATACTAACTAAATAGGACATCATACATGGTAGACATATTTCTCAGTTTTTCTATCATCTTTGATGTCTAAAACAGATGACTTTCAAGAAAGAATGGACGCAACTTGAAACTGAGACTTACTTTTGTCGATGGCCGATTTACGAAGACAAATAGCAACTCAGCAAAAATGAACCCGTCCCGTCTACAACAGTTTTTGATTTAATTTAAACATTATTCTGGAACACGAAAGTTTAAATTACGCAATAACAATCCTTCGCACGTATTTCTAGACTGGCGCTGAAACCTACACTCTGAGTTCAAACCCCAGTTGGTAAACGATGCTTTTTAATTATCATCACTTCATTGCTGTGTAAGTCTACCACATTATTTTAACAGTTCTACCAGTCAAATTCCTCGTATTGATTCTGTTTCATATTTCGTGTAGATTAGTTGTTTCATCCTATTGAGAAAGCGGAAGCTATTACTGTATAGGAAACAATTACTCGTCTGAAAAGTGCTCAATAATTGGTTGTCATCCGCTTTAACTCAAGTGATAGGTTTTGAAAGGGCAGACTGGAAATGGTGCATAGCAACTACTGCTGAATTGAGAAACCCATGGTGCGGCGGATGAGAGGGGTAGGAGGGGGGGGGGGGGGGGGGTAGGGGAGGGTATGACGTCACCCGCGGCCTTACTCCCCAAAAGGGGCTGAGCGAGAATGCGGGAAGTGGGTCAACTGCAAGGGGTGGGTACAGTATCTCACATTGCGTTGGAACATGAGTGGACACAAGCGCTATTTGCAAACGGTATCAGATTATCACGAAGGCTACGGTTAATTATTATTATTATTATTATTATTATAATTATCATCATTACTATCATTATTATCATTATTATTATTATTATTATTATTATTATTATTATTATTATTATTATTATTATTATTATTATTATTATTATAATTATTATTATTATTATTATTATTATTATTATTATTATTATTATTATTATTATTATTATTATTATTATATACGTAACCGATAGAGGTAGCTCAGCGGTACGACGCGAGACTCTCGGGAGGTCGCCGGTTCGATTCCGGCTCCGGCAATCCTGACTCCTACTAACAGCCCTCGGATGTTCCTTCCCAACTACCCAAACACCCTAACATACAAGTCACCTGGGCCCTAATTCCAGACTGGTACTTCCAGTACGCAAGATGCAACCGGTGGCAACTTGCGCCCGGGTTTTACATCCGGCTACAACTGCCTAAAACTGTTCTGGAATGACAGCCCTGAAGAGACACCTCAGGTAAAGCTGGTGTGTTTACCCCATAATAGTTATTCCTACGAAAAATTATGAATTTTATAGTAAGTAACAAATCTTGTTATTCGGCAGGCATCCTACGAAATATAGTCATGATCCATATTGTCTATTTCTGTCGGTTCTGCGTGGATCAAAGACTAAAACGCACCGCAGAAAGGTAATGCCAACAATTCACATTGATCACACGATTTTGTTTACTCAAAAATAATCGAAACTATTATTTTTGAGAACATCGCTGGTGTTTCGCGTCCAACAAGTATTGATGTCGGTGGAGCAAGAGGGTCGGAAGGGAGGGGGGGGGGGGGGGGGGGGGTAGGGATGGTCGGAGGGTAAAAGGGGAAATTTTCATTCGACAGTAGATTTCTGACGTATCCGTCTATTCTATGACGTCAGATCTTCTCCAACTTTCCTTGTCTTAGGAAAGGCAGTGAGTGCGTCATGCGTCAGATGATGATAATATTTGGGTTTTAAGTCGCATATTTTTGCAACTTTGGCTAATCGAGATGATGAGTGGGTGATATATAAGATGAAAAAGAAAAAAAAACGTCACATGTCCGAATGAGATCCATTACACATCGCGGACCAAGTGGGAGGAGAAACCTTCAGTGGGACAGTGGAGGGAAAGGGACAGGGTCTCCAGTTTTGCCGCCTCTTGTGACTAGCAGAGTCACTCTGAGCCTTCCCTGGGCCCAAAAAAAGAGTCATGCATGCGTCAATGGAAGACGACAGACCCCACTTTTATTACTACTGGCTTGGTTTCATTTCAACATTTCGAGGTGGGAGAAACAAAATGAACATACTTATAATTAAAAGCTTGGCCGATGGATTTGTAATTTGGCTTTGGGTCATTTGTTATGTAATATAAACCAATAAAGTTAATAAACTGTAAAGTGTAATCAATTTATGTAATTCAAGAAACAATTCAAGACTTGGAAAAACAAAATGCAAATTCATCGGCCAAGCTTTTTCTATTCTGTTATAGCAATGTCGTCATGGTTGCCTCCGTCGCTCATAGAGAGCAGCGTGTGCGTTATATTTAGAGGGCTTTAGAGTAAAGTAGAGACATCTATTTTCAATGCTCAGAACCGCTTTGAAGAACCATTTTAATGTCTATCCCAGCTGGGATAGACATTACATGCGTCTTCTTGCTTTGTACGCACACTTAGGGTCAAATGCATAGTCGTTCCTCACGTGCTCCTCAACTCAGCCTTTCCTCAGACTCGCCCAACCACCAATCACAGAGCAGCATTGCTATGTGGACTGCTCTGTGATTGGTGGTTGGGTGAGTCTGAGGAAAGGGTGAGTTGAGGAGCACGTGAGGAACGACTATGCATAGTCTTCCTGACAAGTGTACCCTGTAAACTAACGTATCCAAATAAGCTTATAACTGTAAACGAGATATACAGCAAGTTATTAGTGTTATAAAGCTACAAGAAATGCAAATTGAGCAATTAGAAAATACCTCTCGATTAATATTTGCATTTTTCTTGCAAAGGCAGATTAAGTTATTATAAGTGCAGCTTATATTCATAATCAGGCGCTCGTCTTACAATTATGGGAAGACTCGGGTAGTAATCGCCCTGTTTTACATATATAAAGTATGATAATATTGCCTGTTAATTCACAACCCGTGATAATGAATTGCCTCGCTCACAATTGTGAGTTTTACAGAAATATTATACTTCATGAGAACTTTTTCAAGAAATATCGGCTCTTCTGATGTTTGTTATTTATCCTACAGAGAATATTTCTTCAGAACTTATGTAACGTTTTGTTTGATACAAAAAATTGCCACGAACAAAAAAAATAAAAGCACATTTAAATAAGCCCACAAAAGCAAAGAGCCACACCAATACCGTAACATGAGTCCTTCAAGCTAACAGCACCACCTGAGACAAGTAATGATGTAACAGTGGCCTAGTTCCCTATAGTCTCGCATCTATGGACATGCTGCTATTTTTATACCCTGCTTATACAGCGTCTCCTCACATATTGCATTGTTTACTTTTATACCGATGGGCAGTTTGCAATGGTAAAGCATGCTAGATTAACGTTATTTTAATACAATATCTGTGATGAATGCTACAACATATTAACAAAGTGCTTCCTACCGATTTTAAATCTTTTAAATATTGTAATTGTTACTATTGTAATTTTACTAAATCACTTAATAATTAATAATCATATAAATTACATCCCTAAGAATTACAATATTTAAAAGTTTTTATATTCATTATTTAACTGATGCACAACCAAAACTCGGTATGATCACTTTATTCAATATCTTGAAGCCTTCTCATAAAGGTTCCCTTCATCCTTCATTCCGTGGTTTACCCCTGGGCTTTCTACAGGCAACATATCCATCTACCCTGGGTTTACTAACCGGCAGACAACGGCATGGTTATTAGTCCCCTTTCCTCAGTTGCGATGGAACTTAGGGTAGAGATAGTTTTTTTAAGAATACATTTTTCTCTAAGTTTAGTATTTTGTAGCATATTTTTTCCTTTCGTCAAAACCTTGAATATGAGGGGGGTTCGTTCACTTCTGTTCGAAAATTAGTAGCCTATAGCAAACCTTTGTGCGAGCAGAAAGCTCAAGAAGATTTTTCTTATGTACTTACAAAATAATGAATAAGTTGAAAAATTATTATTATTATTATTGATATAATTATTATTATTATTATTATTATTATTATTATTATTATTATTATTATTATTATTATTTTTATTATTATTATTTTTATTATTATTATTATTATTATTATTATTATTATTATTATTATTATTATTAATAATAATATTTATAATTATTATTTCTCTTTACTATTATCTTCTGAATGAATTTTGATGTATGAATTAGTGTGGAATGTATGTTAGTATTCTAATTATGACATCTTTAACAAAGCACATATTATTTGAGTGTGTGTTTTTATAAGGTTGGAATTAGAATGCTGGAATAGGCCCAACTCATCAACTGGCTTTACTCCCTTCACTCACTCACTCCCGTAGGTCTATATGCTGTGAAGTGAGTGTACGGCGGATGGCTGTTAATGGCATTGTAATTAGAACACGTAATATGAAAAGTTGCCTTTGGTATAGATTGTTTAGGTTTTACTACTTTGTTCATCATGATTCCTTTTTACGTGTCCTTATCTCAAGGTTGCATATGACCTTAGGATGCCAAAATTAAAAATATTCAAAAATTATAATTTAAAAAAAAAATTAAAACTATTAGATATCTTTTTGTATATTTTTTGAAATAACTCTTTTTTAATGATAATAATTTAAAAAATGAAACAATCGTTATTCCCCTGGATTTCTACAGTTAAATTGTAAGATTTTTTTTGTTAATATACAAGTTTTGGCACATTTTTTTACTTTCAGTGAAAACGACAAACATTTAAACTTTGTGGAATTCTTCCTGAAGCAAAAACCTTTCCCAAAATACCAAAATACCTGTTATAGCACTCCAAGAATTTACAGCCAGAAACTTAATATATATTTCCTTAAAGATTTTTTATTTTCTTGAAAAAAGGTAGAAATTCATTGGGTGGGGGGGGGGGGGGGGTGGGGGGGGGGGGGGAGTCGTCATGGGGGTGGAACTGGGACTGAGAAATGTAGTCTATTAGGTAGCCGCTCAAATTACCTTCGGCATCATTACTAATGAAATGTAGATATACATGGGCTACATTCTGTCAATCTTGAGGAAAGGGTTTCTTTTCGCAATTACCCTCGTTGCTCTACTCGACACCATTAACACCATTAACTAATCAGTTAAATGACAACATTTATAATTTTATATCTCAGGGCTGTCCTAGGCAATTTTTGTAAGGTACGACTGCCATTTGTGTCTAATACACGTTTCAACAAAAACATTACAAATAAATATTTAACTGTACAGAAACAGAAGGCGTTTGAAATGATTGATGGATTTAAACTAAACGGTCCCCCCGTATTTAAAGATTAGGGACACCTTCACATTTCTTAGAGTCCCAAGAAAGAAAAAGTCGATGCTATTTTAACAAACATGAATTTCAAGTAATGTTTTATACCCATAAATTGTTTTCCAAATCATCCGAGCTAAGTAAAAATCCATCTTAACTGTAAAGTAATGCATTACTTCTGTGATAGCTGTATAATATGTGAGTTAACGCCGTAAGGTATGTTAATGTAACAACTTTATTTTTCAAGAAACATTTCTGCCAAATAGACGTGACCGTAGGTCCAAATAACCACAAAAGCCTAAAACCCGATCCAACGCACGTTTAAAAGGAGCACTCACTCATATAATAATAATACTTTATTGAACATAATAGATAAATCATATCGTTACTACACTTCAATACAGACAGAAATTCCTGAGTATAACAACTCTTAACGTTCCCAACATAAATTGGTAATATTTAAAGGTAACATAAAGGTTGTAAAAAAAAACAAAAACATGTATAGTGTGTTGGGGAAAAAAGTCGACAAGAAAAACCCACTGGTTTAAAAGGAGCACTCCCCCCTTTCAACCAGACATACAAATCTTTTTAGATTAATTTATTTTTAAATTACGATGAAACTATAACGTAACTGAATCTGAGGACAACTGTACCCGCCATACAGTACTGAACAACTAGCCCCACACCGCTTGGTTGCCATGGAAGCTATGAGTATGACGTCACATAAGTACAGACGCGTCGGAGGAAAGTTGACCTCGGTGGCAACGTAAACAAAGGGTTATTTCTGTCTCGAGATGGTCCAAGGCGTGGCCCGCACGCAACCGTGATCCGCTCTTGTTTACACTATCACGCATGCCTCACTAGTTCATCATTAATTTATTTGCAATTCATTTCCAATAGGATGCAAATAATTCTTGTTCTTGACTAAAATGCCATGATTGTTAAGGAAGATTCTTGTAGTTGTCTTGCATTATCATAATTTGTCTGTAAATGTGCATTTTCTTCAAGTGATTGTGTTTGTATTTACATTGACAACAATATTTTATTTTTATTTAACATGTGAACGCATGTATTTTACAAAATGTTATATATTACTTTGTTACATTGCACTTCTAGGAAGTAGCACAGCCAAGGGGGGATCATGGTTAAAGACCCTCCGCCCCCCCCCCCCCCCAAGCCGCTGCGACGCACTGAAGTGCTTTATATTGTCAACATTATAATAGTTTAGTATTAACAGCTTATCTGAATCCAAATATACCTAATCTAGTCATTTTCCGGACCATTATAAAGACAATATGTTGTAAACAGTTCAGCCGGTCTACGCCTCAACTTCATGTTACCAGCATGTTACCAGCATGTTGCCAGCGTGTTGCCAGCATGTTGCCAGCGTGTTACCAGCATGTTGCCAGCGTGTTGCCAGCATGTTGCCAGACATGTTGCCTCAACCTAGTTCGAAGAGTCCTACCTAACATCAAATTACCAGGTGTTTGCTTTGTGATGGAATGAGGTGTGGATCTATAGCCTATAGTAAAAATCTGGTTGACTACCTCCTGTAGGACCCCTTTGAATGCTACCAAAACTTCAATCTTATTTTTTAATGTTTTTACCAAATTTTCTGCTGCCTCATTTGTAAATGGGTGTTATGGTGGAGAAAAGGTACGTTTTATACCACCATTTTGTTTACAGAAATGTTCCAACTCTTCTGTAAGCAAATTAAGTGCCAATTGCCATTCATTATCAGAAACCATCTTTTCTGATAACTCGAAGGGAGCAAACCACCTGCGTATAGGCAACCCAAGACTACCTTACGTATGCTTTCGTCACAGGCGAGGTATTCGTAGCCAATCAGTAGAGGTCCGTGTATTTCGCAAATAACGATAACACCGAAATGTGTAAGAATCATTTTATTTCACAAAATGAGCATGAATTGATCGATTTTAAACATGAAAATGTCAAAATTGAATCACCGCCAAACACCGAAATTCGTATAAATCGGTGAATAACACCGAAATTCGTATTATTCGTGTTTTTAATGACGAAAAAGATGAAAAATCAGAGATTTTTAATTATAAGCCCATTTTTCCCTTTTTTTGGCCGGTAGGCGACAATCTGGAAAAAAATAGTGTCTCAAGTAACACTGTATAAATGCATATTCAAACTTCTCGCAGAAAAAGCACCCACGTGTAAGTTGTAAATGAAACGCTACATGCGTGAAAATATAGGGAATATGGATAAAACCGTCAAAATACAGCTTTTCTTGAATAACGCCGAAATTTGTTACTTCAAAAACGAAATTTAATGAAAAATAAAACCGTTTTCACGGACCCCTACCAATCAGCGATCGTTATTTGCGCGGGTGTGTCTCGGGCGGTTCGCTGGTTGGCTACGAATGCCTCGCCTGTGACGAAAGCATATGTAAGGTTGTCTTGGGTTGCCTATAGTCGTGTGATTATAACTCCAAGCTGAGGATAAGGAAACCTAAGAGTTTCGTGTGCTAGCATTAACATCTCTATAAATTAAAAATAATATTAATATTTTAAATACCGTACCTACATAATTGAAAATATAATTTAATAGCTGCAGGTGTGTTTTATCGATTTCATTTCAAAAACATTATATTTTTCAAAAAATGTAGATATTCTTAGAAAATCAAATAAATGGTTATCGAACTGAATAAGAAGCATTATCGAAGGCACAATAAAGTGGAAGTGAAAATGATAGTCTGGAGAGTGGCCGGCATAGTTGCGGCTCTGCCTTGGCAAGCTGGTCGAAGGGTGTCCAAAGTGTGGCCCAAGTAGATCCTTTGTCCCTTGAGGAGACGTGTTTGGACATCCCTAGCCCTGGCCAGGACGCTAACACACACCTACTCCACAAAGTTGGTCGGCTGGCCGGTTATTTTCAGATCGGAATCTGCGCCAGAAGTGAGAACTGTACCAAGGTGCTGTGAAGCTGAGCTCGGTGGGTGAATACCAGATTCGCATCGGTCTAATGATGCTACGAGGCCTATTGTATTTGTTTACTTGGATACACAAGGAAGTAATAGAAATTTCATGTGCGATCCGTAAAATTTATGAATGACGATAACGTAGAAATAATGTTATTTCACAAAATGAACATGAATTGGTGAATTTGAAACCAGAAAATGTCCAAGTTTAATCAGAGCTGATACTTTACAGCTAAAACTAATACTAATACCAAAAAATAGCTAATACTAATACAGCTAATTAGGAAAAGATTCATATCATTCTTGTGTTAATGACAAACAAAATAAACAGGGATTTTTATTTTCTTTCAAGCAATATTATTTTTATAGTTTTATCGGTGTAAACCAACAATATTGTTCTATAAATGATTAAAAAAGTTTTGAGATCTTGAAGTAGATTCCATGGTTTTATTGAACAGGAGCACATTCAAAGTTTTCATCTGTTAGGTTTCCAAGTATAACTAGTGCTTCAATATAAGAGAGTGGCTCAGAGTGGCTCTTCAATATAAGAGAGTTTACTGAATATACATGAAATAAAAAAAACTAAATTGATCAAAATAAGAGCGTTCGCACGGATCTTTAGTCTGTTATAGAGGAGCAAAATAAGTATATCAGCGGTGAAATGCCAGGCTTTTGACAGCTCGTCACAAGCAACAAGACTTATGGCTGTATACATTCACCTAGTCAGCGGAACTCCTTAATTCGGTCTGTTAAAATTGCTTTAGGCTCGGTTTTTCAATCGGTCATTAACGGGGCCGTTAGTTGACAGTCCGTTATATGAATAGGGTTTGTTGGGTTACATATTACGGACCTTCAGCTAACGACCCGTTAACCGATTGAAAAACCGGGGCTGGCCCTCTTGTATTCCACTACGGTGGAAAACGGAAATTATTTAATGAAAAATGGAAATATTCATGAGAAAGAGCACGAAATTCTCTATTCCTAGACATATTTTCTTTTACTTTGTGTCAGTTGTAACACATTTTACAGCTATTTAAATCGGGGGTACCACAGGGTAGTCGATATACATCTTCAAAAAAGAATGCAAAATGTACTTAATTGTTTAGTAAAAATAGTACAATTTAAAATATCGCACATTTTCTGATTTCATTCTATCTTGTCTCTATATAATTGACATATTTTGCCCCAATTTCAACGAACACATTTCCCCACCCATCATTTGATTCACCTTTTTGTAAATCCCCGGAAAATCCAACCTCGTTTATAAGGACCCTTTCGAATTTGAATATAACCTAAACATTTCCGTCAAACAACGCAAAAGGTAGTCTCACTTTAAAAATCGCGCCAAATTAATGTTTTTAGATTACATTTTGAGAACGCTACACAATATTGAAAAAGTGACAAACGTCAGGAATGTAGTTTAGTAAGCGCCAGTTTCACAAATCCTTAATCCGGCGATATTCTGTTAATCGGAGAGCAAAAATAGCGCCCGGTAGAGGCCACCATGCATTTTGTATGTAATGTTTGTTGAAACCATGGTAATTTCAATCTGAGATTAGGAAATCGGCCGATTAAAAAGTTTGGTGAATTCAGACCTAAGAAATTAGTACATTGTTAACAGAATTTGAATTATTGCAATCATTACGGTTGTCATTTTTAATTGGCTGTCCATATAGCAACCGTAACGTTTTTTTTATTTTAATTTTGTCACTTTTTCAATGTTGTGTATCGTTCTCAAAATATAACTCAATAAATGTTAATTTCCGTGGTTCTTGCCGCGAGATTATTCTTCGATCTATCCAGTGAACAGTCCGAAAGTCTGCTACCTAGTTAGTAGTTGTTGCGACGGCTCAATGAGCTGTCAACTATTTGGCTTCGGACATTGGCCTTTGGGTCCCTCGTGCACCTAGATCACCGTTGCAAGCTCAGCATTGCTCGAATTATCAACCGTCCAACGTACTCTAACGTAAACACGTACGTAATCTGCACATATCGGTCTTACGTAGCGTACCAACATAATACCACACACCACACTAGCGCCAGCTAAATAGATCACAAGAGGGGTGAAATATTTTGAATAATGTGTGTCGCTTTCATTGTTGGTGGTTTAAACTTTGAAGGTATTACTAATTAAAATTTATATTATTATTTTTATTATTATTATTGTTATTATTATGATTATTATTATTATTATATTATTATATTATTATTATTATTATTATTATTATTATTATTATTATTATTATTATTATTATTATAATTATTTATTATTATTTTTATTAGTATTATTATAATTAATGTTATTGTTATTATAATATACTTATTACTATTTTACTATGTTGTAATTATTATTATTTTATTGAATGTATTACATACATTCTCGGTCAAAGCTGATGTTTATATGTTATACGGACAATACGTTGAGGTACCTTGTGTAACTTCAGTCGACTGAGGAAATCCTCGGAAAACCCCTTCAGTCAGGATTGCCGCTAGCGGGTATCAAACCGGCGACCTCACGAATTAGAGACTCGTGTGCTAAATCACTAAACCATCTCTATCAGGTTTTTACCCATCTTCAGCCAACATTTAACTTGGAAGTTGCATTCGAGTCGCGCTCCACATATGAGAACTCCTATACACATTACACAAGATTTAATATTAGAATCTCGACAAAGCAACAAAGAACTGTTTCTTATCTTAGTTTTTAATTTTGGCCGACTCCTAATATTTGAATTATAAGGGGCAATTATTTAATTGGCCAACCATATAATCATTGGTTCATTGCCCAGTGTTCAGTTATTGTCCTTATGCGAGGTTGTGACAGTGTGTGACTATGTGTGTGGCAATGACAACAACTCAAACAATGGTTTATGCTCGGCGCTTCGCTCGCTCAATCACGTCAGCGTCAACATGGTTGGCAGAGAGGTGTCCCGTTGCAGGCGACAGTTACAGCCAAATGTCGGGAGTCATTTCAATCCGGAAGTCAGCGTGCACTGTGCAGTGTATATTTGGACTTAGCTCTTGGATTCACTACATAGCAGCGATCTCCAAGTCTTTATTGGCCAATTTTGCTTTGACTATTCGTTTCAGATATAATAATAATAGTAATAATAATAAAAATAATAATAATAATAATAATAATAATAATAATAATAATAATAATAATAATAATAATAATAATAATAATAATAATAATAATAATAATTTTTTTTTTTTTTTTTTTTTTTTATTTACAATATACATTTGTCCCATTACATAATTAGTTGCATAATATTATAATATATATAACAATATATATAACAATATATAATAATAATAATAATAATAATAATAATAATAATAATAATAATAATAATAATAATAATTAATAATTAAAATTATAAATAATGATGGTAATAATAAAAATAATCCCTTTATTCACCAAATAATATTATATTTCTACTGAATGTCAATGCTATAAAGTTTATAAACCCGAAAAAAAGCATACAAAATTAACACAAAAGAATCGTTACCTCTATATTTATTAGTTATTAACAAAGATTCTTGTTAAGAACTACACAACAATGGCTTCTAGTATGTTTGCATGAAATACATTTAATACTCTGCGCCTGTTATGGAACCTTTTCACTAGAATTGTAACTTTTGTTATAATATACATAGATACATAAATGAATAAAGTAATTATATTCTGGTTACCCTAAATGAGGTCGGTGCCCGTACAATATAAGAACCTTGCGAAATGTGTTTTAATATTTTAAGAACGCTACATAATATTGAAAACATGATAAATTAGTGTAGGCCTACTGTATAATGTGATGATTTCGTAAGGTCTGCTAACTGGATTAAAAGTGTTTCAAATATTTTAATACAATTACGGTTGTTATTGATAATGTAAATTGATTTGAATTCATAACTAAATTTCTCCGTAACGATGAAAATAAATCAAAAATTTCGAATCCAAGTTTTCGTTCTTACAAAACCACAAAAAGCTAATTTATCACTTATTTAACTATTAAAAAATGTTAATTTGTGCCGGTTATGTTCTAAAACCTGGTACGAAGCCGTGTTGTAAACAAGGACCTGCATACCTCCTAGCTTGGGCATGGATCTTATGTCACCCACTCATCGTCGCGATTAGATCGTTGCCAAAACATGAGACGTAAACCAAACATTGGCTCTCTGGACGGGAACACTAAATAAGCAATTACATAAATAGACTGAGTGTATCGAGGCTCGATCTAAGTTGTTGCAAGCGCTAATGAGCCAGCGTTCAACTCCCACCACATTCACCAATATTACACAAGTATTACGTTTCAAAAGTGTCTTAGAAATACGGCGAAAGCATAACAATATATTTGTTGCCGTATTGCTGCATGGACCCGTTGTCCAGGCTATAGCTATAGCTATAGCTATACCCTTTCGGAAATAGGATATTTCTGTCTTGTGGGGAGGTAGCGATGACGACTGCTATGGTAGGACCTAAAATTGTCTCGGCCAATCAGATGAGCGTATTCTCGTCACGTGGTCTAAGTTAAGTCTGACGAAAAAAGTGTTTAGTAGTAATTCTAGGCCGAGCAAAAGCCACAGTCAGGGTAGACGCGTTGAGCTGACTAGTCAAATCCGGTCCCTCTATTCATCTACAGGTAAATCTTCATCTCTCTCTGCCTTGTTACTCTAATAACGATATTCACATAGCAACATTATAATCCTCTAATTTCAATTATAGAAAGTGCATTGTGAGGTATTGTTAATAACAGTGTTGGATTGATTGGTGATGCGAAATAATTATTTCGGATTTCCAAACGAATGTATTTACTTCTTTCAAACCATGTGTCATTAGTTATCGTATAGTTAGGGCTATTTACAATGTGTGCAATTTAAAAAGTGTGCTCGCCGTTTTCGTGTAATCTTGCGATTATTCTATCGGAACTTATAGTGACCATTTTAAAATTCTATTACCAGATCAGTAAGTTATGTAATGTGCTGCTAATGCGGGGTTGTTTGCCTGGTATTTAATTATTTTAAAACTTCAAGCTTGATGCTTGAATCATCGTCAGTGGAATTTTCTAAACGTCGTTTGGATCTAGTGAGAACTTCAGTTGAACTGTGCGATTATAACATTATAATTCCCCTCGATATTACAGCTACGTGATTCATAGTTGATACTATTGAATACTTATCTTGGATTTTTACGTTATTCAATCTTCGTCATCGATAATGCAACGTATATGTCCGTACATTTTCTTGTGTTTGGTGCTACTTTATGTTTTAAATTTACATCAATATTAAATCATGAACTATCAACGAAATAAAATATGTGCTTATTTCTGAGTGAATACGGATTCTATTCCGAGTCGCGAGTTTTATTATTTATTTGTGGATTTTGATTCTGATCCTACAATGCAGATATTTCATACTTTTTATAATAAATTATTTAATACTCAGACTAAAATATTATTCGAAACTGTGTATAGCAAATTGGATTTAATAATTTTATTAAACATAAATCAATCCGTAAGTCGAGGGTAAAATCGGAAATATATAATTTATTTAAATGTCGTGATAGATACAATAGGCATTAGGGGGCACCGACGCCCCTCCCCCCCCCCTCGCTGCGGCTAAGGTACGTCTCGACGCATGGAAATAACGCAGCGGCCGGCGGGCCAAATTTGGCGACCCCATATCCCGTTCTCGCCGGCTATTTCGAGCGCTGGAGGCATCACACGCGCTATTTCGGTCCACCTCAATACTGAGAACTACCGAACCAGAGATTTATTTTATCAACGCACTGTTTACTCGATTTTCACTTTTAAAAGTAGATTTCCTCCAGCTATTTTATACACTGTCCGTCTCAGAGTTTGATTGTTAGTTTATCTTATATCTATATCCGGTCAACTCGTCATATCAGGTGACCTTTGACCTATATAGCTATGGTGCCTCGTTTTACCTTTACGCACTTTTTATTGTACCCTTTTAATGATTTAAGCTTTTCATTTTGCATATCTCATTCCACCCCCCCCCCCCCCCCCCCCCATTAATCCTTACTCATAAAATTAATTCTTTATATTTCTGCCTAACAATAATTATATAATTTGACAATTATTAACACATATAACAATAGCTGCAGAACGCAAAATGTAACAGTTTTTGATATGCTTACCATTAATGACTCTACTGCTTTTTAACGTAAACATGTTCGAAAAGTCAATGAATTTCTTTAAACCATATTACTTATAGCTTCTACTTTGGGAAACATGTCAAAATGAACTCGCATTTGCGGATAAATTTGTTAATACCGGTTCAAAAATATAAAATAAAAATACAATATTATATGTTTAGGCATTGTATTTAAATGTTCGTCATAATCGGACTTAGAAAACAGTATTTTGGTCTAGTTCCGGTTTTTGGCACCAAATTTACTTCGTTCAACAACAAATGGCGTAGAGTGTTTGGATAAGCATATCACTAATCTTAATTACTGCAACATGGTTCACATGAATGAAACTAATAACATTTCTCTTCTTTGCAGGTCCAGATCCCTTGGAACAACTAATCAAAGATGGCGGATGATGAGGTGAGGTAAGTATCACAAAATATTTCTTCACAGTCGAATCGAATTCTTCAAATTTTATCATCGAAATTTACATTTCATCCAATTCTAAGTAAGTGACAGCAGAACAGTTTAGTTTCCAAGTGAGTGCGTGAATGCTGGATAGTGGATAGCTTGTTGAATAGTAGCACCGTGCTTGGCAAAACTCCACGCCTATTTCTTAGCGCCAGTCTTTCAAATTGTTCCAAAAGAAGTCGTGTTTTGTTGACAGCTCCTTCAACGTACTTTATCAATTACCAACCATATAACAATGTCTTCAATATGTTATGTGTCGTTAAAATTATCGGTTACAATTGTTACAAAAAGCTTTATATATACAAATTGTTTTGTAGAAAACATTCACTCGAAAACAAGAAATGCATAATAAGAGTGTTGATAGAAATTTGTTGTTGGATTGGTATTACCAGATTGAATGCGTTTGATGCATTTATCAGTGATTTGAAGACCGGGCCTGACTTAGAGCTGCGGCTATTCAATACCGTCGCTGCTAAGGTCAACTTGATCAATAATTGTGACATGTGTCAGGAAATTGTTCGGATGGTCACAACACACGTTCTGTTGACATGATGTAAACCACGGTGTAAACGTTGACATAACGACATCAACGGTGTTCACTAAGGTGTTAACCTTTCGGATGATCCGCTATTGTAGTCGAGCTTGCTCAAACTAAATGATTATCTTTCTTCGATTCTGTAGACGAAAATACAGTATGGATATTAATTTTCTTAAAATCTAGCTTGTTTATATGAAACACCAATTTTCAAAAGGTAGTTTTTGATTCTTAAATTGATTTATTCACAATAATGATTTTTCGTATTTTGTAAAGCATTTAATTTCTTTGAACAATTTTGTGTACCTAAGCTAAATTCTTCGGGACATCTAGAGTCGATAATATGAAGTATGAAACCAACTAGTTGTAAAGTGACCAGCGCACACATTAGTCTATAGGTCACGACTACTCTGTAGAACCTCTATACTCTGATCTACTCATTCATTTGTGATGCACAGTTTTACAAAACATTGAGGGTGTCTAATTTGTTTATCCCTTTGCTTTGTTTCCTCTTCTGCGTCGCCCGTTGATCGACATCTACACCAGTACCATGAGAAGTAGACGGTAGAGAGACACAAACACAGACTTACCTTGCTAACCTGAACCCTTTATTATCCCTTCGCATCAATTACATAACAAAACGTAATTTAGTAATCGTAAAATTGTTTTAAGATTTCGAGATGGCACAGTGTTTAGTGCTCATTTTTACATTTTGTTTCCTTAGTAGAAAAAAAGCTCAATGACATCTAATTATAGATCCATATTTCCTGTAATTAATTTCACATATCAATTTTGAACCGCTGAGGAGTTCTTGTATTGACACGAGCAAGAAGCGCACCCTTAATGTGGTTACTAAGCTAAGCTCATATGTGAAGCTCATTCTTTGAAGTATTATTTGCAGTTAGTGAGCGACAATCAAACAATTTCAAGTAAACATACATTAATGGTAGTTGAAGAATACAACGCCGATAAATTTATTTATTTATTTATTAAAATAAAGACAAACAAAATGGTGACCTATTGAATCCATCGTGATGTGTTCAGTTACTGCCTTCAATTTTGTCTGTGTACAATATACATTCGGGGTACCTTCCTCGCGAATACATTTATTTTGATACACAACTTTTTATTCCAAAATAACTAAAAAAAATGCGTAGTATTTTTGTAAAGCAAGAAAACCTGACTCTCCTATTTCCTCACATGTTGAACAAGGTAATCTCACAAAACATACCACACACTTTGTACACCTAAACACCCCCACGAAGAGGATGGACTCTCCCGTCGTACACTCGTAAGCCACGTATCACACAATGTGCGAAGCAATGTCACACTAACACTCGTTGTCGCACAGCTTATTTCGTTCGCATTGTCGTATCCAACACATAATTTAATGTTGCTAAATAATACAATGTTTGTCATTTATGTTGTCGTTAAATATACGTTATGAACTTTGTTGGTGTCGTCAGCCGATTTTTTTTTACGTTAAATGTTGTTTTGTACAGGAATCGTGTTGTGTCGTTTATTTTATCGTTATAACCATTTTTATTTTGTATTTTGTATTTTGTATTATTTATTTTTGTACTATTTAATTTAAATGTGTAGGTTGGAAGATATTATTTATTTTTTAATGTGTTTTGTGTATTCGGGAAGTATGTAGTTTTGTTTTAGTATTATATATTTTATTTTATAATTTGTACTATTTAATTTAAATGTGTAGGTTGAAATATATTATTTTTATTTCTAGTGTGTGTGCGTACTTGACGTTTACGTGAATATGGGCAGCAGTGCAGTATATTTGAGCCTTTGAACATAATGCTAGATTCGCTAAAAAATCTATCTATCAATGTATATGTATGTGTTTGTGTAGTAGGGAAGGTCATATGAAAAAGGAGAATGGTAGCTTATGTGAATGAATATCGTTAATCTGTCTGTCTTTGCAAGTAAATGTACTTAAAAAATGATAACGGAAGATGAAAAGAATGTTGTATTTAAATACTTATTTGTTGAATGTTTATGTATTTTTTTTTATTCGTTACACAAACAATAGAAAGTATGTTTGTTCCGTTCGTATGTATGTAACTTATAAGTATGTTGTAGCCACTGTTATTTGTGCTTTAATTGTATTTCGTAAAAACATGTTTTAACACTGTGTTATTCGAACATATAAGTGTATACGAGGTATTTATTATGAGGGTTGTCTCTAAAATCATTGGTATTCAACCGTTTATGGCAATGACTACGTTCATATCATTAGTGGGTCTGTTTTTTAGAGGATTAAGAAATTACATTGGAGGTATTCGGGTTCGAATCCTAAACCAATCAAATTACAAGGTTACATGTTCAGATAGAAGGCAGTCGGGTTCTAATCCTGAACTAAGATACTGGTTTAAATATTTTAATTGTAGATATTTGGGTTCGAGTCCCGTTCCAAGAAAATCTCATTTTTGGGTTCGAGTCCTGAATTAAGCAAATCACAGGTTTCGAACTTAGACTGGGGGTATTCGGTTTAGAATCCTGAACCAAAAACACGCTTGAATATAAAATCTATAAGTTAATATTTGGTCTAAAATGTAGTCGCAGGCGATATGGCAACAATTTTGAGGATGTCCAGAATTTAGTGTCATTTCTAGATTAAAATTAACGTATTATCCACAAAGACTTGATTACTACTTTTTAATTGATTAGATTTTGGAAATTGGAAATGAAATGCGGCCAAGGGGGGTTGTTGTTTGACAGATGCAATATGAAATCATCTGCCTCAAGGCTTCTTACAATATTATTCATCTAGTGACAAGTGTGTGTAGTCTCTGGCAACCGCACACCTCGCTCAGCCAGGAACAATTAGACACAAATTCTTACACCGGGGAAATACTTGGAAAAACAAGGTGTTATAATTTGTAATTATAATTTTTTTATTGATTTTTTTTTAATTATCTAAAAAATATTTTTAAAAAATCCCAGAAACATTTAAAGTAATGGTTTAACTTTTTTAACGATGGTTCAAGATTCAGAATGTAAAAGCACAATTAAATCTCTCGTTTAGAAGCATCCTAGTTAGTCAGTAGTTCTAATAGTTTTAGCTATCCCAACAGGGCGAACTTGTTATTCACTACAGAAGCAGAATAAGAATATTGATGTTATATTGTATGTTTTTCTTGTATGTAAACAACATATTGTCTAATGCCTGTTTTGTTTCCTTTTCAGAGAAAGCGTATCGAGGAGGCACGTAAGATCGAGGCATGCTTACTAACCGCACGGGTAGCTGCAGTTTCGTCGCGACTACATCGTCAAATCAATAACTACATCGTCAAATCAATAAATTGACAGAACAGAAATTTTTGTTAAATATGAAAAAGTATTTTTGAAAAAAATATAAAAAAAATATTTCGACAAACAGTAATAAGACAGAACTACGGCATAGATATTTTTCAGTATCAATATATTTCTCAGAACTAAAATTATATATTTAATATTTTACCGTATGTCCCACGAAGACATACATACACATCAATAATCTGTTGTCAAACATGAACCCAATGGGATCAATGGCAAAACTGAAACCGAAATATATTACTCAAATATCAACAAAATCTTAAATACAACTAGAAATCTAACTTTCTGTGTCCGGTCAAACACAATGTTTCCACAAATTCGCCACTTCTATCACTTTCGCATTTGCGTCCAAGATATCGCGCAGGGTAACTAAAACATGGTATAAAGAGATATTTTAATAAGAAATTTTAATGAGATAATCAGGGCTGTAATGGATTTTTTAAATCAAGTTACGGAGATTACTTTTCGCAAGATAAGAAAACATTTAAATTAAAGTCCCCCACTGCAAATCAGTTTAATTACTGAGTGGGTAGACTCTAAATGTGAATTTATTTATTTATTTATTTTATTTTGTTTATTATTACTTCGAGCTGGAAATAGCCCCGAATGGTGAAGTCAGAAGTAAACTAGGATCCCAGATCTTTTCGTCGTTTACGAATAAGATACATCTCATGACTGTAGATTCAATTGAACCTTTTAAATATTATAACAGGCTTTAGGCAATACAGTGTTTATTCTTTATTTCGGTCAGTAAGTTTAGGTGACACCCACACAATTTACTACCTCGCTAAGCAATGGCGAAACGTGATCTCGTACAACATAAACCCTTCAACACGTAATCTTAATACGAACATAAATGTAACCAAAACAACATAACTGCATTCGTTTTATTTACTTTTGAATAACGTTTCGAATTTAACAAAACAATGAAGATTAAGATCGCTTCATCTAAAAAATTAACTGAAAATAAACTAATCATACATTTATATACTTTGCACTAACCTAATAATGATGAATATAGACATTTTATCAAAAATATGCGTTGGTTGGCATCGAAAACGGTAACCCAACTAACAACTCACCGATAAACATACATGGCACCAAAAGATTGGCAAGTGCTAACCCTTTACTTAAGTACTTCGCTTACCTGCAAAATAGGGTAAGTCAGTAAAACATATGAACTTGTAATAAGAAGCTTATAAATAATGCATGGTGAACAACAACTCTTATGTAGACTCATATATTATTATACTAATAATTACAGATTTTAAACGTGTGCTTAACTAATATATTTATTTTTGAAAATATTTTCAAATAACGTAAATCTATATATCAAAGAAATTAGTTGACAGTTAAATCGTCAATGATTGTAGATAAGTGAAGTGTGTAGATATCCCGAAGGAGGGTTTTAAACGTGTTACCATGTTTCCAGGCAAAGAAGGCGAAGCAGGCGGAGATTGACCGCAAGCGTGCTGAGGTGCGCAAGCGGATGGAGGAAGCATCCAAGGCAAAGAAGGCCAAGAAAGGTTTCATGACTCCGGAGAGGAAGAAGAAGCTCAGGGTAAGACATAACGAATATAGACAAAAACAGTTAAAGGGAACAGCCAACTCATATAGGGCCAGTTTTACCAAACTTTAATCCGGCGATTTTCTGTTAATCGGAGACTAAAAATGGCGCCCGGTAGAAGCCACCATGCATTTTGTATGTAATGTTTGTTAAAATCATGGTAACCAATCCGAGATTAGTAAATCGGCCGATTAAAAAGTTTGGTGAATTCGGGTCTGAAAGATTGCGGTTTTAGTAAGTTTTGAATTGTTGTTTTTAACTTATCCGTTATCCACACTGTAGTGGAAATCGTTCACTTTCAATATCCGCTACTTAATGTATTTTCGAATGAATGAAGACGTTAGCTTGAGTTGAATTGT
Source organism: Isoperla grammatica (assembly GCA_945910005.1). NCBI lineage: Eukaryota > Metazoa > Arthropoda > Insecta > Plecoptera > Perlodidae > Isoperla > Isoperla grammatica. The sequence goes on from OX246745.1 coordinate 7,070,836, forward strand.
CCGGTGAATGACGGCTGAACCCCGTTAGCAGCTATAAAGAAAACCGGTTGGTCTCCACACAAGTTAGCTGAGTTGACTTGTCCAGTGAATGACGGCTGAACCCCGTTAGCCGCTATAAAGAAAACCGGTTTGTCTCCACACAAGTTAGCTTGGGCTGACTTGTCCGGTGAACGACGGTTGAAACCGGTTTGTCTCCACACAACTTAGCTTGAGTTGACCTGTCCGGTAAATGACGGCTGAACCCCGTTAGCCGCTAAAAAGAAAACCGGTTTGTCTCCACACAAGTTAGCTGAGTTGACTTGTTGAGTGAATGACGGCTGAACCCCGTTAGCCGCTAAAAAGAAAACCGGTTTGTCTCCACACAAGTTAGCTTGGGCTGACTTGTCCGGTGAACGACGGCTGAACCCCGTTAGCCGCTATAAAGAAAACCGGTTTGTCTCCACACAAGTTAGCTTGGGCTGACTTGTCCGGTGAACGACGGCTGAACCCCGTTAGCCGCTATAAAGAAAACCGGTTTGTCTCCACACAAGTTAGCTTGGGCTGACTTGTCCGGTGAACGACGGCTGAACCCCGTTAGCCGCTATAAAGAAAACCGGTTGGTCTCCACACAAGATGTGACTTGAGCCGCGTTTAACATGGACTAAAACCGTGTAGTTTTTTCTTTCTAATTATAACCTCGTTGTTGAGTGCGTCGTTAAACAACAATAATCATTGTCTTGTTCTAATTATGTTCGTGACTTGTAAACCTTTGCACATCATTCATAGCGAGTCTGACGAGCTGACATCGATAGTGTAATCTTGCATAGTGCTCAGAGATAATTGTCCTAATTTTGCAGTTTAAGTTGAGCGCTAATATCTCGTAGTATGAAATATATATTTATCCATTCACGTAGGTGCAATGTGAAGTTCTATTTAAAAATAGTGTAACGATCTAAAACTCGATATCTTTCAAACATAAAAATAATAATTCTTGCACATTTGTGTGCTATTAACGAGAAAGAAGCAGTGTCAGAAATGAATATAGTTTCTGTTTTATTAAAAAAAAAATTTTAAATTATAGCCATTGTTTGATTCGATAGTTGAGTTGGTGTGTGGAAGCTGTAGGTAGGCTATAGACAGCCGCCAATAACACAGATATTCCTGGTTCCAGTTGTTGTTGAGGAAGAAAGCCGCCGAGGAGTTGAAGAAGGAACAGGAGAGGAAGGCAGCTGAGAGGAGGAGGATCATTGAGGAGCGTTGCGGCAAGCCTAAGAACGTCGAGGACGCCAATGAAGGTACGTTCGAAGGTCACGCAAGCTTCAGGGGATTCCCACGCTTTCTTTGGTTAGCCAGCTGCACAGGACGCTTTGGGTTTAAGAAGGAACAGTTTTCTGCTCTCGACGTGGCTGTAATGGTGTTAAGTTGTCGTAGATGAAAGATAAATAAAAATGCATTTAATTATTTTCAAAATTTTGGAAACTTTTTCTGAAAACAATTCTGATTTTAAAATTAACGAAACGTGTTATATGTTGTAATTGTTTGTTCTTAATGATGTGCTATAATTTAAGCAATACATCTTGTATTAATGGTGCATTTATTAGCACAGCATCAAGAATTATGCAACTTTGGAACATGCAAATCAATCTAGTGAATTAAAATTTGGAAACACATATTATTATAATGTTTTGAAACGGCGAAGGAAAACTCTTCACTCTTAATGCTTGAAAATACCATCCTGTGCAATCTTATGAATGTTTACAAAACATGTTGTTTCTCCCTATGACTTAAGAAATACAAAGTTCGATATATCACCGACGAAACAGCTGGATCAGTGCTGAGGTTTGTCCTAAACCCTTAAAACAGCCAGGGTCCTGTCAACATAGGGGTATTCTTTAACCTTAGTCCAATAAATGCCTCACATAATCTGATCAATTCTTTCGTTCAGCTGATCACCATAATTATAGCTTACAAGTGTAGGAACAACAAGTAACATCTTGCCTCATTTTCTACGATGGAGTATTAAAGATCGGCCAATTACTCCCCCTCCCCCGAATACACGGCGTTGTCATCGTTACCACTTGTTAAGCCTGGCTTCTTGACGGGGGGTTGGCAAATGATGCCTTGCTTTTGTAAAAAAAAAACTTTTTTCTCATGAATTTCATCTCATCAAATCATCTAGAGACAAACGAAATAATTTATCCAAACAATAATCAAGCCAATAGTTCAATGTGTGTTTCTATAATTTGTCTAAAAGTAATTTATTTTTTCAGCAGATCACCTATCTTTATCAAGATAATTCTTGCTCCAGATGAACACCGATAATTATTATTTTAGTGACTAATCCAGGTTTTTCATTGGCAGCATCCAATGTTGGTGCCCTTTTCTCGACTGATTTATCTGTACGGGATGATTCATGTATCCACTGCAATCTCAGTTCCCTAAGAGCGGGTTCATAGAATAGTGTTACTGAATACTGATGGTGGTTCTTAATACATCAAGTCAAAATACCCAATCAGTCCCAATCTCACATTAATCCTGTGTTATGCACCCGTTTAGTTTGAATGAGAAAGTAAATATAGTGAATTATTTAATGGCTAGCCTGATAGTTGATCCCTCCAACGAAATCAATAGAGACCGGATTTATAAATGTACGGAAAGTAGAAATATATCGTGAAGAAATGTAAGAAAAACAGATTAAAATATGTTTTGACATAGTTGAGGTATTAAAGCTCAGTTAATAACATCCATTGCATTTTTATAATTTAATTCTATGTCATTTTCAAGTTTTAATAGAAATCTTACTGAATTTTTTTTTCCAATTACCTTGCTCTTGAAATGTTTTGAAGTGTATTGATACTTTGCTATAGTATGTAAGATTTCCTCCAATACATGGAGATGTTTACTATATGCACGATAAGGAAAACTAAATATATGCTACAAGTACAATATCTCACATTAAATCCCAAATAGTGAGGGTGGGAGGGGGGTACGAATATTTCTGTTCTCTGGTTATATATCTGGTCTTTATCACCACGCCCACCCGTAAAGTGTGATAGTGATCCATCATACAATGCTAATCTGTGTGTGTAATTGACAGAAACTATTAAGCGTGTACTCAAAGACTATCACCAGAGAATCAACTCCTTGGAAGATGAGAAGTTTGACCTGGAATACTGCGTTAAAAAGAAAGACTACGAGGTACCCTTAACCTAATGCTGCCTGCCTAAAACAAGCAGTAACGTAACGCGACTTAATTAATCATAATTTCTTTGAATGAACTTTTTCGTTATTGTTGAACCAAACGACTGTTTAGGCGTTTTAACTGTGCTAATTAATTTATTTAGCTAATATAATTTAATTAACTTATTCTTATCATCTACTTCTTATCTTCTTCTTTGGAGAGCGTACGTGTTGCTGTGACTCATTATGCTTCACACATATTATGTTAGCTGGTAGATAACATATTCACTATGGGCCACTGAATGTTGTAAGGTTTGATCATATACTTGTATCCTTGTTTCTGTCCCCTCCCCAGGGTGTTATATAAATAATTAATAAAAACGAGCTTTACTTTCAAAACTAAATAACAGTCCGTGGAAATAAACTATTTTTTAAAGATTCTGTTTGTAATCGAACAGTAATAAAGTAATAAAATGAGGTAAACGACGTCACTAGAGAAGACGCTGACCGTCTGTTGTTCCGTAGCCGCTGTCAAGGCCATCATCTCAGCCTATCACAAGCGAATCGGAGGGTTGGAGGAGGAGAAATACGATCTGGAGTATGAGGTTGCCAAGAAAGTAGAAGAGGTGCCCACTTTCCGCTAAACTCGTTCTTTATTTTTAATCGTTATGATTTTTGTAAATATATTCAATGGTTATTTATTTCGTAGGAACATGAATTATTTATTTTGGCAATATTATTTTATAGCCAGCTTTTTATGCATTTGTACGAATACGCCTAAACAAGTTTTCCGTAATGAAGTTGGGTCGTTTAATTTGCGTTGTATATTGTATATTTGTCTCTTCGCTTAGCAAAACAGAATTAATTGCGAGTTAGTAACAATAGATTATATTTTATTTTTTCGAATATTTCACCTTCCCGTTCTTAATCTTTTACCTTCCAACTGAAGTAGTGTTCATGAAAAAAAGATTGCTCCTTGCTAAGTATCACTTTGTAACTAAAGCTGGTGTTCTAACATTTTCGCAGCTTTCTTTGTAAGTCCTTTTTTTCACGAACATAAGATTTGTTTTAAACAATTGCACTAATGAGGTTGTGTAGTTAAGCGCTTCATACTTATGTGTATTTTAATTTATTATATTTCTTTTGTTGGCTTCTCGGTTGCTCAATCCATTCCTTCACCATCCTCCATATTTGTCTTCAGGTGTGGAAGCTGCTGCCTCGCGTCTACTGCTTTGTTGCTTCTTCTTCCTTATGTTGCTCTCTGTGTGTTTATTTCTTTTAGCCGAACTTCAAACAATTTGCAAGCTTTACTTCACTAGAATGTATGAGCTCGAGGGTGCTAAATGGGATCTTGAGAGAACTAATAGGTTGAAGGACTTCGAGGTAACTAAACTAGACGAACAGTAACTCATTCATTTTCCCTTCATCTGACGTTTTGGTAGTTCATACATCCTGTTGCGCTCTCTTGCCTGATTCTCGAGGATTTGCACAAACTGTTCCTGTATCTGCTGTGATCTTCGCTAATCTTCCTTATCCTTGTCTTCTTTCAGGGTGCGGGCCCAAGCACGGGGCATTTCTTTCAGACACTCTTAATGTGCGCTCTTTCTCCTTCAAAATTTCAATAATTCGTTGGTGGCGCTAAGCTCTCTACTTGAGCTGGTTAGCCCGCGGGTGAAATAAAAACACCCAGCGCGCAACCAGGCGTTTACCATAGGGGTAGGGCATTCTTGAAAGAGTGGACATCATTTGTTTTACTTTCTAAATTGGGATTATCTTTGCTAATTTTGTTTATTTTAGACGATCTGAGAGCATTCGTGAAGGAGTATTTTGATCGCGTGTTAATGTGTGAAGGTCAGAAATGGGATTTGGAACATGAAGTGAAAAAGAGGGATTATGAGGTAATTAATTCAAATAATAAATAGAAATGAAACACTATTCCAACGTAAACAAAGTGTGCAGAACACTTGTCCAGCCCTGGATTATTTGCAGCCCCTATGAGTAACCGTGTACTTGTGTTCAGACTAGATACCCACTGGAGGCTAAGAGAAGTGGTAATATTTGTTCTAATAAAATATGAAGTGCGCTACATCATTCCTTAATCCTCCTTAATATGCTTGCGGTTATTAAAGGTAAATCATGGTGTCGAGATGCTGTCAAATTCTGTCAGCTCTTGAAAATTGACTATAAGAAAATCAAAAGCACCATTTTTATCATGAGTTACTTTTCCATTATTAACTGGAGCAAGGCTGGCAGGAACTGATGAATTAACTACGTCGCTCGCCCGAGACTAACTGTACAGTCTAGCCTTGCAAAACGGGTGAAACTTCGTGCAAAACAAAAACAGGGCTGGCAAAGTAAATAACTTTTCATTAGATATGAATCGTTTGTGATTGAAACCATTAGCATTAGTATCCTGTTAAATCCACATTCTTCACTGAAATATTTGCTTGCGTTGCAACTTTAGAACACCTAGTGTAAATTAAGTAGAGCTGTCCTGCCCCTTTACAGGCCTCATCCGTTGTGTTTTGCCTGGGTTAGGGTGTAGGGGTGTAGGGTTGTACAAGGTTACATGGATTTGGTTCTCACATAAAAGTTCTGTGTGCTGTTTTCATGTGTATTTGTTGTGTGACTTATTACTTAACCTGTGTTATGGGGTATAAGTCCACTGCCACTGCCATTGCTAATCAACTTATCTTTCAGTTTATTTTTGAGCTTGGTCTCCAGCGATATGAAACTCCACTCCTGCCAATCATTCTTATAACCATCCATTACTCTAGACTCAGTTTGCCTTCTAATCGTTTGGCAAATACCGCACTAATGTCTAATTCAGTAATTCTGTTTCGTCAGTAGCTACTAACGTAATGTTTGCTCTCTAGTGCTTGAGTACTTTAGGTCCTTGAGGCTTTAATGTGGAATCAATCCATCGTAAAGTTTGTCTCACTCTCACTCTACGTCTCACAATTCGGATCAACGTTATTTTTTCCTCAACAAAGTATGGCACTTCATATTTTTTGGATTTTTTTTCACAATGGTAACAGATGATTTTTTTGATTGTGTTACAGGTTCTCTTATTTTTACAAAAATTATTTTTGAACTTTTTTTCAGGATTACTTAACAATCAGGTATTTTTTTACATTTTTGTGGTGTATACAGCGACGTTTTACTGGATTTTGTTTTTTAATTCCGTTTTCGAAAAAAACAATTTTCTAGTCCTTGAAATCACTTCATATTCCAAATAAATCCTCCTGGACTTAAAAACACAACTTGAAAAACTACTGATTAGTCATGTTTTTGCTGAGTTGGTTTCTGAAAGATGGAAAGTGCCATGCTCTGCCCCCTCCCTGCAACTCCCCCTTGCATCCCGCGCACCCGTTACGGCAACACCGCATTGTGTTCTACCCCCTCCCCTGGCTCAACATGGCAACACGGGCATGGCTGCTGCACAGGACCAGAGGAGAAATGTTATCATTGTAAACAAACAATCTGTTCTCCATTGTATCATGTTCCATGTCCCTGACCTGACTCGACTCGTCACATTAACAAATGGCATTCATTACTAAGAGGGATTACATTTTTTACGAAGGAAACATCTTTTTTCTAGTTGCAGTATTTTTTTAAGTTTTGATCAATGTTTTGTACTTTCCCACTTTCCAACTTTCCCACTTTTTCACTCTTTCCCGTTTTTTGAGACATTTCCTGGGTTTTCTGGGACCCTCAACACCTTTCAAACGATTTTTGATGCTTTTTCATTTTTGCAGATTTTTGACGTCTGCTGACTTAGTAATTCACTAAAACAGGACTTGGTGAAATTTTGAATGACTTTTGTGCTAGCATTGGATCAAACACGTAATTACAGTATTTGAATACTCTTTGTCAAATATTTTACTAGAACGGTAAGATTTCAGCTTGGCATATTTAAAGTGCATATTTTGTTAATTGCAAGACTCCTTCAGGTTCAGCCCAATGCAAAGGGCAGCTCGACTCTCAGAATACCACATTTACCAAGTGAGACAGCTCGCAAACCTACAGAAAAGTAAGATGCAATATTTGACAGGAAGGATTCAAATTCTTGTTTGTTTTTCTTAAATTTGCATGAAGTTCGTCACACAAAACAAACTTTACTTAAGTAGGCCTACGAAATAATGTTTTTTATTTTTTTGACTCACATTTCCTTCATATTATAGCCCACTTTCACCGTAAGACTATATCCCGCATAACCAGTAACAAACGAAGATTCCACTAAGGATGAATCGTTTATTAACTTATTTTGCCAACGTATATAATATTAGAGCCATCACAGACATTGTGTTTTTTACCACTGTACCTACACCCAATGACCTTTGAGCAAATAATTGGCTATCATTTATATTTTTGTAACTAATTATTTGTACTTATGTTTGTTTTACTGTGATAGTATGTTTTTAATCACAAATATATTGCACTTATTTATCAGTTGTTGGTATTTAGATTTCTCAGTGTAGTTACATTTGTGTTGGATTAACTTTTATGACAATACGTCATTAACTTCTATGCTTAATCTGATTTATTCATCATGCATGCTTGTTTTTAATATTGTACTCTCTAGTTTAAATTTAAATTGTTATTTCATTTTGTCACTATATTTAATGTCTTACAATTCATTGTTTCAATTAAAAATATTTAAAATTATATTTTGTAAACATAAAAGTAATTATGTTATCATTCTTTGTTAGCTATGTTCTACTAATGTTCTATTCTAATCCTTTTTTGTTTGCACATTTACACAGATCAGCGATTTGAACAGCCAGGTGAACGAGCTCCGTGGTAAATTGTAAGTACCACTCACGTTATTCAAACCCATCCCAATAAAGGGCCTCTCCTTATCTAGCAAAATCTTTTGATATGTATACTGTTACAACAATTTTAGCGAATGAAAATAAATTTTAAGAACACTTTCTGGGCTTGTGAAAGATGATACTAGTTTTCTCTCTGACGTCACTGCATGCGGATCTACGTGCGCAGGTCTCTCCTAGTGACGTCATTGCTGAGACCGCGATCATTCAAACTATTATTCTCCAAAATCTATTATTGGTGATAATGATATTGATGATAATTTATTATATTTAATTATATTATAATATGTACATAAAAGTAATAATAAATAATTTTGTGAATACCCGGCGCCTCCACCAATGCCCTAGAATCTCATAATATCACGCCTTCCTTTATATGGTCGAGTTTGGAAAAACCGATATCAACGCTGGAGGTTTTTAGCCCAGCATCCGTAGCATTTCTAGAATCAAGGAGCCGTTTTCAAAATGTATTGATTCGATAGCTCATCTAATACTACAGGAACGATGGAGTTTTATCGTTATTTACAACAGGTCCTGGGCCGCGATTCTGAATCGGCGTCGATAAGTTTAACCCGAGTTTTAGTCGTTAAAAGAAGGCAGTGAGCCAATCACCGCCTTGCATTCGCCTACTGTAACGACAAAAAGCATGCGTTAAACTTATCACGGCCTTTCAGAATCGCAACGCTGTATAATGTTATTATCTTTCATTTTCCCTTTTATTATTCATGGAGAATGTTTAGAATATTATTTTATTCATTAATTTCAATTTTTTCGCGCATTTTCTCATTTTTTTCGCTTAACGCGTTCCGAAACACATGACAAAATGTGACGCTGTGGCGTGCTAGATGATGCTACGGAGACTCGTAGCGCTGTCATGAGGTTTAGGAATGCACCTAACCAACTCTTGTAACGCGAATGTCTTGTGTGTCCGTTTAGCATGAAGCCTACCCTGAAGAAGGTCTCCAAATACGAGAACAAGTTCGCCAAGCTTCAAAAGAAGGCGGCGGAGTTCAACTTCCGTAACCAACTGAAGCAGGTCAAGAAGAAGGAATTCACCTTGGAGGAAGAAGATAAGGAGGTGAGATAACTTTTTATATCACTTCATTAAACATTCACAACAAATAAGTTATATTTGTTAAATATATTACGCTAATTATGGAGAAAACACTTTGGTCAAACGTTTAGTTTTCTGACAGCACTGCCAAATTTTAGAAATTTTGTAGATTATCAATTTAATTAAATTAGATTTATTTTCCAATTATTGCGTTCACATAGTGATACAAATACATTTTTCTGCTCTGACGAAAATATCTTTTTGAGGTAGAGCATAAGTATAGTTATATGTATATTCGTCCTGAAAATAAGAAGACATTTATATTTATCTACTCTAGTATATAGACTATGCCATAGGAAAATATGCACAGTCTTTATTGGGTCCTATAGTAGGTAATGAATAGTTAATAGAAAATACACACATTTCGGATGCTACTGTCAGTACATTCCTTACATAAACTTCAATATATAAATCAAAGTGTTTCGAAGTAATTTTTTAACTTTTAACTCATTTGATTGTATAACTTGTGTACATATTTTTAACTCACTCATAACTTTATTTAGATCGTCCCTTTGAAAGTTCTGGACTTGACTGGAAGCAGTTGAGCATTGTTTGAGTAAAAATTTATCATTTACTTGGCCTATCAAAATAATTATTATAATATACTCTACTATTGTACTCTTCTATACCAGTACTTACTTACTCTAATGTAAAATACTTAAAGTTAAATTGTTTTTTAAAAATAATAGTCGTTGTATTTAATACCGTCATACCATAATGGATACATTTATAGTAGAATACATTGTTTAAGCCCTTCGTTTTATTTATAGCTTTAGAGTCATTGATTAGCAAATTAATAAAACACTCATAGAATAGCAATACTGAATCCGTAAGCTTATATGGCTGGATAGATCAGCACAATGTTAAGCCTACTAATGTTCTTAAATGTTGCTGGTGAAGATGCGTTTTGATCTACCGGGATTCGTCCGGACTCCGGAGTCCCAAAAAGATGAAACGCGTCTTGGATTGAAATCAACGCAGGCTATAATAATTTATACTCATAGAGACTTCCCTATTATGTTATCTTCCCGATATTCGTGTTTGCTGTTTGAAATAGTTTTTCTTGCTAAAAAAAACCCAAACAAACGATTGTGTTCATATTTCTTGCCATTTGAGTTAAATGTTATCAAATAAATCATTGCTTTATCTTTGACTTGAAAATAACAACACTTAACCAAAGAAACATTTTAATATGAACAGCCCTTCATACTTGTGTCCCAGTGGCGACAATTTCAGAAATTTTGCATATCATTTTTAAGTTTAATTCTAGAACGTCCATTACATTCAATTTTTTTTAAAGCGATTTAATACATTTTAAGAAATCTTTGTACGAATCACTTCACTTTACTTACAAAATGTCGTGATTTGTTTTTCATTTTCAACGATAATATGTAATTTGTGTAAATTTAATCTGGCTTGAATAATTTCTACTGCAGAATTAATTATTTTATTTCACAGGCAAAGAAGGCCGAGAAAGCAGAGTGGCAGGCCAAGAAATAGGCACACTGAAAAGACAGTCATCAACTTCTCTGTTCCATAATAATATAATTAATATACACAACAATGAAATATCAAAACAGTAAACGCAATGCAAAAATTGTAAACTCAATACTTATACATTGAAATGTTCATGTCTTAAAAAATTTGAATGATATATTATTATATAATTAAAATCTTCAGATTACAAATCTAAATGGAAAATATACCACTTTCATGTTACCAAATTACACTTTCACACTTTCACATTTTCGTTTTTCTTAGTTTGCTTTTTGTATAGAAGAATTTTTTAAATTAACAATCAATAATCCTGATTTCAGTGCGATTGTTAATTTTTGCATTTTTTTTTTTTTTTTTTTTTTACATTTTGCGTTTAAATTTTTGGTTACGACTGTTTTTCGTGGGCTACATGTTCTGTTGCTATGCCAGCAGTGTGTGTAGACGCCCACTTGTCCCTTACACACGCACAACATGGCAGTGTTTGTACTTGTTTTGTTCCATGTGGTTCACGTCTGTCTTGTCCTGTCGTTTTGTGAACCTCTTTATTTGATTCACAATTGGTTCTCACTCTTCTTTTGTCTTTTGATTTGTGATGTCATGTCTTTTCCTCTTCTCTTTTGAGCATCTGGGTTATATAATTTACTATACATACAATTAGCTGAGAATACAAAATACACCTAAATAGCTATAGCTGTGTTCAAATGTTCACTCACTTCATCTTTAAGCGGCAGCCCAGCGACCTTTCAGCTTTCTGTAGAGGTGAGCCATTCTGGGGTTGGAATTTAAAAACGCTTCTGAAATTTAATTTGCTTTTATTATTGAAACTTTGTTTTGTTTTATTATCTGCTTCTTAGTAGGGCGCTACATTCATAGCTGCCGTTGGCTCGTTTTAGAAGTGGCTTTTTCTTATTCTTTCTTATTCTTTTACAGTAAACCTATTACGACACTGTTCATTTTCTTGTTTGGCTCCCTTTCCACTTTGCTTGCACATCCATCGCTTATTATTGTTTTCTATGTGGAGCAACATTGGACATGTTGCCTCACTGTAGAGTTGTATTGATGTTACGCCAACAAGACCAGCAGCTGTTCAACTTATTGCGCCATTTCACTAACACTCGCATAAACTAATCTTGATGTTCGTTGCTTTCAGAAAAAACCCGACTGGTCCAAGAAGGGAGATGAGAAGAAGGTAAAAGACGAGGAAGTTGAGGCATAATTTAATAACACAAATCAAGAAACAAATTTATTTCCATTTGATAAGAAACTATTTCAATTTAATTAAAACCAAATATAAGAACGTTGTAGAACCTGACAGACACAGAACACTACAACACTGCAACTGGGATAGTCGTCATCGCATTTTCGTGCTGTGTGAGAAAACATGAACATTCAGTAGCGAAATATGCCCAAATTGTGTCTTGTTGGATTTATGTTTATTTGGGAATGACTGCAATGCATTTCCTGCATGGATATTTGTATACTATTGTTTTAAACATCAAGAAATATGTAAATTAGTATCCATTATATGTTATCCTAAATACCTGTGTCTCTACAAATCTCATTAAATCTGGAAAACAAATGCATTTTTTAGTTAGTACGAGAATGTTACCCTCTCCCCTCCACTAGTCGTAGTACTGTCTGTTCTAGACTAGGTATTTCTGTATTATGGTGACTGGTGAAATGTGATTGTGATGTGGTAGCAGGTAGACAGTAAAGTGGTCAATGGCCATCGTTTAGTGTAAGAAATACTTGTTGCTACGGGGTCTAGGACCCAACTAGTAGTGACGTAGTGTGGCATGAGATTAGTTATGTTCCTAGATAGATTAGAGTAGCTGAGTTCTGGCGCCCACACTCGCCCCACAAGCGACGAGAATAGACCACCTGGCATCATTCAGGTTTGTGAGTTTGCATCTTGAATTAATTAGCTTGCTTCAAAACGTTCGCTATTGCTACTTAGTGTTATTCGAGGTGGGATTATTCAATTAATGTGATCACTTTCAGGGCGAAGAGGGGGCTGAAGGGGCGGAAGGTGCTCCTGCTGAGGGGGCCGAGGGGGCCCCGCCCGCTGAAGGTGCAGAGGGGGCACCACCAGCTGACGGCGCACCACCCGCTGAAGGGGCGGAGGGGGCTCCTCCTGCTGATGGTTCAGCCCCACCCGCTGAGGGGGCCGTCCCTGTAGAAGGCGCGCCTCCTGTCGAGGGAGCGCCTGCTGACGGTACTGCTCCACCTGCTGATGGATCTGCACCACCTGCTGAAGGAGCAGCTCCTCCTGCTGATGGTACTGCTCCTCCTGCTGATGGTGCAGCTCCACCCGCTGATGGTGCTGCTCCTCCTGCTGATGGTACTGCTCCACCTGCTGATGGTGCTGCTCCTCCTGCTGATGGTACTGCTCCACCTGCTGAAGGAGCGGCTCCTCCTGCTGATGGTGCTGCTCCACCTGCTGCAGTAGCGGCTCCACCTGCTGATGGTGCTGCTCCACCCGCTGAAGGAGCGGCTCCACCTGCTGATGGTGCTGCTCCTCCTGCTGAAGGAGCAGCTCCACCTGCTGATGGTGCGGCACCACCACCTGCTGCTGAAGGAGCAGCTCCACCTGCTGAAGGAGCGGCCCCAGCAGCCCCCGCCGAAGGAGCAGCCCCACCTGCTGAAGGAGCCGCTCCTCCTGCTGAGGGAGCGGCCCCAGTGGCCCCCGCCGAAGGAGCTGCACCACCTGCTGAAGGGGCTCCGGCCCCAGCCCCAACTGAAGGAGCCCCCGCACCTGCACCTGCACCTGCCGAGGGAGCTCCCCCTGCAGAAGCAGCCCCTGCAGCAGAAAGTGCTCCTGCTGAGAGCGCAGCCCCAGCCCCTGCCGCTGATGCCCCCGCCCCTGCTGAAACCCCCGCTCCCGCTGCCGAAGCCCCTCCTGCCGAGGCACCCCCCACAGAAGGTTAGACCTGCTTTCAGTCACCCCTCGCTTTCTTCCAGCTTTGAGCATAAGGCCTACACAGTACACAACGCCAGCGGTCGTATATTTTCAGGTCGGCTAGTATAACAGAGCCATCACAGGGTACAGATCATAGTAGTGGGTGCGGTTATACTAGCCGCCTAGCGTGCGTAAGTCGGTACGACGCCCAACAAACAGCCTCTGGCGTGAAACTCTGCCCAATGCAAGTGCTTTATTCTCAAAGCATCCAGTAGGTCCCGTCATAACCTCGATTTCCCTGAACTACTGCAAACGCCTTCCTCAGTTTTCTATGGAAATGGCTATGTAAGCCATTATCAGACACCCAGCATTAACACACCGTCTACATAAAGTGTTAAATGTCATGGCAATTGATTGGTTTAGATGCCTTAACCTAACTTGTCCAGATTTGGTTGAAGTATAAATTCTGGTACTTGCTTTTGGAACAACTGAACAAGATAGCGTAACACTATAACCAAAAACTTATGTTTTGGCATCTGGCATTCCAGTTTTTTTTGGGAATTCGCTTCAACCTGCATTTACAATAGTCATATTAGCGTTGTTTAAAGGGCTCACGATAATAAAAGTCTGTATTGACGTGAAAGCTGAGAGAGCTCATGTGAGAAGGTACTAACCGAACTGCTGTTTGCAGAATTGTTATCTGCAATATTGCTTGAAACAGGTATTAAAAAAGTGCATTTGTCGTTATCGGAAATATGTATGGTCATACTCAATCACGCTATTTCAATGAAATGAACCCACAGATGTGGCTCACGTGTTACACACAAGACTCTATTGCGGGAGGTCTGCGGTTTGACACCAGCTACCAGCAATCCTGACAGAAAGGTTTACCAGCGGTTTGCTTAGTCGATAGGCGAATGCTGGGATTGACTCCTGTATTATAGCCCTTATATTTTCCCTTCCAGCAATCCTCACACCCAATACCTAGTTACACTTGAAAAGAGACAAGTTCTTCCTGGGCAATTTTCTTTTGAAAATACTAGGACAACCAACAGGCATGGAGTAGGGTTGCCAAACGTTCAGAATTTCTCCGGATAGTCCGGATGGTGGAATGTCCTTATTCCGGCATTGATCAGGGTTGCCAACCGTCCAGAATATCTCCGGATAGTCCGGATGGATGAATTCCTTGACTTCTGAACGTCACATTGCGCCGGAATTTGTGTAAGGTCAATTTTACACACATTAATGAATTTAGAGGCCGAGTATGCAAAAGCACTTCTTCTTTTCTTCTAATGTTGGGACTACAAAGGCTGAAGGTGGAAGGTTTCTGACCTACTTGGCTACATATATTTTCTCAAATTTCCTGGACGTTTATATGAACAGTTTTGATAATCAAAGGTGTATTACATATACGCACCTGAGCTTTTATTTCTGTTGGTTGATCCCACTTTCTATAATGAAAGAATGAACCCCAGATAAAAATAACTGAACCACATCAAATTTTGAATTAAATTTGCACGTTCCAACAATAAAAACTCAGTCTAGTGAAAACATGGTTGAAGCTGAAAAACGTCAGTGGCGCTCCCCTCCTTTCGCACTTCCTTAGGAACTGTGTCCGGAATTACATTTCTGTAAAGTTGGTGACTCTAATACTGGGAATTGGCCACGCTTGCGCTGACGCGAGTTAGGGGCCGTCCATAAATGATGTCACACAATTTTTGACTAAATTAGACCCCCCCCCCTCTCCCCTTGTCACAGTTAGTCACAACTAGTGTGACACCCCCCACCTTAATGATGTCACAAAAAAATAATTTACTGCCCCCCCCCCCGGGCATACCAACATAAAAAAAAACTAGGACAAAATCAGTCACATCCAGATCAAATATTTGTATTTTCTTTATTTTTTACATTTGCACAGCCCCTGGTTACTGATCATTCGTCCATGGCGAACTCAGCAGGTGGCGCATTCTAGTGGCTAAAAACCAGTTTTGGAAATGCGTGAAAATGCGGGATTATTTGAAAAATGTAAAATACTGAAAAAGAATCTGCACTAAAAAATGGCATTCTATGCAGTGCATGCATGGATGTAACAGAAAGACTGACCCCTTCCCCCCCCTGTGACATATTGTCACAAGTTGAAGACCCCCCCCCCCCCCCCCCCCGCAAATAGTGTGACATCATTTATGGGCGGCCCCTTATGTTTAATAAAATGTACAAACTAGCAGTAATGAATTCCAAGAATGTGTATAGCCGACGCTTATCATCGTGTGCCCTATTGCTCTTCACATCAACATTAACAACAGAAGTAAAGTAGTTGAGGCAAATACCTTATCACTAACAGCAACCTACCCTACGATTAAGACAGCAATCTCCCCTTCTTAATTGGCGATGCATTTTTGGTGGCGATCCCATCGGTCAGGCTCTTATTATTATTATTTATTATTTATTGACAACAGGTCACAAGACCCACAAGTGCAATATAATAGAGTTATACAAGGACAAGTGCAATTACAAACAAATACAAATATAAGTACGAAAAGAAATACAGCTAGACGTACACTGCATAATATTCACACAGGCATAGCAGTGTATGTCGGCAACAGTTAAACATAAATTTAAATTTAAATACATTTGAGTGAAAGATAAAAGAGAAAGAGAAAGGAACAGTCTAGTTATTAGATTTGTGTAGATAGAGCGGATCTCAGTAGTTTGAACCTTGAATGAGTGCTCTTAAAAATAGTGATATGGATAGTGGATACAGAAGTAAAACGCGGTATGCCCAATGGCTGTGTGATAAATGCAGCGCTGAGGATGAATAACAATTTTACAACGTTGAAACAACAGATTGGTCATTATATCTGGCTAGAGATAAATGCAGTAACTGTCGTGGAGTTACAAGTTCCTGATGTAAGAAAAGGAGCGCGTTCCCATAAACGTTCATGAAAAAAAAGAAACGCGTTCCTCCCCAAGATGACCAGAATAATAGTTTCTCCCAAAGCGGGACTTTAGCTTGCTCATCCATCAACCATACTTTGTTGTCATCGGAACCAACCTCAAGTTTTTCCTCATACACATTTAACATCCCTGCACGTTATTGCTAATATTTACTCTGCCATGCTTACCCATTTTACATTTCACGTTTTCTATGTTTTTAGCTCCTGCATAAACATTATTGAAGTGATGAACAATCCAGCCCAAGATTTTAATCTATTTTTTTAAGAAAATTTCCTGACGTTTTTTAAATTGTTTATCAATTCTCATCTTCAACGGATCTGTGAATTATATTTGCCGATTAAAACATGATTAGTATTATTGTATGAACATTGTAAATAAGAATTTCGATTGTTGGTAATAGCTATAGGTTCTTGTTAATATATATTCCAATTTCCGTATGATATGAAAGACACCTTACTGTACATTTGTATATCATTGATGTAATTGTTGATTTAATATTATTCAATAAAGATTTATTTATTTGTACGTACGTTTTGTTATTCTGTTGAAGTTCTCTTATTCACAACGAGATGTCGCTAGAAACCCATTTCCTTCGACCGGTCGGTAAGACAGTTCTCTACCTATACATTACACAACACAAGTTTCCCGCTCTGCTGAAACCCGTCCGTCAGTTGTCTTTCAATGCTCGCAGAGGAAAGAACCGTTTATCTAACCTATTTCTGTTTCATGTATTAAATGTCAGTTTTCACGGAACTATTCGAATATGTATTTGAAAACGATACCGGCGTACGATATAGCCCCCGGTTGTGAGTGTTGTCTACATAATATTTCAGCTGTGTTTGATTTCCACTAGTTATTATATCTAGCCACGTCTTACATATTAATTGTGACCATAATAATACCTAACACGTGCTTCGCCTGGAGATGGGATAATATATTCGACGTGTGCTGATAATATTGGATCACTACATCACTACTGTCACAGCTTCCAAGTGAGCAGTCTTGCCCGTCGACAGTTACTGCCAGGTACGTACCTAACGTAATTAGTCACATGTATGTTTAAAGAGATCTCTTCTCAATGTCAATATACACTCAATGACAGAACCAGGTGGCTCAGAGGTAGCACGCGAGACTACTAACAGAGACCGCGTGCTCGACTCCGACCACCGACAATACGTGTTTCCCTCAGTCATAATGCGATTGCTGGGATTGAGTCACATGTATTTAGACACTCTTTCCCAACTCAACCAATAAATATTATAATAGGCAGCTTAAGAGAAAATGTATGAGGTAAAACTGGTGTACAGCAGTGATTCCTGCTAAACATTACAATTTTGTACTCGAAGGTAATGCCGAGGTACATGTTAATATTGTTGTGGGCAATGAGCGCATAAGTGCGCACATTGTGCTACTGTAGATGGAGATTCATTAGGAAAGGGGTTGACCATATGCTTATGTTCCCTATCTGTCAGGGACAACTTGATAGGTTCGAACCCACGCTCTTAGGAACCATACAGCTCCGATCTGAAACGCTCCCGACTGTTCGGTTCTGGGTTCGAGTCCTGGTTCGTACACAATAACCCACTATAAGGTTCAACAGGTGAATTACCTACTGTAATTGGATCATTTTTCCGCAGTGTGAGACAGAGAGATTGAAAGAAGTCAATTTTCCTGTGTATTATGACGGAATGGTGTTTACCAGTATGGTGCATACTGATGCATGCCGATATATTTGGATATGGCGAAAAATGCGATATATAAGGGGTATTTGAGGGGGCTGCGAGTTGATATGGCGAGTAATGTGATATAGAAGGAATATTTGACGGGGATTGAACACTTGCAACAAGGGGGTGCACCTGCCTGCCTCCCCCCTCTGGATTTTAGGATAACATTGAAAACATGTAACCGGCTAACACGTACATATTGTATCCTAAACATTCCACGTAGGGCAAACTGGGAGCCTTACGCCCCCCCCCCCAGACTTAATGTATTGTTGTTTATCTTACCTCCCCTTCCCCCCGTAAAATATTCTGGCCTCGCCCATGGATGGGAAGCATATTTGAGGATCATTGTATAATAATTATGGGGTGAAATCATAGGAGCGTCACAGAAATGTGTTCCCGCCTGTTGTGCATAATTTTTCTAGGGTTAATAAATAATAACATTGATGCAGTGATGCACAATGTCAGGGCCGTAAAATATCACCCGGGTATGATTGGGCAAAGTACAATGGAGGGTCTGGGGAGAGGCCCCCCAGCCAATGCGGGTCCGGGGCAAACAGCCCCGGAAATGTTTTTGATTCTTAGTGATTGGAGTGTTTTAACGAGTTTTAGGCATGTTTTTTTTATAACATTTGTTACTGGTGACCGGTGTGAAATTAACGGTGGTATTAGCAAGTCAAAATGGCTTACACTCAATGTTTTACCCGGTTTACCAACCCCTAGTTACGACCCTGCACAATGTACTGCAGTGTGCAATATAGAACAACATCGCATACACATACGGTTGTGATAGGGTCGTTCCGCTCCCAACATTTCTTCTCCGACTGTCCTCGTATTTATTCTATACCTGTGGTGGGCTTACCTGAAACCGTCGATCTCCTGCACCAATGCACTTAATTTGTACCTCTCGGAATTCCTTTCACCTGTAGTACCCCGTGCTGCGCGCGTCACTTCCCCACTCTCATTGGCGCCAAAAGATCTGAACTTTTGTCAATGGTGTCCAGTGGGATGGGGTGAGGAAATAGGAATCCTCTCAAGTAGGGATGATGTCGATTCCATAATCGATGAAGGAGGGTTAGGAATCGATTCCTATAAAAAAAAAGCAAAAACATATTTTTTCTGGTACGGTATATGTTGGATAGGATGTATGTTTGATATAAGAAACCCTTGAATTATTCAAATAATGAAAACAGCAAGTGCAAGACAAAAGAACACCACACATTTGGGTGGATGGAAGAGGACTGTCCGGGGGGAGGGGCGCCACCGCGCAAGCCCTCCAGTCCAGGTAGCCCCCCAGCGAATTTCTGAACTTGAAACACATTATTTCTGTTAGCCTGGGCAAGTGTACCCCCTCCCCCTTCCCCCCCTCCCCCCTGGCGATGCCCACGTATTTATTTAAAGAACAGATGCGCGTTTTGCGAGGAAAATGACGTCGACGATAATGACTGAAGTGCGTGGAAAATTTTCGTTTAGAATTTTCATTTTCATTTTTTTTTTATCGGTTGTATTTGTATTTTTGGAAAATAACTATACATTGTTTTTAGCTCCGTGTCTGAAATGAGGAATGCCAACAACACAACTCCGCTTTGTATTGAGCGGCGCCCAGCTATTATGATTGATAGCGGGCATTAGAATGTGAAAGATGAGGCCTGAGGGTTCATAATTACCGCTACGATACGGGTCGATCTCAGATGCGGTTCCTAACAATTGACCGCGTTCTTATTGACGCCGGAAAGATGTAAATCTTTAATTATTAATTTAAAGCCCACATCATTAATTTCTCGCCTATCACTAGACCTTTCTATTTAGAAGAAGACAGTTTATCATATTGACCTTAAGACAATGTTATAACTCTTAATGTATCGTACAAGAAGCTGATAGTGTAGCGGAGTCTAATCTTACCACAAGGGAAGAGTTTGCTCATGCTGGCCAGTAGAGGAGGAAGCTTGACGTCATACGGGACTCGAACCCACGGCCGCTCAGTGGGTTCTAGTCCCGGAAAGGGGTCTCTAACACACAGGACTATTTTGACCATACGATGGAAGAGTTTTATGCCGTTAGTAGAAAGCATTATGTGTGTACACTATTATTTTATTAAGTAATTATATTATTAATTCACGCAATTGCCATAGTTGTATTGAAATTGATGGGTACATAAAGCAACTTAAATTTAAACAAAATGATTGAACATTGATAAAATAACATACAAGAAAATTAGTGGTTCAGCATTTAAAACATTCCATATGACCTATATGATTTTTCCTTGATTGCGTAACGTAATAACTGTTTAGAACAGGTACTGCTGTGTTCGCATAGACGTTCTAATTAAGAAGTCTGCAACATTTGCAAACAGGACACGACAAGCGTTCTCACTGGCGTATGCAAAGTTTTTCTTGAAACGCATTAGAAAAAATATGATTTTCTGATCTATGTAAGCATACGTGGAAGTCGTTGAACGTTTACCACGCGAACCGAGCTCGAGCTCGTAAGCTCGAGCTGGACATTATACGTACTGAATTTGCCTGATAAACACCTGAGCTCGAACCCAACTCAGCTCGTTAAAGAAGCCGAGCCAGCACGCTCCGTGCGATCTCAAATTACGTGATAAACATATGCAGACCCACGCATCACATACGTTTAGCAAGCGGCTTCGTTTTCATCACGAACAGACTTTTAGTACTTAGTACGATCTCAAAGTCCGTGATAAACGGTTACCGAGCTATTGAGCTCGAGATCACCTCGCGTGGTAAACGACACTGTTCACGGAATCCCCCCCCCCCCCCCTCCGCCCCCTGATCGGCAACCTAAAAGGAGAGGTTTTAGTGTGATTTGTCCGTTTGTTAAACACTTGATATTGTTGATTTAAATCTGTTTATGTACAAAAATAGGTTTAAAATTAAAAAGTTGGTTTTAATAAAAATTCACACGCCCTGCTGAGAGCTCCATTCATTGTGTGTGTGGGGGGGGGGGGGGGGGGGGGTGGCAAGATGGCAAGATATCAGTTGTTAGATTGACGCAACAGAAATCCGCCGCGGATCTGCAAGAACCATCATTTTCTCGTTTCATTACCTGCTTATGATATGTTCAACTTATCCGTCCGCCTCCGCTCATTTCGTATGTAGCACACTTTCTCGATGGCGTCAGAAGTGGCTCAGTGCGCTGACAAGTGTGCACACTTCATCACATCGATCATACTCGCATGTTAGAATAATTTTTTATCGTTTTTGTAGGCAACCTGCCCAGAAACAATCCACGTCAGGGGGCTGTTGCTGAAAGTTTATCACTTGCTATTGGCTGATTGAGTGTTTTCCACGCGGTCTGCCATAGCAGTCAGCCAATAGCAAGTGAAAACTACGTAGATATCACTTGCTATTGGCTGATTGAGTGTTTACCACGCGGTCCGCCACAGCAGTCAGCCAATAGCAAGTGATAACCACGTAGATATCACTTGCTATTGGCTGATTGAGTGTTTTCCATGCGGTCCGCCACAGCAGTCAGCCAATAGCAAGTGATAACCACGTAGATATCACTTAAAGTGAGTATTGTCACCGTGAGGCAACTTTCAGGAATAGCCCCCCTTGACTAACGAGGTATCGCGCAATTGGAATAGTTGCGAAGGAATGTCCAAGGGCTGTTAGTATGACTCAATCCCAGCATTAGCCTTGTGACTGAGGAAAAACTCGGAGAAAACTTCAGTCAGTGGTATCGAACCGGGGACCTGCGACTTACCGCTGAGCCACCTCTACCGGTTATACCAGTATGTTATCCCACAGGAGGAGGAGGGGGGGGGGGGGGGGAAGGAAGGTAACCAATACAATCATCACTACAAACAAGAAAACATAATTACAAGTCGACTTCTCGAAATGTGAACACGAGAAATGTTTGTTGAATGAGTAGTAGATCGAACATCAATAACTTAAATGTCACTTTTTCAATGGTATCTCGATGTGTTTAAAATAATAATCACGGATCATGAATTCGCTTGGAAAGGTCGTTGTCTAACATTTAAATTGCAAAGTAGTTGATTAGACAGAAAGGTTACCTACCGGTAGGTGTTGGTTGTTTACCTACCTCTGAATGCTACGCCAATGCTACACGACTACGTGGACTTATTTTGCTGTCTGGTTTCCGGCTCCTGGGGGGGGGGAGGGGGGGGGCTATTCCTGAGAGTTTTCACGGTGATATAACTCACTTTAAGTGATATCTACGTAGATATCACTTACTATTGGCTGTCTGAGTGTTTTCCACGGGTCCGCCACAGCAATCAGCCAATAGCAAGTGATAACCACGTAGATATCACTTGCTATTGGCTGACTGAGTGTTTTCCACGCGGTCCGCCACAGCAATCAGCCAATAGCAAGTGATAAACAAGTAGATATCACTTACTATTGGCTGACTGAGTGTTTTTCACTCGGTCCGCCACAGTAGTCAGCCAATAGCAAGTGATAACTACGTACATATCACTTGCTATTGGCTGACTGAGTGTTTTCCACGCGGTCCGCCACAGCAGTCAGCCAATAGCTAGTGATAACCACGTAGATATCGCATAAAATGAGTTGTGTCACTGTGACAACTTTCAGGAATAGCCTGTTGATTTGTCACGGTGTAAACTATTCAGCAATCATTATTTTTCGTCGCGATTTGTCAAATGTTGTAACATTAACTGAATAACAATCTGGATTTACTAAAATAATATACTTGTGCAGTTTTGAAAACGTAATTTCCATTATATGTTTTTACGGTTAATTTTAGAAGTAGAACGACAACTTTTATAATCCGATAGTAGATTGAAATGAAATCACTTTCTGTCATCATGTTTAGAGCTGTTATTTACGGAAATACGTTTTGGAAAGAGACAAGCGTCTAAAAATATCTCAATTCCACTGAGAAAGACGCTGGAAAATGTTCAATCGACGTTCTTAAAAAACATGCGAATGCGGCCACTCAAATAAAAGCCTCGCATTTTACCGTTGAGCCACCTTTATCGAGAATTAGTAGGTATTTCTATTTTATCACAGTTATTCGAGCCACTTCTCAAACCTTACGCAACGATAATTGATGCAAGCGAACATTTTTAAACGTTGCGTAAGACTTGGGCAACGGTTTTTTAGAGTTAATTGATGCAATGTATCGAACAGTTTCTAGGCAGCGCGCAGTGTGTGTATCTGTACACGAAGTGTGTATCTAAAAGCGAGGTCTAACACAATATTACAAAATGTGATGCTGTCTACTTCAAAATAACGTTTGACAAGAGTTTAAAAAATTACAATAAAAGAAGGGAACTCGTTGTGCATAAGAAGTGACGTTTTGTCTGGAAAACAGAATGATGTAATTTAGAATTGTTTGTTTCTCCGAATGGTTCTTCCATGCACTGATGCATTGTTATCTACTTGAAGTGGTTTCTCCACATTTTGATGGTTGTTACAATAACAGGACTCACCTTTATTTAAGTAAAATTATTCTTTATATTAATTTTAGAGAAATACTTGTTACAAACATGTTCTGCCTTTTAGTTAAATTTGTATTATTTTTGTTATGAATTTAAAAAAATAGGGATACGTAATTTCAGTTCTATAGTATGTTGCAGCTCCTCCCGTTTAAATCCATTTCATTGTTTGGGTGTGTGGGGGGGGGGGGGGAGGGGGTTGACGTACACGTGTCTGATTTCATCCGGAGACAGATAGCTACATAAAATGAAAAGTCGTTAATTGGTCTTAATTCTTTCGAGCCAAAACCTTCACCAAAGACGTTTCATGTGTTTTTTTGTTTAACGACGCACTTAAGCAACTAGGTCGCGCATAGCGTCGGCCGAATCATGCGTCATGCGTCACACATCGCCGCCATGAAACTTAACCCCAGCTGGGTTCGCGACTTCGCGTACACTTTTTTCAATATTGTGGAGCGTCAAAATTGGGACACCCTGTTTAAATATTTTAAAATATTTGATTTCTCCTCCCGTACAAAATCTTAGAATTAATAATTGACACGATAATTGTGGAAGTATAACAAAACTAATTGAATGGTAATGTGAGCCACGTGTGAGATAACTCGCTTTGGCTCACCACGTGGAATCACAAATTAAACATTTCTAATTAGCAGTTGCCCTTCACTTCACTTCAGCCCATGACTAGCTATACAATATTCTTACAATAACTTATTCATTGATTTGATTGCGGATTAACAACTCCACTGCAAACAGGTCCTGAGCCAAAAAACAAATATCTCAAATCTTCCATTCACCTAAGTTGCTGGAACCGCTTTTTTCGCATCCACTAACGTTTCGCTCAGGTTTTAGGTGATCGTTCCTTAGCTTTGTCACGTTTCATTGCTGGATTTAGTTTTTAGTGTTGCCTTAATTGTATGTTGATGTTGTCAAATAAATGTTATTGTTTGTCACCTGCGACGCATACATGGCTGTATAGGTTCGGTGTTATAATGAATCATTTCAGATTAACTATATTACTATACTATACTACTATAATATACTACGTAAACTAACTATATTACAACCTTTCGGTCGTACAGGAAATTGTCAGTCAATGTCGGGCTTGCAGTTTGATAAGTGGCTTCGTTATAATAAAGTTGAAATCATATAATTACATAATTTTATTTTCTTCTAAAGTATTACAAGATTGGGATTAAATTACACACACAAAAAGCAAAAAATACAAAATACAGAATAACAAACGACAAAAGACAAAACAAACACAAGATACAAAATAGGTAGACATTAATTTATAATTTGCGAAAGATCAGATGTGGGTTTGAATCCCGCGTAAGACTTGGGTCCATCTTCGTCAATCCCCTCATCATCCCCATTGCAGCCATAGAGACATAAAGCAACAAGAACAGCTAATGTTGTAAATATTGTGTAGCGTTCTCAAGCTGTAAACAACGTTACTTTGGCGCGGTATAACATACCCGTTACGCCACTGGTAACATAGTTAGCACGGTTTTGTTAAAGGGGTGCCATAAAACAGTTTTAGGGCGGACTGTCGAGTGTATAAAGAGGCGGGTTGCATTGTGACCAACTATGGCTATTCAACGGAGGTGACACTAATTGATCTAGTTGATTTGTGTCGTGGATTTATTTATTGCAGTGCAGGTAAAAGAGGCGCCCACACATTCCAACAAATCACAGTGTAGGTTTAAAACGTCGGGACTTCACTACAATAAGTGCGGCCCAGTTCAAGTCAATATTATTTCAAAATGGCTGTCACGAAAAACGTTGCACATCCCTGATGTAGACTCATCTACTCAAATATTTGTAATACGAGTATTTCTGGTCAAATAAACCGGTGAACTAGTCAGTTGGGACTTGGGAGTTTGAGAAACCGATTGTTTTTGACGACAGTTGGTGACGCACCTGTCCCCCCCCCCATCTCCCCCCTTCCCCCCATACAACAATACTAAGCATGGTAGTAATTATCCGAAACAATAGGTTCAGAGAATAATATGCAGCACTTTGAATACTCGTATCTACGAACATGACAGCCACATCGTGAGCGTGGGGGGGGGGGGGGGGGGTAAACACCCCTTCTTCGCTTCATCTGCCTCTCCACATGTGTCCGTGATATCCACATTCAACTCACTGAAGGTCCAACTCAGTCTTTGATGACTCATCATAAATACGTTTTTAGAATTAGAAGTTTTTAAAACAAACGATCACTAATCGATTAGGCCTATCAGAGAACCGATCAATTATCGATATTACATTTTATTCGATTCCTTATTTTTTCTACCAAGAGACTTCAAAACTATTGGTCGAAAAAACGTACCGGCCCGGTAGATGTATGAATTACGACATCCCTCTTTGTCTTGGAAACCAAGAGGCACCGGACCAACTCATTTCAGCATCACAAGCTTTGCCAAAAACTGAGTCAGTTCCCTACGGCCTTGCCTCTTCTACAAGGGACAAGGTACACTGCGAGTGAAACAAAGCCCATTGAATTTTCTTAACTTCGATTATTTTCGATTAATCGATTATTATCAATAATCGATCATGTTCTTAAAAATCGAATAATAATTTAATGATATTTATTTTCGATTATCGAATGGCGTCGAACAGCATATGACCATCCTATTACTGAGTGTGATGTATGATGGTAGTGGCTACAATAGCCGACTATCAAGCATCTCTTGGTGCGATGAATACGTAGATCTCCACAGTAGCTGCTCCAACTGTCACTCAACTTGAATCATGACTCAGGGTGTGTTCCAACTTGACGTTTTTCGTAGTGGACTAAGCTTAGTTATACTAATCGAAAGGAAGTGACATCACAAGCAGGCGACCAATGCTCCTTATTTGGCTAGTGGTTAGTGGGTAGTGGGTAGTGGCCGAAAGTGTACACTACGACACCAATTGACCCACTAAACCAAGATGGTTGATACCAGCCATCACAGCTGATACTTTTAGGTTAGGAAAATACCCAACCAGTGAGTGGAAGTATTATTATCGTATTTATTTACATTAGATGATTAATAACAATAAACTTTGTATTAGCATACTAGGTGGCGTGCCCAAAGCTGTTAGCGTTTAGTGTGTAGCAGGTAGTGGTTAGTGATTAGTGGTTAGCAGGCGAAAAATCAAGTTGGAACGCACCCTCAAGTGATGATAACCGGTAGAGATGCACCGCTCAGAGGAAAGTAGCTGATCCCAATAGTGCCAACAGGTACATTAGGGATAATTTACGACCTTGGGTTGGTACGTGACTTATGACTAATGAGTATTGTGTGATCGACTAAGCGGTGTACATGAAAGAACGCCAGGAAAGTGCTGATTCATTGTCGTTGGAACAGCGTGCATGTAAGGGATAGTAGATAAGGATCCGAAGTCGCGGTATGAGACTAGTTACGTTGGGACGAGTATAGCATGCGATATTGTAATGCGGGAGGTTCCCGTTCGATGTCCACCACTGGACCCCTATTCTATAACTCTCCCGGTACAGACGTGCAGAATCCGATTAGTAACCGAATCCGATTCCGTTTCGGTCGTTTGCTAAATGGACAACGAACAGCGATTTAATTACTAGTACCGAAATTGATCTACTTCCGTTTCGGCTGACATCCGAATCGACTGAGCCACCGGGCACCGAGGCGGTACGAGCGAGGAGCAAAAAGAGTATTTACTGCAGTATATGAACAAACAATCACAGATTATGTATATGAACAACAATAACCCCATTGCCTGTGATTCTAGAATAAACCTAGACCTAGATCTAAGAGGTAAACATGATGCGTGTGTTTAGAGTAGGCCTAGGCCTAGCAAAAGCTGTAGTGTAGGGGCTTGGCCTACCTAGCCTAGCCCTAGATTAGCCTACATGCCTAGGCCTCTTGGAACGCGTGTGCTTTTAGAGTAGTTCTATACTAAAGGCTAGGGCCTTCATCCCATGTCCAAAAAGCTGTAGCGGCTTGGCCATAGACCCTAGATTACAAGCCACAGAAAGCTAGGCCTAGGCCTAGGCCTAGGGGCCTACCTAGTTTGCATAACATATGGTGTCAATCCAACGTGATAAGTTGTATCCCTACGGCCTAGGTACTTAGATACATTTTATGATCGTTCCTTGTTGACGTAAGGCTGACAAAATTAGCTCCCAAGTTCATACTGACAGTTGTGATACTTGCTTAACATAACCTCACTCTCGTAATAACAACATTGTCAACTTACCGGTAGGATGAAATCGTTCGTTGACATTTCAAAATCTTATTCTTATGCTTGCAAATGGTCTTTTACTTTGCACCGTGAAGTTTTTCATGTTTTGGCACTTAAAATAACTTTTTAAACTTGGTTAAATTATGTATGTATATATGGTTTCCGCGTATTTAAGGCTACCGAATCGGATTCGGTACCTCCGAATCCGTTTCCGACGGTATTGGTCACTAAAAATGTTACATTATCGCAATCGACCGAAACCGTTTCGTACACACGGAATCAGAGCAACATTCAACATTCAACTATCTTCGGAATTGCTGCTTCCACTAAAATGGCGCACTCGTAGTTGTTCAATTGGCATGCACGTCACTAGCGCTGTATGTGAATCTAGAGAAAAGATATACTACTGCTATTCCAATGTCTTTGCTGATGACACCTGGTGGCGCGCTCCATCCTCAACGCGGCTAACTGTAGAACTTTTAACATTGCGTTGCCCCAATCTCATTTTTTTCAGCACATTACGGGTCGTTTCGGGTACTTGAACGTAAAAATGTTCCACATGGCTACGCTTGTAACCTGCTTTATATTGGTCCTCGAAATTTATAAGGCAAGCGGGATAAATTGCTTCACCATTCAATCTACAGAGTAGTGAGACAAAAGTTAGCAATACACGGTGCGGGAGTGATCCGATACATAGGACCTCGGCCGAAAATTTAATATTAGGTCACTGCTTGCTGCCCACTGCGTCTACGAGTCACTGCTCGCTGTCCATTGTGTCTGCAACTGCAAGTCTTCATATCATCATATGCCCTAATTTTTGGAATGCCCGGCGAAAGCTGGGCACAGAATCTCTGGTGAAACTGTGGGGTTAGGATTGCTGATCCTAACTCGGGAACCTCAAGTAGGCTTTCCCTTGGGAGTGTTAGAATCCTTGAATCCTTGATTAGGACAGGGTTCCTATCAATAATGTTACATGTGTCACACATTGCCAGAACATGTTTAAATCCATAGTCTTAAAAGCAAAGGGTTTGTTAAATAATTGCCAGTAGCAACAATAATTAGAATATATTTATTTTTTAATTCTCGTTTCTATTCTGTTGCATTATTTTATTTTTACAACATGTAAATGGATATATATATATATATATTATATTTCATTTGTATTGTAATGTTTTTTCTTTGGACCCACTCCACTGGTCTAACGGCAAATTATGCAACACAGGCACCTATTATTACCTACATGTTGCTCAAGGCATCTCCTCAGGCCTAGGCCTAGGCCTACCCATGTATCGGGCCTACGACTAGAAAAGCCCAGCACCTATTATTACCTACGTGTTGCTCAAAGGATCTCCTCAGACCTAGGCCTAGGCCTACCCATATATTTGGCGGCTATGTGGCGACTAGGAAAGCTTAGGCTCCTATAAGCTGGCATTGGGGTTTTAGTTCCTTCAAACTCAATGACGAAGTCGTCTCTGAAGGCCCATGCTTGTACCAATGATTATTTAGAATTGATCTTTTATTCACTTACTTGTAAAATGACCTCGGATTTTCGTTTAGCTGTTGAAGCAATTAATTATACGCAGAGGCACCACTCAAGTTCCTTATGGTGGGTGGATGGACGTCTAGGTCCTACTGCGTCCTGACTCCTGATTGGTCAGTTCACTCAGCGCTTATCGACGTTCATGTGATGAACCAGAACTGACCTATAAAGAGAGCGCTTGTTTGTGTGTCACACCCTGCTAAAACCACGATTTCTGGATGCTAAAATTGATTTGACGTTTAAATGATTTAAAAATTTCACTTAAGTAAACGTTAATATGACGTCATTCCCCAGAGGGAATTTAGTGCTATTCTTTATGAATGATTCTTTGCTCCAATAAATGTTTCCGTTTTTCAATGTTTAATTGTGTAGATGTGCTGCTACTGCAACAATACATTTCAAACGTTAAATAAGTACATATGAAGAAATGAAATATTTATTGGAACAAAGAAACGTTCATAAGAAAGAGCACTATATTCTCTACAGGATGACATATTTTTGTTACTTTTTTGACAATTTAAAGTATTTTCCAGCAATTTTCACCGATAGAAATCGGGAGTTATACAGCCTTAAACAAACCATCCATGATCATTACCAATGAAGAGGGGCTAAGATGATCTAAGACTTCTAGTGATACCTGCAGCAAACGTTCTCACACCCTCAAAACTAACCAAATGAAAGAAGCGAATTTCTGTGCAACGAGTCACAATAGGCCGTCGTGCATTGACTCGATATTTCGTCTATCGGCATCTCTTTAATGAAGTCATCTTGTTGAAACTCAATGCAGTGCAGACCCAATGCCGCCCATAACCTCCGAAGGCTGACTCGGCTGCCTAGAATGTAACCTTGAAACGTTCATCCTCAGGTATAACTAAGCTCGGGGCTGGGTGCGGGTATGAGTATGACCCGTTCACGAGATAGTAAGGCACGGGTATAGTTCGTCCAATAACATTGTATACCCATCTCGATTTCCTGAAAGGGACAGAAGGTCATGTTTGTTCAGTTTGTGCTGAGCAAATATTGGTGATAATAATTGATCATGCATAGAGCCCTACAGAAATGGTTTTTGTTTTCTCAAATTTCGTTTTTCAAAACGTAAATTTCGTGTTTTGGTGGTGTTATTTTTATAAGGTGCATAACAAGCGAAAGGAAAAAACGTCATTGAATCAACTTAGGAATATCACTCAAAGATTAGTCATTCGTGTGTATATATACACAGTATACTATTTATTGCCTTCATATTTTAAATTCTTCTGTGCGTTTTTTCTTACACTATCACTTATTTTTGACTAATATTTAACAGTTGTTTCGTTATTTCGGTCTTATTTCGCGAATACACAGATATTTCATGGATTTTGTGGTTATAGCTCCAAATCGCTTTATTTCGCGATTCAAAATTTGCATAATTACATGCTGACAAGACGCCTCGTCCACAATTATCATTTTTAGGGGTAAACTACAGTTTCGTGTAATTTCGCAACGCGAATTTTACTTTTCTCTAATCATGCATTACGTTTCTAGATCAAACGAATTTAAATGTAACGGGTGTTCATTTGTTTAATCCTTTTCCCTCTTGATTTACCCGGAAATCAAACACTGTTCGTTTCATCGTAATATCACCCTAAATTATTCTAAAGTCCGCCGGGCTCTGCGCTGGATTAAAATAATGATGCCCGGGGGGTTAAAAAAAATTCCGTCTTCGAAAACGTACTCGATGTTGATTATTGGTGGTGCTCAAATTATTGCTATATGTTGCAGCAATTCCCTTGTCATGTGTACCGGCCAGAGAGGTTTTCTTTTCAGGCGGCCAAGCGGTTTTTAGAAGTCATTAACATTTGATTCAAGTCCTGTTTGAAACCAGTAAATTATGTTAATTATAACAATCGGGAAACATGGTAAAAAAAAGAGATGGGTCTGCTATTGTCTAACAACTCGGCAAATGGTGAAACCTTGTTCCTTGGTCCTTCCTTTGCGCGTGTGCCAGTGGTAGACGGTGTAGCTTGTAGAGTGTAGAGTACACCAAGAGCTTCCTTTGCGTGTGTGCCGGTGGTAGACGGTGTAGACGGTGTACCGGTGTAGCTTGTAGAGTGTAGAGTACACCAAGAGCAACACTGGGAAAGTAGTCGAATGGCGCATCTCTGCACACCTGCTCAGCTGCTCTACCCGTGGCAGGTGTCAAAGGTAACACCTCACGCACCGCGAAGACAGTGTGTGAGTGTGTCATAGTAGCGCAACAGGCGTGACGCGGTATTGCTCCCACACGGAACTACTTCCACACGGAACCACTCCCACACGGAGAAACTCCCACACAGAAAAACTCCCACACGGAATATCTCCCATACAGAACAATTTACACACGGAACAACTCACACACGGAACTACTTCCACACGGAACCACTCCCACACGGAGAAACTCCCACACAGAAAAACTCCCACACGGAATATCTCCCATACAGAACAATTTACACACGGAACAACTCACACACGGAACTACTTCCACACGGAAACACTCCCACACGGAGAAACTCCCACACAGGAAAACTCCCACACGGAATATCTCCCATACAGAACAATTTACACACGGAACAACTCACACACGGAACTACTTTCACACGGAACCACTCCCACACGGAGAAACTCCCACACAGAAAAACTCCCACATGGAATATCTCCCATACAGAACAATTTACACACGGAACAACTC
Organism: Isoperla grammatica; assembly: GCA_945910005.1. NCBI lineage: Eukaryota > Metazoa > Arthropoda > Insecta > Plecoptera > Perlodidae > Isoperla > Isoperla grammatica. The sequence continues at coordinate 7,102,909 of OX246745.1, forward strand.
ACACACGGAAAAACTTCCACACGAAAACATTCCCACATGAAACAACTCCCACAGGAATTTATGAACTTTAACTGATGATTATATATTCGATCTCGTATATGGGAAACCAGTATTATAATTGAATAGGCATCCGCCACCAACGGAATGACTAGATGATGATCATGACAAAGACCTACTCGAATGTAACCTCCAAATGCATAATTCTTTCAATTTATACCGAGCAAGACAAATCCCACAAGTGTCCCTTTACAGTTGTGTCATCCAATCCATCCTGGCGTTACGGCAATTATAAAACATTACCCATGAGAGAAATTGTGGAACACAGCTAATGCAGACATGTCGGTTGCAAGAGCACTAGTGAGTGGCTGGTATTGTGTTTGTCTTTTCTGCAGAGAGACAATTGAAGGGGTACGTCCATCAACGTTCAGTTCAGACCCTCGTTGCTTCCTATGAAGGCGAGCGAAGCAACGAGAAAGACCAACCATCTCGCTTCGCCTTTGTTTATCCGCCTGATTGTGTTAGAATAAGCTCAACTATTATTGATTATATGACTTGGCCCGATTCCGTTTCTACGAGGCAATCTTCATCTTGGTTTAGACTTAGACGCACGGCTGAAAGGTTGTTTTTGATGAAATCCCACATCATTGCAGGTACGAAGCGATTTAGATGTGATAGCCACATCATTGGGGGGAGGGGCTATGTTCACAATTACAAGTTATGTGATGTGTTTCTAATTTCATCATAATGGGGGAAATCGTGACGATGCGATTCAGAACAAGTTACTGACTCGTCTGGGCCTCGAACTAAGGCATCTATCTCTTCACTCTTGCCAATGACGCAGGTAAAGTTATACTATCCATTCGGGAACAAGGGGATATGTGGGCCGTAAATCTCCCAGTTGGCCCCGCAGGAGGTTTTAATATAGTTTGACACAGTTTGACCATCTTAGAGTATAACAAATATGATCATAAATAATATAAAATTAATTAAATAAATAAATAAATAAATATGATATGAATGTCGGGTTGTCACGGGGGTAAGGGGCGGTCACATAGCGATGAAGGGGAGCAGCAAATGAGCGTCAAACTAGTCGCTTTGGAGACGTTTATATACATTATGAATTATATGATTGACACATACATGTGTGTAATTGTGTAAGACGGTGTCGTTTATAAATTTCTCTGAAATGCAGAGGGCAAGTTCGCCTCCTTGCCTCCCCCCTCGCGACGCTTACGAGGATAGTGAACGGGGTGATGTATTGTGTCCCAGTGTCCCAGTGTCTCGTGACTTAGAACTCCCCCCGTGGGAACATGGGTACTTCGAGGACCTCTGCAGTGGATTATGGGAGTAGTGAGTGCACACTACACCAATAGGGTGTAAGGTAGTGTAGCACCTAGTCGTATGACGTCAGAACCCTCCCCCGTGGGAACATGGGTACTTCGAGGACTCTGCAGTGGATTATGGGAGTAGTGAGTGCACACTACACCAATAGGGTGTAAGGTAGTGTAGCTCCTAGTCGTATGACGTCAGAACCCTCCCCCGTGGGAACATGGGTACTTCGAGGACCTCTGCAGTGGATTATGGGAGGAGTGAGTGCACACTACACCAATAGGGTGTAAGGTAGTGTAGCTCCTAGTCGTATGACGTCAGAACCCTCCCCCGTGGGAACATGGGTACTTCGAGGACTCTGCAGTGGATTATGGGAGTAGTGAGTGCACACTACACCAATAGGGTGTAAGGTAGTGTAGCTCCTAGTCGTATGACGTCAGAACCCTCCCCCGTGGGAACATGGGTACTTGAGGACTCTACAGTGGATTATGGGAGTAGTGAGTGCACACTACACCAATAGGGTGTAAGGTAGTGTAGCTCCTAGTCGTATGACGTCAGACTCCTCCCCCGTGGGAACATGGGTACTTCGAGGACCTCTGCAGTGGATTATGGGAGGAGTGAGTGCACACTACACCAATAGGGTGTAAGGTAGTGTAGCTCCTAGTCGTATGACGTCAGAACCCTCCCCCGTGGGAACATGGGTACTTCGAGGACCTCTGCAGTGGATTATGGGAGTAGTGAGTGCACACTACACCAATAGGGTGTAAGGTAGTGTAGCTCCTAGTCGTATGACGTCAGAACCCTCCCCCGTGGGAACATGGGTACTTGAGGACCTCTGCAGTGGATTATGGGAGGAGTGAGTGCACACTACACCAATAGGGTGTAAGGTAGTGTAGCTCCTAGTGGTATGACGTCAGAACCCTCCCCCGTGGGAACATGGGTACTTGAGGACTCTACAGTGGATTATGGGAGTAGTGAGTGCACACTACACCAATAGGGTGTAAGGTAGTGTAGCTCCTAGTGGTATGACGTCAGAACCCTCCCCCGTGGGAACATGGGTACTTGAGGACTCTACAGTGGATTATGGGAGGAGTGAGTGCACACTACACCAATAGGGTGTAAGGTAGTGTAGCTCCTAGTGGTATGACGTCAGAACCCTCCCCCGTGGGAACATGTGTACTTCGAGGACCTCTGCAGTGGATTATGGGAGTAGTGAGTGCACACTACACCAATTATAGGGTTTGGTGCAAGGTATAGCAGTATCGCAACGGTAGACCTAAGGCTTTTAAAATAGATTGCAAAAACACGCCACTATTATTATAATTTACAGCAGGATGCAGATAAACGCTTGGAGACGATTACTCAATACGTTAAAACGCTATTTTTAAGTTTTCTACCGTCTGTTTTTTGTTGTAATAACTGTCTGAAATAAAGTGGTCTCGAACTAGATAAAAGTAGGCGTAGGGCACATCATAGTCCAATTCTTTGGGGAATCAAGGGACTTGAGATCGAGTCCCTCATCAAGTCTATAGCGATGTGCAAGGGTATGTGATAGCGGACTGGTGCCTTGCAAGGGTATGTGATAGCGGACTGGTGCCGTGCAAGGGTATGCGACAGCGGACTGGTGCCATAAAATGGTATGCGACAGGGGACTGGTGCCTTGCAGGGGTATGTGATAGCGGACTGGTGCCATGAAATGGTATGCGACAGGGGACTGGTGCCTTGCAAGGGTATGTGATAGCGGACTGGTGCCGTGCAAGAGTATGCGACAGCGGACTGGTGCCATAAAATGGTATGCGACAGGGGACTGGTGCCTTGCAAGGGTATGTGATAGCGGACTGGTGCCATGAAATGGTATGCGACAGGGGACTGGTGCCTTGCAAGGGTATGCGACAGCGGACTGGTGCCATGAAATGGTATGCGACAGGGGACTGGTGCCTTGCAAGGATATGTGATAGCGGACTGGTGCCTTGCAAGGGTATGTGATAGCGGACTGGTGCCTTGCAAGGGTATGTGATAGCGGACTGGTGCCATGAAATGGTATGCGACAGGGGACTGGTGCCTTGCAAGGGTATGTGATAGCGGACTGGTGCCGTGCAAGGGTATGCGACAGCGAACTGGTGCCATGAAAGGATATGCGACAGCGGACTGGTTCCTTGCAAAGGTATGCGACAGCGGACGGGTGCCGTGCAAGGGTATGCTACAGCGGACTGGTGCCGTGCCAGGGTATGTGATAGCGGACTGGTGCCATGCAAAGGTGTGCGACAGCGGACTGGTACCGTGCAAAGGTATGCGACAGCGGACGGGTGCCGTGCAAGGGTATGCTACAGCGGACTGGTGCCGTGCCAGGGTATGTGATAGCGGACTGGTGCCATGCAACGGAATGGGCGTTGCTGCGTGGTATTGTTTCATCACATGACACACAGTTGTTGACCGGACATAACACTGGTACGTCCTTGCTTTGCGCACTCCACATATTTGCTATTGCGTAACTAGGCCTACCTATAACACGAGAGCTCTTGCGTTGCAATGTTTTCGTTGGCATATGACCACATATTTGTTTTTCCGAGTAGTTCGCTCCAATGTACACATAGATGACTCCATAATGCACTTGCAGTCTATATTTATTGTGTTTGTGTAATCCTTCTCGTAGGTATGGTTATGTTCCAAAGTAGTTTATTAGGACCAGATGGAATGTTCAATGTGGTTTCACACATTATCATCATCAGGAACGAAACAAAAATACACAAGTTTAAAAACTAAAGAGTATTCCCGTTTGCGACCGTAGAAAACAAAGCAGTAGAGCGTCTTGAGCCCGTTGAAAACATGTTATGCATTGGCAGTGACAGCTTTACTACTAAGAAGTGACAGCTTCACTGCTAAGCAGGGATAGCTTCATTGCTAATCACAGGAACGTCTTCCATTGTAAAGGCCAATTATTTTGTATTTCTTGGCTTTCGTCTTCTGGGTATGTGTTGCGTTAATTTTACGATAAAACTGATTTATTCATGATGACCGTAAATACAACTATACAATTTACAATGGAACAATAATAAAACCACCGAACAAAATTAAATTTTTTAGCAACAACAACAAAAGAAACAATTTTAGAAAAAGAGAACATTGGCCAATAAAAATTGAAAGATATATATTAATAAATAGAGCTACATTAAAGCCGTGCCAGGAGTATGGAGTTAAGAAGTATGTTTGCATCAGGATCTTGGGCAATTCTTCCTGGCACGTGCGTGTACCACTTTAAGGATAATCTAAGGAGACTCTACCTGGGATGCGTGTGTACCACTCTCTAAGGGCATTCTTCCTGGAATGTGCGTGTACCACTCTCTAAGGATAACCTAAGGGCATTCTTCCTGGCACGTGCGTGTACCACTTTAAGGATAATCTAAGGAGACTCTACCTGGGATGCGTGTGTACCACTCTCTAAGGACATTCTTCCTGCAATGTGCGTGTACCACTCTCTAAGGATAACCTAAGGGCATTCTTCCTGACACGTGCGTGTACCACTTTAAGGATAATCTAAGGAGACTCTACCTGGGATGCGTGTGTACCACTCTCTAAGGACATTCTTCCTGCAATGTGCGTGTACCACTCTCTAAGGATAACCTAAGGGCATTCTTCCTGACACGTGCGTGTACCACTTTAAGGATAATCTAAGGAGACTCTACCTGGGATGCGTGTGTACCACTCTCTAAGGACATTCTTCCTGCAATGTGCGTGTACCACTCTCTAAGGATAACCGAAGGGCATTCTTCCTGGCACGTGCATGTACCAATCTAAGGATAATCTAAGGACTAAGGAGACTCTATCACTCTCTAAGGACATTCTTCCTGCTCGCTCATAGTCATGACAGCAGCCATCCATCCTCCAGAAGAGGAAGTAGACAGATTCCTGTCTCCGAGGATAAATATAGCAGAGTAAATATAATACCTCTCAGACCTGAGCTCCTTATGTTTAATTTACTTGACAAAACGATAAGTAGGTCTATTTTCAAAGTCAATACCCTTTTAGCCAAGCGTAACTGATAGCTGAGCACGCCTTACGATATGGTATGCCCTTCGTCAAATAGATTTCAGTGCATGTTTATTCTGAGAACACGTGTGCCGTGTCGCGTAGCCTTTTATCGTACACGTGCTGCTGCGCGCAGTCCCAAGCGCAGACGCAGACTGGTACGCAACGCTGCCATGGTACGCTGCCACGGTACGCGGCATGGTACGCGGCATGCAGCGACTAGCCACTGATTCGTGACCTTTACTAACGTTATCTTACTCAACTAGCAAAACCGCGCCAAATCAAAGGTGTTTCAGGGTAGTGGTTACTAAATGCTAACCATCATTTAGTTTCGACAAAAAACTAGAGTAACAAAATTCCAAATATTGCAATAATCAATACGGATCTAATTTTGGAAACCAATTGATTATTAAATCTTTAATTTGCTTCCAAAATAACAACCTTAAAGATTAGAATATTTGGAACTTTTTTAATTCAAGGTTTACTTCTTATAAAACTAAATGTTTTTTAGTAACCACATTTTCAATATTATGAAGCGTTTTACGATATTATTATAACAGATTAATTCTGCACGGTTTTAAATAGTGAAGACTTCCCATCCCCGCAATGTGAGCCGGAGCGCACCGGAACGCAGTTCCGGTGCCTTTTTCTTTTCCTTTTCGTAATTTAGTAACACAATTTTCTTCGTGATCTAAAAACTCGTAAGTCGCCATTATTTACTTGTCTGCGTTAATCTGAGGTGAACTACCAACCGTGTCTCCGAAAATTGTCAAATATTTATTTACTGGTGGAACTGACTACAGACTTTTACATCAGTGCTGGTAAACAAGTGTATTACTATTTTCAAAAAACGGCGAAATTTTAACGAGTACCTTATTTGAAGTTGTGCCATTCACGGCTACTACTTCAGCTGTCTCACCTACCGCCACTGGACTGGACGATTGGAATGATTCTGTTAGGGATGAGTAAAAATCGTCCAGATACCTATAATGAAATACATGAAGTGTGAACGCCAATTGTTTGTTTGAGTGGGATCCTCGCATTTCATAGTCATTTGATTACCAGGTGGTATATTCCTGAAAGTTATCTGGTGACAATACTCACTTTAAGTGATATCTACGTGGTTATCACTTGCTATTGGCTGATTGCTGTGGCGGACCGCGTGGAAAACACTCAGTCAGCCAATAGCAAGTGATATCTACGTGTAATCACTTGCTATTGGCTGATTGCTGTGGCGGACCGCGTGGAAAACACTCAGTCAGCCAATAGCAAGTGATATCTACGTGTAATCACTTGCTATTGGCTGATTGCTGTGGTGGACCGCGTGGAAAACACTCAGTCAGCCAAAAGCAAGTGATATCTACGTGTAATCACTTGCTATTGGCTGATTGCTGTGGCGGACCGCGTGGAAAACACTCAGTCAGCCAATAGCAAGTGATATCTACGTGTAATCACTTGCTATTGGCTGATGGCTGTGGCGGAGCGCGTGGAAAACACTCAATCAGCCAATAGCAAGTGATAACCGCATAGATATCACTTGAGTATTGTCACCGTGACAACTTTCAGGAATAGCCCCCCTGGTCTTCGTTTGATCTCACAATATATGTGGCTTAGTGGTAGCACACGAGATTCTAGCTCTTAAGGTTGCGGGTTTGATCAACTAGAACATCCGAAGATTGTAATCCATACAGGGAGGTTTTTATGGGTTTCGTCCATACCTGTAAACAGTGAAAACGACCTTAGTGGGTACAGACGTGCATATGTTTACTTTGATAAACTCCAAGATGTTATTGAAATTATCTCACTCGAATTAAGTCCGTAGATTTAAGTAATTATATCTAGTCATACTTCTTCCCCGAATTTGGAAGTTAATTCACGTTTTTGTGAGGCAAAAAAACAAAAACTATTTTGGACAATCTCCAAAAACCACAATAACATCCACAATCTCTTTTCTTCCTCAACTTTCATAGGCGCTAGGTACTCCTTTGTTTGAAGGTCATGTCAGTGTGTATACCCAACTTTTGAGGGTGGTTGTACCACAATTGGACGTAGTTATGCAGAAAGGAACCAACCCACACATATCTGAAAAATAGTTACAGCGGTTCTAGTATTACTTCTTATCATAAAATCTGCATTATCCCCACGATATCTACAAAATTATGTTAAATACACTAGTTTTAAGTAAATTTAAGGAGAAGAAAATATTTCCAAAAATATTTGTATTTTGGTTGCTAATACGAAAATTGTTGGTTGGTTCCTTTCTGCTTACTAGGATAGGTCAACTACAAAAAATAAAATGTGGGTTGGTTCCTTTGCTTTTACTATATTTGATGAAATAAAGTTTGACAAAAAGTGATATATTAGGATTTTAAATGAATAGGTAGTAGTTTTTATATATGTGGATTAATTTAACTTTCAATCCCGCCATGCTTCCATTTTTGTAACATTAACCTCAATAATTGCAACGGCTTCCTACTCTGCTTTCAACATAAACATCCGGCCGAACTTTGGGTTTATAGATAGATATTGGATTCTTCTTTTTATCCTTAAATTCATATTTAAAAAATATAAATGTTCTGAAAACAACAACAACAAAATATAATGATCAGAATGGAAAGAAACATAAAATGTTGCATTCTCAATCTCACATTAAGCAGAAAAGAACCAAGTGGGTTGGTTCCTTTCTGCAAAATACGAAATGTAGGATTTCTTGTGTAGCCTACCGGTAGCAGAAAAGAACCAAGTGGGTTGGTTCCTTTCTGCAAAATACGAAATGTTGAATTTTCTTGTGTGGGTTGGTTCTGGTGCGTATAGAAGGCGGCACATATATAATACTAAGTTGGGAATTAACACATACTTAGAGGCCTCTATTTTCGATGCTTGGAACTATTTTTCTCAAAAAAAAAATATTTGTGGGTTGGTTCCTTTCTGCATAACTAAGTCCAATTATGCTAATATGGCGAGTCTAAGCCTCAGAGTCTTGTGTACATCAGCAGAACATGAAAGCGTGAGGCTCTCGTGTTTCCTCGTAAGTGCGTATCTACAGCCATATGCACACAAACAGAGGGAACTTTAGATTTTACGTCGATCAGTAAGTTTTTCTAAACATAGTATTACCTACTTACGTTTAGTGTCATGGTGAGAAAAAATTAATTAATTAATTATAAGGAGCTTTCTATTGAAATAAAAAGCATGTGGAAGCAGAATAAAGCTGTATAAAGTATTAGAGTGTAAATAAAGTAACAAAATGAAGTAAATCTGCAAATGGTTTTATTGTTCCGCGAAAGATCCATGGCAGTATTGAACTCATTGGTCATCAAAACGCAAAAAGCAATAATATTCCATCCTTGTGACGGTTTTTGTGGTTTTCCACCATACAAAGAGCGAGTGTTAGGATGGGCACAGCAATTGGCCAATACCATATATGTATATATATTCAAACACTAATACTTTCGTGGCCAGGATTTATGCTAATAAAATTAAAATAGTTGCGGGCTAGTCCACCACGTCCTACCTACATATCAAGCAGACGTTTCAGGAACCTTGTGGTACGTAAATGGGGACATTTATTGTTTTTTCCACTTTTTGTCAGTACCTTGAAAACCTTTCCACACAATCGAAATCTTATTTCTAAAATGACATGTCTGGAATGGCTAAGACCAGGCTACTATCCTCAATCACTTGTATTTCGCAAAATGTAGGCACACATATTTTATCGTGTCACCACTGCAAGAACTTGTACCCAAACTCCCGGCCTCACCGCTTCGTTTCCCACATAACAGTACACTGCGATAGTAAGGGATAGATTTTCACTCATGTAAATTGATAATCTGGTTAATGTACTTTCAGGTAATCCAATAATATGTATGCATCATTCTTTCATTCATTTAAGTTCTGTATTCATCGATCTATTCACCGTTTTGTAGATTGAACTTACCGCTATTCCATAGTTTGTTTCTATTGGTGAAAATAATATAAGTTACAGTGGGTATATTTCACCATAAACAACATGCCTGAATTTCTATTCTATTTATCCACGTATTACTTCAGATATCGGTGATATATTATAATGTGGATCATATTAATGTTAATAGTGATAGTAATATGCTTATTGATCACACGCAAAAGTAACAGTATCTGAAACGTTGGCCGTATTCTCCGCCTAGGCTTAAGCCTAGAATCGTAAATCAAAAAAACGGTAAATTTTATTTGCCAAATTTATGGTTACAATTTAACGTGGATACTTTGTTCGGTAGATTATTATCTACGGTACTTGTGAGGTATGTGACTAGAATCACACTTGTTATGAGCTGAATGTTGGGCAGCTACAAAACGACTAGGCCTAGACCTAGGCCTAGGCCTACTGCAACGCGGCGAAACTTTTCACAAACCTGTGGCAGCTGCTTTGGTTAATTAATAAAACTAAACTAATTACTTTGTTAATAATAATGATATTAAGCATTAACAATTAACTAACACATGCTCCACATCATTGATTAAATACACACAGATGCAAAAAGGAGGTCAAAGTGGTATTGAGAGCTGAAGGGTTTGATCCTAGACTGTCTTAGAGACTATCGGTCTAGGATCTCAAGAGCAAGTAACAGTCACTACGACATTTTTTAATGGTTGTCGCCACACAGCACCTTGGCCTCGTCAGAACCAAGGGCTGCAACCATGTTGACTCCAATACCTCGGACCCCCTCAACACATATAAACAAATTTTTGCTTATATACAACGTGATGTGACTTTGCGTGTAGCGGCCACTGAGGACATAACATAACTCTTTTTAACAATTTATCTACATGTCTACGTGAAAATTCTATTTGAAAGATATAGTTTTGAACACTTTATCCCATCTTACTATTACTTCAAAACTGGTTGAATTGACAATATTTTAAAATAAAAAATACGTCATCATTATTAATTTAACTGCCGAGAAAACAACAGAATGCGCTGGCGTCTAGAAGATAGTTCCAAATGTCACCACCAAGCACTCTACGCCTTTCTCACAGCTACGCGAACTTACCGGGAAGTTTGAATTTATTGTACATATTTCAAAGTAGGCCTAGTCCAATTTTAACAACCATTTCATTATGCACGCATTTTAAATAAAAATTAAATTGTACGATAAATATTGATAAAAAGTAGGCCAATCCTTACACAACAATATGGACTGGAAATGTAGCTACGCCAGTGCAAGAAGAAACCAAATTATAAATCAGTGCAAGAAGGGAACGCATGCAATTGTTGTCATCGAAGTAATGAGTTATATTAAATACTTGCAAGTTTTATTAAGCATGTCTTTGAGCGCACGGATATTAATATTTCGAAACTGATTATGTATGAGAAGATACTGCAAGCGAAGTTAGCGATAGCATTTATGATTACTTTATGAACCCGAACTTTCTAGTGTAAACCGAAGTAAGTATTCTCACCGCAGTTGAATTTGCTTTGCGTCATTGTTTGTGTTGGAGAGTGAAATTAACTACATAATTTATTGCATACACATATTAGTTCATTCATGATACATCTGGCCAAATAGTCGTTGAAACTATGTGGTAGAGTTGTGATCCCTCCTCAGGGCGTCGAACTCCAACTCCGAAAGAGTTAGAGTTTGACGCCCTGAGGATAGGGACCACAAGGTTCCTGCGGACTAACCCGCCCTGAGGATAGGGACCACAAGGTTCCTGCGGACTAACCCGCCCTGAGGATAGGGACCACAAGGTTCCTGCGGACTAACCCGCCCTGAGGATAGGGACCACAAGGTTCCTGCGGACTAACCCGCCCTGAGGATAGGGACCACAAGGTTCCTGCGGACTAACCCGCCCTGAGGATAGGGACCACAAGGTTCCTGCGGACTAACCCGCCACTATTTTAATTTCATTAATATATATATAATTGGTAGTGATCGTCGTCAACGGCCATACCATGTAGAATACACTGGTTCTCATCCGATCACCGAAGTTACGCAACATCGGTTGTGGTCAGTACTTGGTTGGGTGACCGCTTGGGAACACCACGTGTCGTTGGCAATTCAAGCTTTTGCTCCTTTTTTCAGTTTTACATTGAATGAATCGTCGTTTATTTTATTTCGATCAAAAAAACATTTGCTTTATTACAGTCCAGAGTTTTATACGATCATTTTAGACCATGTTTGCACAGCCTACACGCGTGAAAACAACGTTTATTTTGTTGGTATAATTAAAACAAAAAAAACAATACACAATATAGTCCAATATCGCAAAAGTATTCGAGAATATATGAAATCGTATGAAATACGGTCTTTATAGTAAGCCATCGTATGGGGTTATTATGATGTTACGTAAGTCAGAAAATAGAACACCGACCCCACTAGGAATTAAACCCAGGTCTCGACACCTATCTAAACAACCTTGGGGGCCAGTATGGTATGACGCCCCATGTATAAAAAGCTTCCCTGTCATGTTGTACGGACAGTCACAGATGCGCACAGCGCAGGTAGTTACCTAATTCCTTGCGTGTTTACATTGTGTTGAGGTGTTTGGACAAGTTATTACACAATATGTAAACAGTACCTCACACGGTTTGATAACCTTATCGGGTATGATCATTGATATCCCTTCCTGTAGGCGTCTTCTGGTGTCATATATGTTTGCTCATTAGTGCTCACTAAGCACACATTTACATAAAAAATGCTCCAAATGTTTCAACATCTGTCAAAGACTCCAGCAAAGAGGAAAAACTTTCATTCATGAAATGAGAGATGCAAAAAATCGAGTGGAGTGGCGGAGTAGCTTAGGGTGCCAGATTTATATTAGTGCGTAATTGTATTATGCTTTTTATTACGCTGGTTCTTATGCTCTGTAAAATCTTACTTAGCGCTTCCGGAACTGTTAAGAAATGCAGCGTGACGAGAAAGATGCCTCCTCACTCTTCAGAAGCTGCGACAGCAGTAACGACAGCGCGCTGTTGCAAAGAAGAAGAAGAAGTAGCTGTGCACGGTTGCCAATTATTACGGGATTGTTTTTGCGCTGTTGGCGAATTTAATCTTTTTACCAATGTAATCGTGGGAGTTTTATAATGGATGCTGAGAACAACAACAGGCAATTGGTTTGATGTACACACAGCTATGGATACACTAAGTATGAGCCGGTATGCATACCGTTACTAAAAATACCGATTGTATACCATACCGGCACTAATTTGTATCGACGAATTATGTTGAACATTTTGTTGTACTTAGTTTTTGTCTTTTCTCATCCAATGTTTTTATAAAGTACATGTTTCAATTTTTATTTTTTCACCACAAATGTATGTAAAAACAAGCGTTGACTTCTCTCCAAAGTAATTTAAACGTGTTCGTGACAAAACACCCTAAAGTAATCTCTGCGGGGCTAAACTGGGGGGCTGTTCCCCCCAGACCCCCCGACATACCAGCTTTGTCTGCTTTACACAGCATTAGTGCATATACCGTCACTTCTCCAAGTCCACTGACACAACGAACAGTTGCTCGTATACCACAGGTAGATCGAGACCCACTTTGTCTCGTCTATGGTGCGGTTGCCGGTGCGGTTGTTGAAAATCTGAATTACTAACAATTTTCAAAAAATTCCAATATGTATTTTTCACTAGGGATGGTAAGTGCACACGTTTACCGATTTTCCGTGATCAGTAAACGATCTCTCCCCAAACTTATTCTCGGCGTGCAATTTTATTACAGTGACTTATCAGTCAATAGGAACTCCGGAAGGGCTCTTGATTGCTTTGCGGGGGTCAATTAGTATTCAGTGAGCGTTTAATGACCAATAAGGATACTATGAATAGGTACACGCGTTGGTGGACGAGGTGTAAACGTTTAGTGAAAAACACGCTTTTTGACATCCCTGTTATTCACTGGTATTCTGAAAGTAGAGTATGAAATAAAATATAAAAATATTTTTTGGTGACATGAATACAATTAATTAATCATAGAAGATTACAGCGTGATTTCCTTATATTGTTAACATTCCACTTTTACACAAAGATTTATTTACACGAAATCAAGAACGTATGAATTGCAGATTGCGGTTGCGGGTGTAGTTTTGATCTCGCGGGACGAATAGAGAAGTAAGTTGGTGTTACTGGATTCGTCTATTTCATCAGCTCCACCTGCTAGTAGCCCCCACTGTAATATTAGTGCCTCCACTAGAGCCATGCTAGGCTCCAGATAGTGGAGGCTGGGTTAGGAAGCTCCACCTGCTAGTAGCCCCCACTGTAATATAAGTGCCCCCACTAGAGCCATGCTAGGCTCCAGATAGTGGAGGCTGGGTTAGGAAGCTCCACCTGCTAGTAGCCCCCACTGTAATATAAGTGCCCCCACTAGAGCCATGCTAGGCTCCAGATAGTGGAGGCTGGGTTAGGAAGCTCCACCTGCTAGTAGCCCCCACTGTAATATAAGTGCCCCCACTAGAGCCATGCTAGGCTCCAGATAGTGGAGGCTGGAAGGCGCTGTCTGCGATCATCTATGTATACAGTTCCCATGGAAAGTGATGACTACAATCTCTCTCTTATCACCATGGTTTTATTTGACTGTAATCTTAAATTAGATAAGAGGGGAAGAGCTTACCTTTATTTTTTATGAACTTCACTCTACTTGATAAGTTGCAGGGGCATTCAATATCTCTCCAGATAATAACGATAATAAATATTTGTTTTGTTTACATTGATGAATGATTAGATGTATATTTGTTTACAATCAGGGCTTCTCAAACTATGGGTCGAGACCCCGGCGGGGTCCCGAGGAATCAAAATGGGGTCGCGAGCTTATGAAAAATGGAAATTAAGGTGTATATAGAATCGAACTTTTTAAAGAAAATCTATATAAAGATGTATATAGAAAAGTTGAAAAAAGAGGCTCAGCGGGAAACTTCCTTACTCTTCCATCCGCATATAAAAATGTCAACACAGAGCGAAGCGAATCTCTGCAAGTATCGGCTGTCCGACCGTCTATTTCAGTGTATAAACTACGCAAATAAGGTCCGATATAAGACGGGGTCGCGAAATTTTTTACCTAGAAATTTGAAGTCACGGTCAAAAAAGTTTGAGAACCGCTGGTTTACATTTAGATTGATTCCTTCTTATGTTGACAATGACGATGGTGACAATGCTTGTGTAATGGAAAGCTCAGAACAAGCACACTACTTTATAGGTGTCAACAAGTCCATTTAGGGATAATTTACGACAGTCCGTTGGTTACCTGGAACGGTGGGCGTGGCTCATTAGGCGTGTGACTCGACTCAGCGGAAGACTTGCATTTACGATGGTCGCCACTCCTGCACTATCACATGGTATTAATTCATGCACCGTAGTCTTGATGTAGTCTTTTTTTTTTACATGTGTACATCAATCAAACCGTGAAACCATACAAACTTAAGCAATTTCGTGGGAACCTGAATTTTGTTCCTTTTCATATTACAATCCATATATAAAATAAATTAAATCTATTTTTTCGATTTCCCCTGATATATGTGATTATGAATGTCCTATGCCATATTATCATATGCCAACATTTATTAAGAAAATGAATACCCAGCTTGGTTTTCACAATCAAACTCGGCTGTTATCCGTGTTGTAAGATACAGTGCACACCTGATATGTGTAATTCGTCAGAATCAGGTAGGGCCTACATTAATTAGTATGTTTCGATGTTGGAATGTCTGAGGGATGTATAGTAAATTCCTCGATCCCACTGTATAATGACTTGGGAAAACATCTGAAAAATATCCATTTCCGCGTGCAGCATGCACACATGCATGTTATGGTGACAACTAATGCACTTAAGTTAATGAGCTTGATAATTAAATACTAATTAACATAGATATCATAAGTATTCTTATGCCTACGACATAGCCCAGTCCAGCGGTACCAACTTCATTTTCTACTTCACTGGTTCCTACCACCTCATTGAAACAGGTCAATTTGGGGATAATTTACGATCTTCCGTTGGTTACATGACACGGTGGGCGTGGCTATTTAGACGTGTGCACTTTAGACTTGCATTTACAAGAACGCTTGGAATCTGCTGATGTTCTTTGAATTAGAGCGCATGAAAGGTGCGTTGGACAGGGATCTAAGGTCGGTATGCGAATACTTACGTTGGGGCTAGTATAGTGTATATACGCACAACACCAAAACACAACAATCAAACAAATTAATTGAACCGATGGACAAACAAGCTGTCAAAAAAATATATGAAGTTCTGAAGTTAGAAAAAACAAACGTTCAGAACGTTTACAAAGTTTCAGATCGTTGCTGTCCATTACTGAACATAAATTTTTACTGGCGAGCAGTTACTATCGTTACAACTAATTGTTTCTCCTCATTATTTGCAAAGATATTTCTTTGACAGCTTGTTGTTTGTCCACCAGTTCGATTCATTTATTCTATTGTTGTAGTTCGGCTGTTACGTCAGTTGCACGTTCCCTAAAGTAGTAGTAGTAGTAGTAGTAGTAGTAGTAGTAGTAGTAGTAGTAGTAGTAGTAGTAGTAGTAGAACATTCAAGTCGTGTGTGGTGTGTTGTGCATTCAGCTGCAAGTGGTGGTTTATCACAATGTGCGACAGCTTACAGGTATGTTTTGTCTATGTCAACATAGTAGGCCATGTTGCCAGGTCGAGTACCAGCATTGCAACAGAGCGAGATTACAGAGTGTACGCTACACCATAAGTACTTAGCATCCCGCGGCTTCGCACTGTAGTATTGTAATCAGTGGGGTTATCTTTTTGATTGGATGTCGATAACTAATTATTATGGATCTAACAAACAAAATAATCAGGTAAATCTTGCTCAATTTTAATAATATTTTTTCATTATAAATACATATTTTTTAAGTGTGTAACACCAATTATTATTGACTTACAGAAAATACTACAGCCATCAAATTAATGATCTAGGACATATCAAATTTATTTCCTTGTGGCTATTTTAAAGCAATGCTTTGCGTGGAACTAGGTATAGACGTTTTCAAAACCGTTCATAGCTTGTATCAATAATTTTGATTCTCTCGTTTTCGTGGCTCAACTACGAAAACGTTTCTCTCTCTCTCTCTCTCTCTCTCTCTCTCTCTCTCTCTCTCTCTCTCTCTCTCTCTCTCTCTCTCTCTCTCTCTCTCTCTCTCTCTCTCTCGCTCTCTCTCTCTCTCTCACGCCTCACTGGCCCCAAGGTCGGACTGGAAGTAAAGTGAGGTGTTTGACCACAAGCTTAGGCGTGGGTCGACCACACTTGGTTATGCCAATCAAACCTAGGGCTCGCCTAATTGTTTTGTTCTAAAGCACCGAAATTTTTACTGAAGCTGTAAATCACAACACCAGCTGACTGACAGGTTCTGACTTGGGGGCGGTTCCGGTCGCGCAATAGCCGAGGAATGTCTCGACTAAAGTAATAATAACCCCACCCCCAACATTATGTAGACAAGAAAATGTGTGTCTACATTTGAGCTGTCAATAGAGCACGAACTGCTTACCACGCACGAAATATGAGTGCTTTCAACGCTTATATCCGCTGTCGAGCGTGTAAAAACAGTTGTTATTAATGGCATTGTAAACCAAAACCACAAGGGAGTGGTTGGTCAAGACATAAGCGTTTCTGTAGAAATGGCGTCCACCTGTGTTTAAGCGTTTTTTTTATTTATGTCTTGAGAACACTTCTAGAGATTGAAAAAGTGATTCCTAACGACTATTTGGCTTTGTATCAGCTTAACGATGAATTTCAAAACTTTTGAACACTGTAAGTTTTACGACAGTCATTTAATTAATTAATTAATTAATTATACTTCTTTGAATTGATAACAAAATGACAATCATAACAATTTCACTATTTTAAAATTTTTGAATTCATCATGTGTACACCCTACATCAGAGGTTTCGTGATGTGAATGTATTTTATTTTTTGCTGATTCCATGAACATTTTAGGATGAGGCGTAATCGTAAATGGAATGAATATAACACTTACTACTAAGTAAAATTCCTATAAGTGCCAACAAAAGAAATATTTCTTGTTTATTTTATCATATAAATATATGTTACCTATATGTTCAAACAATTTACAGCGTAAAGTTATTCAATGCATATTCAATGCATTGATTCCAGATAGCAAAATAGTAATTTGCCTCTTGTGAAAATTCAAGTGTTTGTGTGAATTTTTTCTCATCACGATTCTGGGGATATATTCAACATTAATAATTAAACTGAACCGAACATGTGTTTGTTGTTGGCCGTCCTTCACGCTCACTGTTAAAATGCTCTTTGCGCTTTGTGGCAGTTTAAAAATAATATTTGAATGAAGGTTAAATGAGACGCATAAGATAAAATAAGCATTTCAGTTTTGGACAGTTTTCAAGTTTCTCACTGACCTACATCTGGCTTAGTCATATCAACATCAGCTCACAGATGATCTTGAAACAGACGAAGAGATAAACCATAACAACTTGTTTATCTTAATGAGCTATTTTTAAATACCATTATACATACGGTTAAATATTATTATACTCAAACTGCATTATTTTTTAATCTATAGCAAGTTGTAGTTGTTTTATTTTCTGCTAATTATGCCGATTCGCATAATATTTCTAGAAGAATACTAAGAGGCTATCGAAGGTCATGGGTTCTAATACGACCACCGGCAATGCTTTACACTACAGCCCTCGGACATGTAACGAACTAATTATACTCTATAGTAGATGTCATTAATTAATAAATATTATAACCATTAATTGTTCGTTGTGAAAAAACATCTTTGAAATTGTAAAAATAAAACGACGTAGATCTTACCATACATGGATTCATAGTACCAGAGTCTATATTTGAACCTTTTTTAAATAGCTAATAAAACTAGTTACACAATTCATGGACATTGAACGCATTTGAGATTTGACTCATCGAGAGAGTTGAAACGATTGCAAGATATATCGAACCCACTTCAGAGATCTGTAAACTCCATTTGATTGCTGGAGGTGTTTTCTATTTTCTACTCTTGCTAAGTATAATAAAACATTCAGCATATAATTAAGAGGTCTCGTCCATTATACATTTTGGGCGTAGCACAGTCCACATGCAGGCTGGGTCACGCCAGGCCTAGATAGGCTCTTGGCTTCTCAGTGGCATAAGATGCGTGTGTGCGTGTGCGTGTGCGTGTGCGTGTGCGTGTGCGTGTGCGTGTGCGTGTGCGCTGCATCGAGACTTGGTTAGACAGTTCGAGACTGTGAAACAAAGGGTGGGATTCGAACCATGTCCCTCGCTTCCATACGACTTGGAACTGCCAATGTGGATAACATCAATTATTCTGAAGTTTGATATTTGATAATTTCTTTGTTCCGTGTTTGTTATCTTTACTCTTTGGTTTATCTTGATTGCTTGTGTTGTTTGGAAACGGTTGTCGTTTTCTTGCGCAATCGAAAACAGTAATGTCGGTATTTTATCGAACAAATTTGACAAACACACGTGAATTTCGTTGTTTACTATAAACTGGACAAGTTACTCCGGATAAATCACAGGACAAATTATTCCGGGTAAAACACAGGCAAGTTATTCGGGGTAAAACACAGGACAAGTTACTCAGAATGAAACATAGGACAATTGTTACTCAGGATGAAACATATGTTAAGTTACTCAGGAGTCAGGATGATAAACAAGCCAACCAAGTTACTCATGATGAACGACAGTGTAAATTACTCAGAATGAGAGACAGGTCAAGTTACTCAGAATGAAACAAAGGACAAGTTACTCCAGATGAAACACATGTTAAGTTACTCAGGAGTCAGAATGATACACAGGCCAGCCAAGTTACTCATGATGAACGACAGTGTAAATTACTCAGAATGAGAGACAGGTCAAGTTACTCAGAATGAAACAAAGGATGAAACATATGTTGAGTTACTCAGGAGTCAGGATGATACACAGGCCAGCCAAGTTACTCATGATGAACGACAGTGTAAGTTACTCAGAATGAGAGACAGTATGAGGTACAGGACTACTCAGGAGCCTGAGGCACAGGAGAAGGAGAGGGAGAAGGGTGTGATGTCTCTCATAGAATCTAGAGCGACCTGCTGGAGAACTGGCGCTTCTCAATGTGCGATGTCGATGTAGATTTATTTCTGGATCAGCGAGGTCGGCCATTAAAAGCTGCTGCAGATGCGCTAATATCGATTACCGGAAAAAATCAAGCCCCAGATAACGTAATCATCAGTACTGGGTGACTCGCAAGTTAGTGATGATCTTTTGGTCACGCAGGGCCTCGAATACCCCACCACACCTTCCACAGTGCGTGTCTAGCTGGAAGACTGCGTTACACTAGTCCTACGATAACTTTATAATTCTCAACAAACCTAACTTACTAAACAACGAATTATAGTGTGTAGGATATTCTGCAACTCGCCTTTATCCTACGAGTACGACATTACAATTGCACTAATATATTTTGTATATTGGTTGCCGTTAATTATTCCTATTTATTTGTTCATTCATTCATTCATTGATTGACTCATTGATTCATTGATTCATTCATTCATTGATTCATTTATTCATTCATTCACTCATTCATTCATTCGTTCATTCATTCATTCATCCATTCATTCATGTATTTATTTATTTATCGATGTATTTATGTATTAACAAATGAAATTTAGTAACAAAAATCGGACCTTTAGGGGTTACATCAATACAAAGTACCATCTATCTGCATCTTCAAATAAGTAACGAAATAATTATAAGTTATTAAAATAAGTTAGAGCTTATTTTACGGATTGTTGATTAACAATCACAAATACCACGGAAAATCGTTGAATGTACAATGCAAAATTATAAAGAACTCGCATCTCCTGTCGACATAGCAACTGAGCACATAATACAATTTTATAATATGATATCCCGTACTGAAGATTTTTCCTGTAACTGAGTGCGCAGACGCAAACACAACGTAGAAGTATGTATCAATTCTATACTTTTCCAAATCAAATATAAATAAACTTTAAATTGAAATATGAATCAAACAGCAACAATAAAATGAATAGGTAAACGGCAATGCATCGATCAATGATAATAATCTTTGCTAACACGTGGGACTGTGTTGAGATATTGATGAGTGATAAAAGTGTTCACTTAACAGGGTTTAGGTATCAAAACCAGAGGAGGAATGGCCGTAGTCCGCGCCAACACCCAGAGATTATCATCTTCTAAGACCGGTATGTGGTATTGCCTCACGTTGCATCAACAGAGAACAATTAGGCGCTTGGTTGGCTTTGCGTTGCGGTGTCTGTTGATGTTAGTGTCCTATGGTTGCCGCAGCACTGTTCACTGTTCACTGTTCACGCCTCATTCTTATACCTCAGACCGCAGGCGGCGTACCCCCCACCCCCCTCCCCCCATTTAACTACACTACAGTCAAGGCCAACTAGGGGTTGGTAACCCGGGTAAAAAATCAGGAGTAGATCATTTTAACTTGCTACTAACACCGTTAATGTCACTCCAGTCACCAGTAACAAATGTTAAAAATAAAAACATGCCTAAAACTCGTTAAAACACTCCAATCACACTTTAAGAATCAAAAAATTTTCCGGGGCTGTTCGCCCGGACCCGCATTGGCTGGGGGCCCTCCCCCCAGAGCCCAGACCCTCTATTGTATTTGGCCCAATCATACCCGGGTGATTTTTATACCCTACGGCCCTGACTACAGTCATTATCTGTACGTTAAATATAAATTATAGATGTATAATGAAAAGAAAAATGCTCTAAATTTACAAGCTTTGAGGTATTTTAAGGTGATACGTCCCGGTTTTTTTACAATTTGTCACGGCAGTACGAAGACCTTCTTGGAAAGCACTCAATGCCCCGTTTCTGAAGTCCTGGATTGTATTGCCGTGTCATGAGTTATGGAGACGGTTCTCCTACCGCCAAGGTTCTGGCTTTGTGACTGACCACTCCCATCAGTTTGTAACAATGATATCCACAAAGAATTTTGTGAAATTATACCATTCAAAAGTCAACATGTACTTCTAAAACCCTTAAAACTACTTAAAAGAACAAACACTTATTCTTAGAGAATCGGTTGCGGCGTTCTTGAGTAGGACGCACTATAGGTAATAAGTTATCTTTTACAGCGAACGCACTTTATTATGTAATCAGCTGCGTCTTACAGCGAACGCACTATATCAGATCCTTCACTCTGGGTTACAGCTATTATATATTATGCAAATTGCAGTGGCGGACAGTTTTCCAGACCGCTGGTCATGGCATAATCCCTGTGATTTACCGCTGAATTATGCTGATCGACTATTAAAGCCAAGATTCGTACTTGTGTTTTTTTAAACGACGGCAAATTTGTCTTCGTTTTTGGTAATCATTTTGATGTGGCCGGTTTAATCGTTTCCGAGGATAAACTGCGTAAATCATGGGCACATTATTCTTGTCACAACACAAAACTTCTTATTTAAATACGGTCAGTGGCGTAGGAAAGGTGTTCGATCTAGACTCTGGAGTTTCTTTATGACTTTCAAATTGTTAGATTAAATCATTATTAACTAACAAAAATAATGTATAATAATCTTTAGTTTAAACATTGAAATAAAATTTATTAAAAATTTGGGGATATATCGGTTTACGCCCGTAAGAGTTCTAGAATCATATTATGCACCTTGCACATACTACACAATTGTAGTGGCGCATTCGGGTGGTTTACCTCAACGTCGTTTTTGTCCTCATAAAGTGGAACACACACATCACTTCCGAGATAATTTATTCACCACATTTTAGAACCGCAAAGCTATAAAACCATTCTGAATTTTTTACTTAGTGTTTCCTCAAACGAATCAGTACGATGTAGTTAAATATTTGCTCGCCTTGCTCGGTACGAAGAGAGTGAACAACGCCAGCTTTGATCAAGTGCAGCGCAATACTTGTAGCATGCGGAATGCTTTGCGCTGCTGAGCAACTATACTCTCTGTGTATCCGTGAACAACGCTATCCTTGTACAGCTGATCATCAGGCTTCATGTGTGTAATGACGTTAATCTGTAATGCAAACCGCAAGGACTGATAACTCTGCAACTGAAGCAAGCGCACTTGCGGTACTTGCATCATAGGATTGTGCATGTGTAGGGGAACGCAAAATGTCCACCTACAGAAACTCAGCTAGACGGATGTAAAAGAAAGCCGCTATCTATCTCTGGTGCAGAAACTCCAACAGTAGGCGCGATACCTTTGGCGGTAAAGGCGATAGTAAGAGCGAAGGATACCTATACGTCAAAAACAGCAGAACATTTTAATTTTTTAATTATGTCTCAAGATTGAAACACAAAATCGAAAATCTAAGAAAATCATAGCGCTGTGGTTTCTCAGATTTTCGATTCTTTGTTTCAATCTTGAGATATAATTAAAAAATGAAAAATTTATGCGGTTTTTGACGTAGAGGTAATCTTCGCTCTTAAAGGTCCACTAAACCTAAACTTTCTTGTCACGTCATTAGACGCTGACGCTTCCTCAAAAGTCAACTGAAAAAGTCCTACCGCTCAACGAGTCCTAGTTGGGCCCACAGAGCAAGTTTCGTTCTGTCTGTGACGTAACTTAGTAGGGTTGGATCCTGTGACAAAAATTAAACGCGAGAAATAACGCGCCTCACTTCCATGTCTTGTAATTTACTCAATTTTAGCCCGATTTTCAAATGAATGGCATCAACGTAATCTGTGAATCATTCTGATTTTTTTGAGTGGTTAATATTGTCGAATCTAATATATGTGAGGTTTTTATGATGATCAAAACAGAACCTTATAATCGCCCATTCGCTAACAGCCGTGTCCACGTACAAGGATTCAAACGGCTGGATTTATTGTAATGAGACGATTGAACTTGGTATTGAATTCTGTATCAAATTGTCTGCTTTAATATAATGGCAACAGATTTTAGCTAAACCCATAAACAAATTACCTACGACGTGTTATTTGGGAGGAGTGGAACTGAGTGCATTGGCTTTTCTTTAACTTTGAATAAAATAATCGTTAAAGTTATAGTTGTTTTATATAGTTATTATAGTTATAGTTGCCTCGTACGTCAGACAGAGCTACCCCATGCCCAGTGTTGCACGTATAGTGTTTTAGTAGAGTCAATACTGATCGTTCCACCCCGGCCAATCATAGCTTAGACTGAGAGTTACTAACCCGTTCAGTGATGTCGGAGTTGGAGACCAGTTCTGATTCTGACACTTGATATTCCGAACACACGCTGGAAATCATAATAAACTTCTGCGCTGTTAGACACAATAATGTCTTATCCCCACTTAATCTCACACATCATTTCTACGTGGCCTCCACTCTGCTATGCAACTGAGGTGCCACATTCTTACGGCCGGGTCTGTGATTCAGCTGAGCTGATCCCATCATTCTTGCCGGTCTGAATAATCCTCTGTCACCAGCAACTAAGTGGCTAATAATGCTGCTCATGTTCTCTTTTCTAAATCTTCAAGGATAGATCAGAAATTTAATAATTTGTGCTAGGAGTAGATTAATTTATAGTTTTAGATGCAGCAGTACATCCATGCCAGGTCTACTTGATCTCCGCCTAGCGGAGGCTCGTCAAACTCCCAACTTGCGAGTTCGACAAGCCTCCGCTAGGCGAGTTCAAGCAGACCTTACATGCATGCACTCTCGTTTATATTCTCTCATATGCGCTTTCAGTTATCTTGTATTGGTCCTCTGATCTCCAAGAGTGTGCATGTGCCTGATAATGAGTTGAGGGGTGGGGGAGGTGAGTGCGTACTTGGTAAGTGTGTTACTGTGCACATGTTAGAGGGATATCCAAAGTTAAAAAAACACCAGCCCGAATCAAGAATCGAACCCTGTACCTTCTACATTGGAAGCAGGAATAAATCCACTACACTAAGGAACTCATAATACAAATTACAATAATATAAAAATACGGTATCAGATAAGACTCGGATGATATATTGGAATCCAACGTCGCAACAGCATCTTTATTTTTTTTTTATTTATGTTTTAAATCGCACAGGTGTTTGATGTATGTCCCATGCAACTCCCATATACCCAGAGGCAGAGAATGTAAATCTTGTCAAGTCAAGGCGATGATTCTATATTGTGGAGTATTTATAGGCAGCACGTTACATGGGTGAGTGCATCAACACAAATACAGCTGACAGTTGACTGCGGTTTGCACGGTAGAGCTAGCTAGACAGTGAAATGAGCAACAGGTGCGCCACAATCGACTACGACTAGACAATAGGTAAACCACAAGTTTCTGTTGTATAGACATCATTAAAAAAATAACACACCGGTTTTGGCGTGAAATAGGAAAGTGTATGAAGGCACTTGTCGTATTTATTTACGCAATTTATTAATGTATTGTTTATTATATTCAATAAAAAAAACTATTAACGTAACGGGTAAGTAAATTAAAATTTGTATTTTTACATTGACAGACTTGTCAGCCCGATCACAAGGATTTGTTTGATTTTAGAGACACTTCATTATATTATTCGTGTGTTCATAAATATTATTTTTGTATTTTGTGGTGGATTTATTTTGGGAATAAAATGATTATAAAATGAATTGAAAAACGTAAGCTATGTACAGTATACAGATATGCATGGAATATATAATTTGTTTTTCTTATTTAACATAACGATACATTTTCTTTACAATATATATATATATATATATATATATATACACGCAGTGTTGACGTTGACGCAGTTGACGCAGCTTCCCGCACAGTGACATAGTGTCCTGAGGACAGAGCACATACGTTGCTCAGAAACGTCGACTAATATGACAAGAAAGTGCAGTAAACGTGACGTAACAACCCGTGGTATTTATAATTTTAACAATATATATACGGTTTAATGAAGACAAACTTATAGAATGTCAAAAACATTAATGCTTACTTACTTACTTACTTATCTATACTTACTAGATACAATAGTTCAGCATGGAACTTTGCTGGAACGCTCTCCCGGGCTGGGCCCTCTAGAGCAGATGAAAGAATACAGAGGTAAAAACGCGTAAGCCCGAAAGCTGGGGTGATAATAAAAATTAATTTGGGGATGAATGGGGGTAGAACCTGCTACAATGGAATCAGTGTGAAAACTGAATTGGTGCTCAGTAGGAGGAGCGAGGGGGAGCCGTCTCAGTCTAGGGCTGAACCATCCAGGCTGGTATATTTGAGAACCGTGGTCTCTGCGTTCCAAACCATCGTCTCGATTAGCATCGTCGCCAAAAATGAGACGTAAAACCCAACTAATGCCCGTACGAGCGTTATATGGTTTAAATTAAATTATTGACTTGGCCAAGAGGAGCAACTTATGTCTAAGAATAACGTTCTCAGCTGAGACTGATGGTCAAGTCTCATGACCAATATTCTATACATGTACGTTGCAATGTTTCACGTTTTAAGGCGGAAACGCTAGTGGCGCGTTTAGCGTTTCGCGCTGCTTGCCGAACAAATGCAGTATTCTTGTTGTGTTTTACGGCCTTACTTTATCGGCAGGAAGTGGTGGATACACAAGCCAAATAACATATTCGCACTTAAAATAAACTGCTGCATTTTAGTGCGTACGAGGCAGTAATGGAAAGAGTGAGGCACACAATATATAGGAAGTTGTTAAAAACGCTACTAAAAAGTGGAAAACATTAACTACATTCTTATAAACATACAGTTTTGAAAAATTTGTGACTATATAGTCAAACCAAATCTATGGTCCGTATAATGAGATAAACGTGAAAACGTTTTCAAAACAGTTTCTAGTTGTTACATTTATCTGCACTGCTGCTAGACTCAGCACACCAATGCGTGATAATGTATAGCTTGAGTTATGTAGACAAGGTTAATTTTTTATTTCCGCACTCTTTCTGTACTTTTTGCATTCAACCCCATTGTATAGAACGGGGGATGTTTCAAAAAGTACAGAAGGTGTAGGTAAATCAAACAGTCAAAATCAACACTGTCAAAGTTCACCTGCTTGCACAGAAAAACACATCGGGTGGCTGTGTAGTGTATACTGTATTAACGTGACAGTTAAAAAAAAACTAGTTTTCAGGTCAAACCCGTAAAAAATGGGGTTGACTTGAACCGATCCAAACCAACTTTTGAGGCCAATACATGCGGTTTTGAAAAGTCAAAACTTTTTGAAATTGATTTTAATTACTTGCATGTATAGTAAATTTCGGGTAATTTTTTGCATGATTTCGGATTCCTGACTGTCCTTCCGCCACATGGAGACCTCCCCCCCCCCCCCTCCTCCAGGTTCACAAGCAGAGGTGCTGACACGGGAGTAGAGGTTAGCAATATATTAACTACTAAATATGCATAAATCTTATATTAGTATTACCGCTTTACTGGTTTCTTACAAAACTATTTAATTTGAGGTAACGCTGTTAATTTCTGCACAGTCTGTGGTGTGGTTTGGTGTGAAGGGCCGTATTTTATGTTTATAGTTAGTGGCCTTGTCGACTGTTGTGGGAACGACGAAAAGTGAGTTTTTTTTTATCCACTCCAAGACTTTTCAGTTGGAAATAAACAGTTACTTCCATATTTATTCATACATCGTTTTACTTGTCTTGTACTATATAAGGGGCGTTGAAAGAAGCTTTACATTATGGTCGAGGTGGCCTGAGTAAACCAACGACCAACGACCACACGTTACACGCACCTTCCATCTTGATCCGTGGCTTTCCTCTTTTTATAAGTGATTGTTATTATACGTAACTAGTCTCAATTCTCATACCGACCTCAGAGTCATATCCGTTCATGCACGCTGTTTCCAAGAGAATCAATAGATTCCTGACGTTCTTTCACACATTCGAAAAGGCTTAGAAGAGTGCACAAGCCACGCCCTCTGTGTTAGGTATTTCCATGTATCCAACCCAAAATCGTAAATTATCCCTTATGATTCTGTTTCAAGTAGAGGTAGGGATTACTAGCGAAGAAGAAAATAAAATTGGTACTTCATATTGAACTCGTCAATGTCGTATGAGGAACTCACTTACACTCTATACACTCGGCTTCATACCATATAGGCCCAGGGTGACTCTGCCAGTCGTAAGAGGCGACAGTAATGATAATAACCCTTCGTCAGTAGTAATTAATGATCTTGATGGTGTGCTTGAACTGCCGAAACCTTCAATATATAATATTATGACATCATCTTCATAACCAGTTTGGAAGCCGGATTTGTTTGTTGTGTTGACTGCTTCTATGCGAAGATGACTGGCCAAACAGACTTATACCATAGCGGGACTCGAGCCCCGTCCTTACCTGAGCCCTCCCTCCCTATGTCTGAACACCGATAGAGATGGCTCATCGACGTAAGACGCGAGACTCTAATTCGGGAGGTCGCCGGTTCGATTCCGGCCACCGGCAGTCTTGACTGAAGGTTTTTCCGAGGTTTTCCTCAGTCGTAAAAGCGAATGCTGGGATTGAGTCATACTGTCAGCCCTCGGACAATCCTTCCCAACCCAAACACCCTAATAACCTAGTTAGTCACCTGAAGAGGGGCACATCAGGTGAAGCTGGTGTGCACCCTAGAACGGGTATTCCTACAACAATTCTTATTATTGTCTAAACTACATAGATCCTCATAGGGATATTTAATTTCTTCAATTCCAAATCTAATGCTTATATTTTAAATAATTTACAAACCTTTGGATATTACAATATTTCAAATAATTTGCGACGTTCGTGGTGTTATAACATTGTACAAAAGTAATCGTTTTTCATACAAGAAACATGAACATAATTTCTAAACTATGCTCGAATGTATGAAATTTAAAATAAAAAATAATATAAATAAACGGTAAAAAATTAAGCTACGTATTGTTAATTTTTTTTGTGAAGGGGGGTCCGTATAGTTTTAAATAACGTCATGGTCTGTTTCATCCATCATAATCTATAGCCATTTACAACTTATTGCAATAACGTATTTTTTTATTCACTCAATATCTACAGGGTATGAAGTTTTTTTTTTGGGGGGGGGGGGGGGGGGGGGGATGTCAAATGACTGACACTTCGCCCCTATGTGTATTCCTGTGCAGCAATCATCAATCTTCTTTCTATGCTTTCATCTTTAATGTATGTAAATCAAAATTAAACATCCTTATATTCCGATCTCTTTAGTAGCTTAACAAAAGCACCAAATCTTTGTGAGGTTTCCCGCAAAGAATAATAACAGACTGAGTTTTATCTCATCTGATCCACATCGGATCTCCTTATAAGGCCAATGACTGTTTATCCACTACTAAAGTAATGTTAACTAAATACGGTTAGTCGAGAAACAGAACGGTTATTTTTAAACGTGCTGCTATAGAAACTGGGCACGTACGTCTTAGGCGGTGCACGAGGAATCACTGATGCTCTGACGTCACTCGTCAGCCGATGACTGAATAGTTTCTACGGTGCCTTACTACGCTCACTCATTCCTTATGTGAGAACAAACGAGCCACCAGGCAGAGCCTTAGAGGTCGGTAGAAATATGACATTAGTAGACAATACCTTGGTATCAGTGGCGTACACAGGAATATATTTCGGGGGGGGGGGGGGGGGACGCTGTCCAGAGTATGACATAGCTGTAAAAAGGTGTTCCACTGTGGGGGGACGCCCCCACCCCCCCCACCCCCCCAACAGCGCAGCAGTTTTTTTTTTTTTTATAATCGGTAGTTCTTAAGGTGGTTTTTACGTGTTTTGAAGTTAAGGTGCATGATATGTTCCTGGGCAGGTTTTCTACAAAAAATTATTAAAATTCTTATTATGAATGGGCATTAATAATAAATATATACAGACACGACACGTGTTTAATTCATCATTGAGTTTCGTGAGAAAGCCGGGATTTGAGCTGGTCTTACTTCAATATATACGCGCATACCGGAAATGTAAATCCTACTCTACAACCGGTAATTATGGTATAACAATAGGTTTACAGGGCGAAGCCCACCGAACATGGAGATAACAGGTGTACCTTAGGTAAACCTATAAGGTATCCTAACTACCATTGTGGTAATTTATGAGCATAATTTATTCTCTGACATGGAAAACCTCGGTAAAGTTTGAAACGCCTTCCTTCATAAGCTCAATTTAACAGAAAGCGTAAAATTACAGATTTCTGTTTTATCTGGTGTTTCACTGACGGTTAACTGAGTGTGGCTCGATTTTGAGTTTACCTTCAACTTCCGTTGTAATCAATTTAAAGTTAATTAAGTTCTCCTCCCAAGTGAATCAAACACACTTGGTTCTTTGGTCCACTGAAAACTGATATCAGACCGATACGTAGTAAAACTGTGGAGAGACAATTTTCATGTCCCTCCTCTTCAGGTAACTATAACTAGGTATTGCGGTATATTTGGAATAGTTGGGTAGGAATATCCTAGGGCTGTTAGTATAACTCAATCCCTGCACTAGCTTTCGTCTTGTGACTGAGGAGAACCTCGGGAAAAACTTCAGTCAGGACTCCCGGTGGCTGGAATCGAACCGGCGACCCCCCGAATTAGAGTCTCGCGTCTTACCGCTGAGCCACCTCTATCTTTGTTTGTGTATGACTTTCGTACGAGTACGTTTCGTACAAGTGTCTATTAATACGGTGGTGGACATGAGACAAAACTAAGACCTCTTCAGATTATGTAAATGTGAACCAATTATTTCAGGTATATTCAAGTGTGTAGTCCTAAAATGAGTGTCCTCGCCGCAATAAATGCAGACAAAATGTAGAGTTGTTTTTAAGCAGACAAAGGAGGGGTGCAGGGTAGATTTCTCCTTTTAAATTTGTGTCATGTTTATTGTTTATGACCATAGATGTACGTTGCCACCAAATCCACAACCTGAGATGCGGCCGTATACCCCAGGGACTAATCATGCTAAATGTAGTGGGTAGTGGTTTAGGCAGTATGCGTGCACGCTGTTTCAACTAAAGAAAACATATACCTGTACTCATGCTATCATATTACATTCTAATACTCAGCCACCAGTACGTGCACGCGCTGTTTCAACTAAAGTAAACAGATACCTATACTCATGCTATCATATTACATTCTTATACTCAACCGCCAGTTGCGTGCACGCTGTTTCAACTTAAGTAAACAGATACCTATACTCATGCTATCATATTACATTCTTATACTCAACCGCCAGTTGCGTGCATGCTGTCTCACCTAAAGTAAACAGATACCTAAAAACCCATTTAAAACTTCTCTTAATAAAATATTTAGCTGAAATTCACAACATCCACTACCGAAAATGTGCTTTTTAATTATCTAAAAAAAAAAACAGTTTTCACCGTAGGTGGTTACCCCATAAAGTAGGCCACTTATGACATATTTTTGTGTGACCGCATGACTCTTGCGTTGTGTTGAGGCTTTAAGTCTACCCATTAAAAACTTCACTTATAAAAATATTTGGCTGAAATTCACAACATCCACTCCAGTAAGTGTGTTTTTCAATTATCTAAACAAAAAAACAGTTTTCACCGTAGGTGGTCACCCCATAAAGTAGGCCACTTATGACATATTTTTGTGTGACCGCATGACTCTTGCGTTGTGTTGAGGCTTTAAGTCTACCCATTAAAAACTTCACTTATAAAAATATTTGGCTGAAATTCACAACATCCACTCCAGTAAGTGTGTTTTTCAATTATCTAAACAAAAAAACAGTTTTCACCGTAGGTGGTCACCCCATAAAGTAGGCCACTAATGAAATATTGATATACCTCAAACTATAACATTTGAAGTATTTAGCTGGGGGTAAACACAAGCAATATCTACTCAAAATTTCAAAGTTTTACTTAAAAATTCACAAAAATAACAGAGAGTGATAGCCGAATAAACAAACCTTTGGCACACTCCTAAAAGAACATGGAATACGCGACAAAATTTTCAGTTAATTCCAATTTTTCATTTCGCGTTAATGTTTCGAATAGTTTTGGCTTTTAAAAATCCCGGTACAGCCCAGATTTTTTTAAAAATCCAAAACATGTTTTTTTACATCGGATACATTATAATTAATCACACTGTAACCAAAAGAAAGAATTACTACAATGTCCTATTCGTGAGAGATTCCCCTTAAAAACCATATTTTTTTTTTAAATCAGTTTAGCCCCCCCCCCTGCTTGTGTGGGGCCTGGTTGGAGAGACTTGACCTGGGTGGTGCCCAGCCGCGGCTAGGCCGGTCTATTTTAGTTAGTGTAATTACTAATTGCTTATTGATAAATGTATTAGCATACAACTGACTCAATTTTGTTTTTAACATTTCGAAAATAATCTTCAAGGATGTTGAAGGACTCATCCAACAAGCACTGTATTATGGTGGTAGATAATCCTCCTTTCAGAGTTATTCGTGCCGGAACCCAGAACCGGCACTGGACTCTTACGCCATCGCTGAGTCAGTCAGTTCTCTCAGTTTCAGCTTTATAAGTGTATACTGGAGTTCGAAAAATTAAACAATTCCTACATTCTACGCAAAACTTGGAAGTCATCCAAATGTCATAATATTCTATTACTACCACATTCATATGTAAGGATGTGTGAACAAATTCCTACTTACAGCTATTTCATGCAACAGTGCAGTAACCAGTAAACCATTAAGGTTTTCCGAGGACCACCGTGTTTAAAAGTGGAGGAAATCCAACGTTTCGCCCATATTGCAATGTTTTTCCGTCGGGACCTTTGAAGAGTATTGACACTGAAATGGCAACAGTTTTCGCAAGCGGACCTTTGGAACTATCGTAAAGGCATCTAAACTACAAGCGCACACAGTTTTATAGTCCAGTAAGTATCTGTTATATGTTTCTGTAGACTAGTAGCTACTGCCTTTGCGATAGTGTGTGTTATTCTGATCACTCTCCAAAGTACCCTGAAGAAACCCTTTTTCAATATGGTCGAAATGTTCGATTTTCTCGGCCTTTTAATTGATAAACAATCTCTGAGTTTATTATTAAGTCAATTAGCTAAATCGTCGCTATGATATTATAACCAAGAACATATAATATATTTCAAAAAATCCATTTGTAATAGTACTTTAGTCAAAGCTCAATGAATCTTCACGCAAGTAAATATAAATCACATAGTTGTAACATACGAGACCAGAAAGTTAGCAAAAATAATTAACAAAATTCGAAAAATAAATTCTATTTCGCTTAACATCTGCAGCAGCCGTATAATTGTGTCCTCGTTGACAACTGCGCCACATGACCTCTTTTACCAAACGTACTAAAACATTGGCAAGCCATATTCCTTGGAGTGTTTGCGCGCCTGTAAACCAATACGTGCCACCCACACTCGCCATACACCGTGTTTATGACAGAAGGACATGGGTTCGACTCCCTGGATGTCCACAATACATGTGTACGCCTCGCGGCCTCGCTTAGTACACTAATAAGTAATGAATTACTCATGCATGCAATTGAACGAATAGCCAACGATTAGTAAAACATTATCATTATTAATAATAATGATGAAAAAAATAATAATAATAATAATAATAATAATAATAATAATAATAATAATAATAATAATAAAAATAATAATAATAATTATAAAATTAATAATAATAATAATAATAATAATAATAATAATAATAATAATAATAATAATAATAATAATAATAATAATAATAATAATAATAATAATAATAATAATAATAATAATAATAGTAAAAATAACAATACTTTTGATAAATTAATTTGATTGAAGTGCAGCTGTACTGAATAGTGTGTTATTGGTGTGCCCACACCTATGCACAGTACTGTACTGGTTTTCCACACCTATGCACAGTGCTGTACTGATGCTGGTATACGGCCTCGTGAACAACTCTCATGATCATCATTCAGTCACGTATTTCCTCTTTGTTGGAATGGAATGACGGAAACGTCACGGTTTTTGCATCTGCAGTTACGTCAGAGGTGATGGAGGATGTGGCGGTACCCGTGCTATACTGTTTGCCACTGTAATGGTGGTAACTGTGTATACTACAACTATGCATAGTGCACAGTGCTGTACTGTTTGCCACTGTGACTGTGATGTGGTAACTATGTGTACTGCTCTGTTGGCCACTGCTATGGTGGTAACTGTGTATGCTACACCCAGGGCTTAATTTCTAATTGAAAAGGAACCGGAACGCATAGTTTTTTCGCCTTCCATAATTTTGAACCAACCCCGCCAACCACAGTGCTTGTAGAAGAATGCACACACACGCATATAAATAAATATTCTACCACACACACTTTTTATGAGTGGACGAAGGAAGCTCCGATTATTTCCTTTGTATTGGGGTCTGACTACCTGGGGGACACTCATCAGTGAAAAACTCGCATTCAGTGAAAAACTCGCATTCATACAAGTGAATGAATATTTTGCAATTTTCAAAGACAAGTTCCGTTCCCCGTGTACATAATGGGAATTCATGACTTTTTAAATCATGAGGAAAACAGTGTGTGAGATTTAAAATAATACCGGAACGCGCGTTCTGGTTTCAGAAAAGGAACCGGAACTGTGTTCAGGTGCGTTCCGGCTCAAATTAAGCCCTGGCTACACCAATGCACAGTGCTTTATTGTTGGCCACTGCAACCTCAACTTGTAATAAGTGCATTAGCCATTAACACGTCGCTCTGTTAGCGGTTTGCAATGAAGTCCTTGAGACGGAACAATGACTTGTTGATATTGGACATGCATGAACCACTTCAGTGGAGCGGCAAGAGTTAGAGCACAGGTAACAACGCTCTGGTTGACAACCTGAAGCTATTCAAAATGCACCAAAATATTCTTAGGTTTATCCTAACAAAATGCGTGTGGTAAGCGAATCGATTCTTGTTGCTTTACGTCTCTATTATTGCAATCGAGACGTTGAGGGGTGATAGATGAAGATGTTGAAAGACAGATAGATACAAAGAGCGCAAGTCTTATGCGGGATTCAAACCCGCGTTCATCAACACTTGTTACGTTGGTCTTATGCTTCCGAAATAGCCGATTTCAATAGTACCAACTTAATTTTCTACTTCTCTAGTTCTTACCGTTTACTTGAAACAGGCCTATTAGGGATAATTTACAACCTTGGGTTGGTTACATGGAAATTGTGAACACAGCGGGCGTGACTAGTGAGGCTTGTGCACTCTACTAAGTGGAAGATTGTATTTGTGAATGTGTGAAAGAACGCCATGAATCTGTTGATTTCGTTGAAGTAGTGTGCATGACAAGGTGAGTATACACGGATAAGAGACTAGTTACGCTGGGAGTAGGGTTTATAATGGTGGAAAAACAGGGTTTTGGGTTTTTCCCAATGCTCTGGAGAAGTATGTCTTTTTGGGAAAAATTGTATGAAAAGTTGAAAGTAGGTACTCCCAGTAACAAATTAAACTTTGAATGATAATATAGAGTTGTACTACAATAATAAAGAAACCAGAGATTGTAATACAGTAATACTGATAGACTGTGTAATGAGTTAGAAGCTAATGTTTCCTTATAATATAGAGAGAGATACGACTTCGAGAAAATAGCGTTTTGCATAAAG
Organism: Isoperla grammatica; assembly: GCA_945910005.1. NCBI lineage: Eukaryota > Metazoa > Arthropoda > Insecta > Plecoptera > Perlodidae > Isoperla > Isoperla grammatica. The sequence continues at coordinate 7,137,764 of OX246745.1, forward strand.
ATGTTACGTATAGATGTTGTTAGATTAAAATATTGTACACATCGTTCTCTAGCCACATTTCTCACACGGAATGTAATTAATATTACACTTTTTAGGTGAAAACGATTTTTTCTGTTTTTTCCGGAAGAAGCTGAATAACAGGATTTTTTCCCAAGTGAAAAATTTCAGGAAATTTTAAAACCCTAGTTGGGACTATGAGTCAATCAGAGATCGAACTCTCACCCGTATGTATATGCGCTCGAAGCTGGGGCCCCTCACACGCCCTTTAGCTATTCCATTCGTTCCAGAGCTATTTCCAACTCCGTTCCACACGTGGTCGATTTCCTTGATTTCGTTGCGTGTACTGTGCGTGTGTTTCCTATCTGCGTGTGTTTTCTATCTGCGTGTGTTTTCTATCTGCGTGTGTTTCCATCTGTTGTGAGACCAGTGTTCCTTCGATTACGAGATTGCAACTGCTTGGTTGGCAAGTTCGCCCTGAATATAGGTTACATTACATGTTAACTTGAACAGAATCGTGTGCATTGAGTAGTTTACTAATAATCGTGAGTGTATTGAGGTGAAGGAAGCCAACATGAACAGGTCAAAAGACACAGCATTTATATTTTTATATTTTATTTTTATTTAATGTCAAATTACCGCGGATGGTGAAATGAATCATTGGAAAACTGATTTCCATTCGCAATCTGTATTGAAATGCTGCTACTGACTCCAGCGTAGTTTAATTGGCCGCCAAAGACACAAGGTATAATCAGTAGCCTGAACTTTTCCAACCGTAACTTGTGCGGTGTCCTGTGTCCAGTAAATGCGTGTAACCCTCTTAACTTACTAACGTAACTCTTGATTAAGGTTTTGACGTTTTATATTCTCAAATATGGATGAAAACATAGGATGTCGAGAGGTGCAGATTTACCAATGCTAAAACATCATTTTAAACGATGTTACTACTACTAATGACCTATTGTGCCAAATATTGACAAATAACATGAAAACACTCTTGTGAGGTGCAGATAAGACGCCAATCTTAAAACATCTAAACCATACTGATGTATTCTGCCAAATATTGACAAATAACATGAAAACACTCAAGTGAGGTGCAGATATTACGCTAATCTTAAAACATCTAAAACATACTGATATATTTTGCCAAATATTGACTTATAACGTTATCCGCTATCTATTAAAGTATTATACACTCTAACAGAGTGTAGCCCATTTTTAAATAACATGGACTATAGAACGGTTCTTCTTTTTTTATGAAGGATCAATTTTACAAAGAGAATTTAAGCTCCCTTAAAGGTTGTTAAAATGAGGATTGATTATTTATAACACAATATCATTCAGCATTACAATGCATAATCAGTATAGGTATAACTACATCTCAGAATACATTTTTCTCTTTCTGTAGATACGCTAACTTGTCATAATGAAACAGAATTAACTGAACTAAAGAGTTCTAAGCCGCAGACAAATTGGCAGAACCATATTCAGCCGTAACGAAATAATTGTGCATGTAGTTTAAGTTATAGCTCTTAAAAATGCAACCTGCACATTCATTGTTATATCCAGCATAATGAGCACGGTCGTTCCACTATGCAATGATATTTCATGCCTTTAGCTACGGCTGTCGTAGCATAGAAGCTTTATGGGCAAATTATTGAATTCATAATTTTGTAAACATAATTTATGTTTTGATTGTCTAAAGAAGCCGTCAACTTGATTGCAAACTCTGTTTGTATTTCAGATAAGAGGGGCTTCAGTGATTGCCATCGCCTCACAAATCCAAGATGGCCGTCAGGAAGACAAGGGACTCCGACTGTTGCAGCGTCAATTTCCTTAAATATTTACTCCATATTTTCAACATAGTATTTCTGGTGAGTGCTTCATAAACGCATCGTCGCCTTAGAACCATAATGATCTTACTCCGCATGTAAATGCCGGGAAAAGTTATGCGTTAATTCTTACATATTTTATCTTATATAACAAGGATTTATATTACTATTCCTGTGCTCATAATAATGTTAGTTGATTTTGAAGTTACTTCAATTTAATAATTTACAACTTTTCATAATTAAAATAAATTAACTGTATTAAAATTAAACAACATTACAAAAAATTAAAATCAAAATTTGAAATTTCGAAATTTTTGCTGCAAAACATTGAAGTAGTGGAGTTAGAGCATGATTGAACTAATAATTTACTTTTTCATAAAATATGCGAGTTAGAACAGTACCATATATGGTTCTATGGCGACGAAACGTCACTATTCACTACGCTATGTCACCTGTCTCGACACAAAAACACTCTTGCCAGTAAAAGCTGTAAACTAAAGTTAAAGCGGACCTATCTCGCCGAATTCACGTTTATTGACGTTTTATTGATAATTATGTTGAGAACGAGTCAAGACATTGGAAAAGTGGTTCATATCATATCTGATATTTCGTTTTGTATCTTTTAAACAATTATTTTAAAAGCGTTCAAATATTTTTTGCGACTGTCATTTATATTTATATTAATTTATATAAAAAAAATCGTAAACAGTTACAATATTGTAATGTTCTAAATTAATTGTACAAAACCAAATCCAGGGTATGGATCACTTTTTCAATATCTTTGTTGTTATTAGGTGTGAACATAAGTTGTGAAAGGCGTGCAGCAACATCACAATAAAGTTGATCAAGCACATTTGGAAAAATGAAATATGTATACAGGAACAAACAAACTAAGAAAGAGCACTAAATTATCTAAAGGATGACATATTATGTTGATTTACTTTTGGGACAATTTAAGGACATTTTTAAGCAATATTATTACACCAATAACAATACCACAATAACAAACCAAAATCGGGTGTTCCGCCGGCTGTGTAGAGAAACATTTGTATGCTAACTTGTGTGTACAAAATATCCTAATGTTATTACCTCGTAGCATATTAACATGAGTTTAATGCATAATACATTGTATTACTAATTACATTAGCAATTAGTGTTTTACAACTGGCCAATGAGCAAGCATAGTAAACCTCAGCACATACGTATAGTCAGTTACGCCCACTTTTATGTTCCTTGCATGGTCTCTTCAGATTTATATCCCTGTTAATATTACTACCGTATTGTGGTGATTATTTTTATTGTTGCGCTTGTAAAACGTGTCAGTTTTTATTACCCCCATAGTTGCGGAATTCAGCAGGCAGTAAAAATGCACGCATTATTAAACTTCGCAATAGATATTTTATTGATATCCTGAAAACACTTTCAAGTTAACCGTGTGGAGAGCAGCGTGTGTTACATAAGTCTGTGTTACAGCTTGCCGGGCTGGCTGTACTGGCGGTGGGCGTGTGGACAGCAGCGTGTGTTACAGTGGTCTGTGTTACAGCTTGCCGGGCTGGCTGTACTGGCGGTGGGCGTGTGGACAGCAGCGTGTGTTACATAAGTCTGTGTTACAGCTTGCCGGGCTGGCTGTCCTGGCGGTGGGCGTGTGGACAGCAGCGTGTGTTACAGTGGTCTGTGTTACAGCTTGCCGGGCTGGCTGTACTGGCGGTGGGCGTGTGGACAGCAGCGTGTGTTACAGTGGTCTGTGTTACAGCTTGCCGGGCTGGCTGTACTGGCGGTGGGCGTGTGGACAGCAGCGTGTGTTACAGTGGTCTGTGTTACAGCTTGCCGGGCTGGCTGTACTGGCGGTGGGCGTGTGGACAGCAGCGTGTGTTACAGTGGTCTGTGTTACAGCTTGCCGGGCTGGCTGTACTGGCGGTGGGCGTGTGGACAGTGGTTGACAAGCAGCGCTACCTGTCTCTCCTGACAACCGTCACCTATGCTCTGGCTGCCTATGTTCTGATCGCTGCTGGAGCTCTAGTCATCATCGCTACCTTCATTGGCTGCTACAGCGTTCTGAAGGAGAACCGATGCCTGCTTCTCATAGTAAGTTACACTTGTCACAATGCAAGACGACTTTCAAATACATTACTTTGCACTTATTTCAATTCTACTTTTTAACACATTCTTTTGCATACAATTTAAATCCACCCTTTCAAAACACCTTTTTTACAAAATGTTAGTTTTTTGCTTCAATAGAGGTATACTTTTTTGACAATTTACAATATACCTAAGTCTCCAAAGGATAATCATTTGTACACTAGCCCGAACGTAACAAGTGTCATTATACCAACCTCAGATCCTTATCTAGTACTTAGCTAGTATCAGGCACGCTGTTTCAATTAAAATCAATAGATTCATGGCGGTCTTCCGCTTAGTGGAGTGCACAAGCCTCGTAAGTCGCCTCCTGTGTTAGGTAGTTCGAGGATTTCAATTCAAGCTCGTTAACTATCCATAATGCATATGATTCAAGTAGAGTAAGGAGCCAACTTCAAATAGTGGGTTTGCCGTTTGCCTGTTACTCCGTGTGACAGCATGACTCTTGCGTTGTGTTGAGAATTAAAGTCGATCCAATGAAACTTAATTTATAATGACATTTGGCTGAAATTCACAACATATACTATCGTAAGTGTGCTTTTTAATTATCTAAAGAAACAAATGCGGGTCACCGGCTTACTTTTTGAGTTATCTTCCCCATTGTAAGATTGGAAAAACCTCTACACCTGTTGACCAAAAACACAATACAGTAGACCAACATGAAATTGAAAATGATTAACGTATGTATCACATTGTAGATAATGAAACACTGACTAGAGCAGGGTTTTATAAAGTACATGTAACCGAACTCGTCTATTTCATTATCATGTGACTACTTACTTTGGAGGAATACCTACCTAAAATGTCGCATAGTTCCTAAGGATGTACAGATAAAAAAAGCATCGATGCGTTTACATAAAGTCGTTCCAAATAATAGTTAAATTAGTTACTAATTACTATCGGTTGATATTTTACAAATTTAATTTCCAGCAAAAAAATGCCATTACAAGTAGTTCTTTCCACGTTTCTCCCTATACATATGATAAAAATATTGCCCAGGAAATTAAGGTAGCGAATGATGTCCAATTTATACAATTAAACTTAATAAGTGGTTTATTTTTTTTTAAATGTTCAACATTTATTGTCTTATGAAGATAATTTTACTGCGCTCTTCGCATTCATTTAAATAAATTGAATTTATAATTAATGCCTGATGGGACATACTGGGAAGTTCGGCAACTGTGGTATGTCCTGATGAGGACTAATTCCCTCTTTTGTTTTAAGGACATATCTCTTAGTCTTCCTTGCAAGTATTTGAATATTACCGAGACCTCATTAGTGGGAAATGTTGAAATGAAGCCAAAGCAGCTGAAGATTGCACGGAATTTATAAAGAAGATTTATATGTACACTCATGATATAGTTCAGAAACACAATAGTTCCCCCCATTGGATGAATTATTGTTGTTGCCAACTTCGCATTTGTTAAAATGCATCTCTTTATATGTTTACTTGTAATGTTAATTGCGTGATTGAGTTGGGTAGCGTTTTATTGCCGAACATCATGATATCATTCCTATTTGCATTCTCCCTCTGGCCATCCATAGGTTTAAATGCAAATTCGTTGAGAATCTCAACAAAATACCTGTGTCTCGATTCGTTTTGTGAAAATAGTTTGGTATGCTCGTGTTTCTTCGCGCTTTTGACGTGGCTGTACTCGGGTCCGACCGGTTACTCATTGTAGGAGCCAATTAAGCTCACGGAGCCGAAATGTGGATCTCAAAGACAAAGTATTGGCGATAACCGCTTCAAAGTAACGGGGGCTCGTTAGTCGTTAGAGATGCAAACAGAACAGAAATACCTGCGAGGTGGAGAGAGGGAGAGGAATCGCGACAATGCAGTTCGAACAACATGAATGAGACTGTTGAGCGTGGGAAACTGCACGGGCGCGCAATTAACGTACTTGCATCTACGACAACCGAGCAGCTCCGAGGACAGGAGGACAGGAGGACGAGGATGAGGACGAAGACGGAGACGGAAACAGAGACGACACAGAGACGAAGACGAAGTGTAGACGAAGACGAAGCTGAAGACGAGGACGAAGACGAAGACGAAGACGAAGACGAAGACGAAGACGAAGACGAAGACGAAGACGAAGACGAAGACGAAGACGAAGACGAAGACGAAGACGAAGACGAAGACGAAGACGAAGACGAAGACGAAGACGAAGACGAAGTGCAGACGAAGACGAAGACGAAGTGCAGACAAAGACGAGACTGTGACTACTCACATCTTACCTCTCACCTCTCACCTCTAACCTCTCACCTCGCCACTGATCACTCACCTTTCACCACTGACCACTCCAATCTCACCACTCACCACGTTCACCGTTGGCGTTGAGACGATGATGACGCCTCGGGCACATTATTGTAACACTTGGAATTCTCATGTGGGAGTTGCAAATTATGCTTATTTCGTAACCTCTGCTGTAATTAGTACAAGTGATATTACGTATTGAGCAATTCTCTGCACTTTATTCACCAACTGGAATGTTATAAGTCTAGCTCTCCCGTTTGGGAGGTAGCGGGTTCGATTCGGTGCCCACCACCGGCAATTCTGACTTGAAGGGTTTTCCGAAGTTTTCCTCAGTCACAAGGCAACTGCTGTGTTGAGTCATAACATCCCTTGGACCTTCCGCCACCTGCAATCCTGACTGAAGGGTTTTCCGAGGTTTTCCTCAGTCACAAGGCAACTGCTGGGTTGTCATAGTAACAAACATTCCTCGGACCTTCCACCACCGGCAGTCCTGACTGAAGGGTTTTCCGAGGTTTTCCTCAGTCACAAGGCAACTGCTGGGTTAAGTCATAGTAGTAGTCATAGTATCCCTTTGACATTTCTTCCCAACTATTCCCAATACCGCATGATGCCTAGTTAGTAGTTAGTCACCTGAGATGGGGGTGAGCTTTCCCTGGGCAGGTTTCCCACGAAAAATTATTATTCCACACATATTCCACAGTCAAACCGATTTCTTAGTTATTTTTAAACTAGCCAATAAATAAAAATGCTCTGGCTTTATAGTGTTTCCTACTTTAAAGTGAGGTTTCGATAGTGGGCAGGAAGTTACTTGTTCAGAAGTCTGTTTTGCGTGCGGTATGCCGTGCGCACGTGCTGGCCCTTCTTATCTGGAGTACCCTTCACTGCCAGGCAGGCACTCTCACTCACGTGCCCCAGCCCCACGTTACATGTATCTATACAAACCGAAATAACATCTGAGAAGATGTAGGGGCGCTAGTGCCCACACAGCACACAATATCCAGTAGATATCCAGATATAGTCTACAATATCTACACTAAAGAATATCCACTGTGAATATCCTTGAGATGTCCAGAAAATATCCATATTTATTTATAATTATTTAAATATCTACTGGATGTCTAGTAGATATTATAAAAAACATTAAATGTCTCATGGTGTGGATATTTTATAGATATTCGTAATACCTCTACAAAACATCCACCCACTTGAGAGATTGTAATGCATTTTATAACTGCGTATTCCGAAAACGAAATTTTTATTTGCGTATGTGTTTTTAAATAATGTTTGCTATTTTACAAGTTTCGTATTATTATTATTATTACCACTATTATTATTATTATTATTATTATTATTATTATTATTATTATTATTATTATTATTATTATTATTATTATTATTATTATTATTATTATTATTAGTATTTTTATTATTATTATTACTATTATTATTACTATTATTATTATTATTATAACTATTATTATTATTATTATTATTATTATTATTATTATTATTATTATTACTGTTATTATTATTATTATTATTATTATTATTATTATTGTTATTATTATTATTATTATTATTATTATTATTATTATTATTATTAATATTATTATTAATAATACTATTATTAGTATATTGCTTTACTGAATTTGTCACAAGCTCAGTCAAAGTCGGTGTTTTTACGATTTTACCGCGTAAACGAGCATTTTTTTTTTTACATCTTTCTCTCCTACTATTGGAAGTGACGGTCAGTATAATATGTATTCAATGTTTCGTTTAATAATCATGTTTAAAAATAATTAATTCAAAAATATGTGTTATAGTTTTAATCGGTGTGAAATTTGAACGGCTGCTTTCTTGGCGCACTAATTCTTGCATGGCGGTGGTCGGTGAAGTGCGAGCTTCCGGTCGCTTCCGGTTGTCGCGGCTCGCCTAATGCTTGTTTCACTACCTGGACGTCGACGAGCGCTAGCGCCAGCGCCGAATCGAGCGCTCGGCGCTCGATTTTCATGGCGATTCACGACATCACAATCACTTCCGGCAACACAGTTTCCGGCACACTTCGTTTTGACAACAACATGGAAGGAGACGACGATACGGTTTACGAGTTGATTATAAATGAAGTACAGAAATACCCAGCTTTATACGACTTTCAAAGTAAATTGTACAAGAGTCATAATCAAGATTTAATATGGAAAAAAATCTCAGGAGATTTGAACATCGACGGTAAGTTAATTTTATCGACATAAATGAGTGCATACATAACCTCACTCAATCTAGACTAGGCCTAGCTAGACCTTTGAGTAGGGCTAGCCTAGGCCTATATGTAATGCTAAGACCATAGCGTATTAATGAAATAATCCAACACAGAATTAATAACAATCTTCGTCGTCTTCTCCTTCGTATTTCACGCAAACGAATTATTTCAGCCTGATTAAGAAAGCGTACCATCTTGAAATCTTCCCTACAGCGTTCTGTCACTGTCAAAATGACAAATTCCCGCGTTTTTATGCATTTCGTTCAGAATATAGGTGGCGGAGAACGGAAACGGTACACAAGCGCCGAGAAGCGCCGGCAACAGAAGTTGGATTCAACCAACTTGGGCGCTTCAGAGCGCTTCGAAGCGCCGCTTCGACCTGATTGGTCGGATCATCCACTTCCGGCGCTCGGCGCTCGTCAACGTCCAGGTAGTGAAACAAGCATAACCTCACCGGCAGTCTGGCATGTCATGTTACGCAGACTCACGCCTCGTAAAATTGACGATTGATGAATATTTTAGGTGTTAATTCAACTGTTGTGTAATGTGAAATGTGCTAGGCATATCGACAAGTAACGATGGAAATTCAGGTAAGTCTTTGTAATTAGTTATCTATACGTACATGCTTGACTGAATTAGCCTAGCCGATAAGTTAGGTTAGGGTGACTAATTCCCACGAGGCTTGATGAGGCCCTAAGTACTGTAATCAGATTTTCAGATTAGATTTGTAGCCTATTCTTCATCAGACAAGAATGTAGTTTAGACCCTAGAAATCATGGAATTCATTTCTGCTTAGTGATTAGGCCTATGTCTAGCATAGGCCTAGCTTACATCGGCTACTGGGATTTGATAAGGTGTAGGCCTAGGCCCTAGGCCTAGGCCCTACCCTAGCTTTGATTAAACTTGTAATTCTTTAAGAGCAAATTCAGGCTTAGGCAGGCCCTAGCCTAAGCAGTTGGCTGGGTAGTGAAAGTGTTTGTAGGCCTAGGTCTAGCCTAGGCCCTAGGCCTAGGGCCTAGTTAGTAGTTTCATTGTGGTAGGGCCTAGGGCCTGGGCCGCGATTCTGAATCGGCGTCAATAAGTTTAACCCTAGTTTTAGTCGTTAAAAGAAGGCAGTGAGCCAATCACCGCCTTGCATTCGCGTACTGTAACGACATAAAGCATGCGTTAAACTTATCACGGCCATTAAGAATCGCACTGCTGGTCTAGAGCTGGAACCTTGCGTCTTATTGTAGGTCCTACTCAAATGTTCATTGTTGGTTAGCTTAGCCTGACTAGGGCCTAGTAATGTAGGCCTAATATGTTAAGCCCTAGGTCTAGGCCTACCGAGACAGGTTTTAGTTTGAACTACGCTAGGGTCAAACCTAGTTCCGACTAAGGTCTAGGCTAGGTAGACCTTCGATAAGCCTTAGCAAATTTTAAACACACTAACCATCTAAGTATAGGCCTATGCCTCCAATTACATGTTTTAAATAAACCGCTGTAGGCCTAGTACGGAAAATCTGTTAGGTTAGGGGCTATTTTAACTGTAGGCAAACATACGGAACATTTACGGTTGCTATTTCAACTGTAGGGTTGGCTCGCGGGAAACTCAGAGTATTTTATTTTAACCATAGACTTGATTAGGCCTAGGCCTACGAAAGATTAAGAACCCCAACTGGAACCAGAACTATGCAAACATGTATAGGCAGGCTGTTCTTTTTGTGTGGTCTGATCTGATCTTTAACTGATGCCACGGACTAGTAGGCCTACAGCAGTACAAACAAGCTTCGAGTCTGCGAGTAGCATGGTGGGCCACTTACGCTACTCGCAGGCTAGTAAGATGAACTTATATGATTTGGGGTAGTATTAAAGATACCTTCGTCTTTTATTGGCCCTTCTTTGCATTAGTAGGGGAGACCGGGGCACAGTGGGCCATGGGGCACAGTGGGCCAAGGCCTATAATAGCTGATTGATTAATTTTAAAAATCTTTTTTTTTTTTGTGTATGGTTGGTATTACTGGTGCACACTATGCACCTGGGTTTGAGGCTTCAAGATCGCCACCTCACCTTGATAAGAGCACATGGTGGTTATAGCCTACTGAAAGTAAAAACAAAGTAAGCTTTCATTGGTGTTATTTTGCAATGACAAATGTTAATTAATTATGTTCCTTTGGTTCAATAATATAATTATAATGTGTTGAAGATATAAATCATACAATATCCATGGTAACTGTCAATGGAAAATTCTCAGCATTGTTGAAAGAAAATAGTGCAGCTGGGGCACAGTGGGCCACTATTTTTGGGGCACAGTGGGCCACCAAATAGATTGTCTGATCTGTACAAAAAAACAATGATAAAAAAAAACACAATTGGCTCACTTGTAAAGAAAATCCTTAAGATAATGACATTTATTTCAAATTAAACTAGACTGCTTCTACTGAGTATTATATGTATAACTATTTAAGTTCATTTAGTAAAATATTTTATTGATTAATTTAATTGTTACGAAATTATTATGTAGGCCTATGTGATGATATGTTGTGATTTTGTGTATGACATGAAAAATAGCATATTGCTTATGCAAATATACTACTACTACTTCTACTAAATATTTGATCATACTTGTGTACAATAACTCACATGGTTCACTGTGCCCCGGTTCCTGGCCCACTGTGCCCCAGCCTGGGGGCACAGTGGGCCACTTTGCATGCCTTTTTCTTTTTTTCTTTTTACAGGAATGTTGCATTTGCAGGTATTTGCAAAAATGACACTAGATTCCCAAGGGGTTGATTGATGTGTGTGCAAATTTTCTTGAGTCTGCCTTTAATATTTATGGATTTATGATATCAAATGTGAAATTTGGCCCACTGTGCCCCGGTCTCCCCTACAAAGTTCCTATAGTCCAATAGTGAACTCGCACGTGACCTTGCAATTCCTATAGCCTTTCTATTATCGGTTATTATCGAAAATTAATTGAATATTGAATATCGGGTGCATCCCTATTACTGTACATACATATCCATATTATGAAGATGATCTGGTGGAATAATAGGCAGATAAATAATTATGTACTTGCAATAACATTTACAGGTAAAAGAGATGTCACGCATTGGAGGGGATACCACAAATGAGGCTACAAAAAGAATTTTGCGACGCATCATGACCGATAAGCTCGCATCCAACTATAGTTGGATTGGTTTTAAGAAGAAACGTATGTTTTCAACTCTTCAGCTAAAGGATGTTTTATTCGGTAAGTCGTGTTGATACGTATGTGTATATTTATTTATATTATTTTCGATATATATTTCTTAAGCATGGGCCTACTTTTTTTTATATTATACATTTATTGTAGACTACAAAAGTGCCAGCCATAAGCATTACGTCTTTGTGAAGAGAAAACTCAGCATTGAACCAACCTAGCTGAGAGTAATCCCATGATGCGAACCTAACATATTTTACCAAAAACTGTTTCAATAATTATGTTTGTGACATAGGGGGCCTAATTGTATGCAGGGGTGGCTCGTCAACTATTATAATGGAGGTTGCATTAAAATCATAGTAGGCGTACGCAACAAGGTGGCATGGAACAGCTGGGCCCCAATCACCGAGGGGCTAAAATGCAGAAATTTGTTGGGGCTTGCGTTATGCTTGATGGCCTACATTTTGGGCAAATAGCCTCAAAGCGGTAAAACAGAAAGCCAGCATATACAACAATTCAGGTAGTTATAGATAAGATAGCCTCCACTGATAAGTATATCCAGTTTTGATAAGTGAAGTAATACTAAGTAGGGATGGGCAAAAGCGTGTACTTCACTAAACGTGTACACTGCTGCTTGCAAAGCTGTGTACACGTGTACACGTCCGTGGGGTCCCGCTTTCGAAAAAAATCATGTTCTGTCCAGGCCGAAAAATTATGTTTTAAAGGGTTGTTCCCGCAAACAGTTTCAAGACGTAATCCAACGTGTTTCATGGTTCTGACCTCGGATCACTTGTGACAAGTGACAACTGAGGAGTGAGGACGGTCGCTCATCCCATGAAACCACTCGTCGGCGCCAAGCCCTCCGTGGCCGGTCGTACACAGTATATAGTATTACACGCGGCGCGTTTATTGTGACGAGAGAAACAGTAAACGTGTACACGCATTAAAGCGTTTACACGCGTATACTATCCCATCCCTAATACTAAGTAAATATGTAAATTAGTACTATCCAAGCATTTTCTGTAGCTGTAACCGCCACTTGAACTAATCTAATTTTGGGTTTGGCCGGCCTTTTATTTTTATTTGTAATTATTCCTCTAATGTTTTTCTTGAATACTGTTTTTGATTAGATCACGTATTATTGGCGTCATTCAAAAGTAGACCTACATGGTATTGGGCACAATAGTATATCACTGAAATTACAAATTACGGAACATTGATGGCCAAAACACGAGAACACAAACTTACTTATCCGAATTGAAACTGACGACTGAACATAATGTCGTGCGGGCGTGATAGACCACACGCTGGAAACGTATACCCTCTTGGGGTCACAATTTTTTTTTTCTGCAGGAGCTGTACGCAATAACGTGACGACGGCCACAGAGCACCAAATAGAGACCGCAGTGAAGAATTGGCTACGCCATGCCCCTTACAGGACTTGAGCAAAAATGTCGGTACAGTAGATGAAGCTGCTTCCTTGTCAGATAGCATTTGATTACTTAATCAAATTATTATTACTATTATTATTATTGTGTGTGAATGAATGCAACCAAATGCTAACCCAAATTACATTTGAAAATTCAAAAATCAGAAAAATGTAAGCCTAATGTATTATTTAAGTGACACCAGACACGTAGTTCCCAACCTTTTTTTGATTCAAGGCACCCCAAGCCTACATTCAGTAGACCCCCCCCCCCCCCCCCCCCACTAACACCCACGTCATAAAAATCATAAATTACTGTAATAAATCAATTCACTACATACATTTAATTAATGATAAATTAATGTTTTAATTGTTGTAAAACCACTTGCTTACAGTTGGCTATTACATAGTACATTATTAGCAAGGTCTACTTGATCTCCGCCTAGCGGAGGCTCGTCGAACTCCCCCTCCGCTAGGCGAAGATCAAGTAGACCTGCATTATTAGCTCAGTGTGACATTTGGCTTTGACTTTTTTTGACAAAATTGTCTTTGATTTGTGGCCGTATAGTGGACTAACATAGTCTCATTTCCTGGAGGGGGGGAGCTCAGGTGAGTCTCTTGACACAGTACGACGGGTACAAAGGGGAAGTGCCAATTCTGCGTATTTTTTTATGGCTTGTTTGACACAACGTCGTGCTCGGTTACGTCGATTTGTGTTGGGCCCCCGAGATCATGGCCGGTTGTTCTGTATTTTTTTCTCTATAATATTTAAGATAACCAGTAAGTTGTTATTTCATTTTGCTCATTCCCCCCCCCCCCCCCCCCCCCCTACCCCATAGTTACGTAGTGGCCGCATTTCTTTGGTATATTTACTATTTTAAAAAATTATGAAACGGCATATTTTTGTTCATGTGTGTGTATATTGGTATATACAATTATACATATAGTTTTTCTACTTTATATTGGTATACTGTCGAGTTTGAGTAAAATAAAACAAATAATTTGCATTATAAATTGATTTTTTATTTAGTAACTCACATCCCCACGAACATGTTCCATGGTAACCCATGCATGAATCATTTCCTAATGAACTCAAAATGTTTTTGGGACTTGGTGACTGAGCATGGATTGATCTTCCCAACAAGTTGTTCTCGATCAAGTTGAACATCCTATCAGGTCGCTATGGCCACTTGCAGCGAGTTTTGCCGATTAGGAACAATAACGCTGATCTGGTACAGGCTTCAATTTCATATATGTACAAGGCAATTTGAGAATGTTTGTGTCACATATGACTTGAAACCCAGCGTGATCGTAGCAAACCATGCATGGTGGGTGAGATGCTGCAGGTGACCGACATGGAAAGGTGAGTTGAGTAAATTCACAGCACAGCAGATGCGGCAGGTCCTTTAGTATTCTATTTTATTTCTATTTGTGATGCAGAAGTTGATACAGATCTAGGTGATTAAAGAAATTATGGGCAATAGTGTTCCTATCGCATTACCACCAAAGACCACGGGAATACTTGAATAATGCAGAAAGCAGCTACGCCACCGTGTGGGCGAATACTGGGACAATTTGGTAAAGCCAATTCCTAGCCAGCCAGACAGCTGTCGAAGGGGAGAAGCCAGACAAAAGGCAGTTGTCCTCCTTTTCCCTTTTTATCCTCTTAACCCCCTTTGAATATTTAGTCGTCGTCTATACATGCCTATGTGTCCCTTCTCCCTTGTTTCCTTCAATCACCCACCGGAGTCATATGACCTAGTTTTCCAGTACGTCCATACACCAAAATCAGACAAATATGCAGCAACTCAATATCCACCTATGATCCAACAATATCCACAGATGATCCAACAACATCCACACATGATCCAACAATATCCACACCTGGATGGTAAGTAGATTATCCAAATAATGTTCCGAGGTGGGACATTTGGATGTACACACAATCTCCATTAAATGTCAATGTCCAATTTTTGGATGTCTGGTGGATATGTAAATATCCAAAAATTAATGTAGTATAGATGTTCACTGGATATTCTGTGCTGTGTGGGTGAAGGGTGTATAGTCCTAAAAGTTGTGCAAGGAACACGCCGTCTGAATGTACTATTTACCATTTTAAATACGCCCCCTCCCCCCCCCCCCATAGGTAGGTGGGATAGGTGGGGGGGGGGGGGGGGGGTAGGTGGGAACCTACTCCATTAAACGGCAATAATTAGAAATTACATATAGCTACAATAACTGGTGTGATATCATGTTAGTATTTTTATTGATATTATTAATACTTCATTATTAATTATAATAATTTCTATACCATTTTAAATATATGTACTACTTGCATAAACAAATATTAGTATCTCCCTATACTTTTACCACGTGGGTGTTATTAATGCATATAAACATGTTTTTACAATCTTCAGAAAAATAAAAAATTTACCAAATTATCAATTTAAAACTGTTGTGTCATAAACATATACTCTATCAAGAGACATTAGAGATGCCAGTCCATATAACCTTGCACGTGCCATTGTATTATTGTAATTGTAATCTTGAACTAAGAGAAGTGTAAAAAGAAATTAAAATTATGTAAATGTAGTATGTAAAATGTAATGTAATGTAATGATAATTATAAATAATGTAATGTAATAAATAAAAAAAAATAAAAAAATTATGTACCTGTTTCAAATAGATGGTAGGAACTAGGGAAGTAGAAATGACTCTTACTGTGACCACTTGACTCTGCAAGATGTATGAGAGGGAAACTAAAGTGAGAATTGTTTGTTCCAGTACACCTTCCTGCTGCTTCTGATATTCCTGATGGAAGCAATGGTTGGGATCTTAGCGTACGTCTACGAGCGACACGTCTTCGACGAATTGACTTCCAATTTGAACTCGACGTTCTTAGAAAGCTACAAGATCGACCCAACCCGAACGAGTGCCATAGACCGCATGCAAATCGAGGTGTGTTCATTCTTTCTAATCACTGGCTTTGGTAGCAATGTTTCTAAATTGATTTACATAAATATAAGAAATGAATTTGTATATTTTATAGTCAACTTAGTCAGTTACAAGAACTGATTTTAAGTGGGAGACATTTATACAATTATTATGTGCTTCCTTGCTTATAATTAAATAATTATAAAAATTAATATTATATTAAAATATTTAAAAACAATCTATTTCTAAGAAAAATTACATCGATGACAACTAAACTCATAGGACAAGTGGTAATATTGACTACGTTTACCACGGATGCCGAGTTAGGACTAGCCAGTGTGTATAGTTGGTCTTAGGTCTCAGTTGAATATTTGTTTATCCCAGACTATAGTAATATCAGTAGTATAAGTAACGGTAGTATTAGTAGTGTAACTTTTAGTCAGCATACCAGCACCTTTTATTTTAGAAAAAAATCACTCACTGAATAATACACATACTTGAAAATACAATAATTACAATGTTCAGTTTAAAAAAAACTAATCTCAAATATGCCTAGCAGTTTTTAGTGTAGAAACATGTGTTATGTATCCACCTTTATAGCGTAAATATACCTTGTAATATAAAATACTTGCCTTGCTGAGACATGTTTGTTATGTTACAGTTTAAATGCTGCGGTGCCAACCAGACAGAAGATTGGATATATTCCAAGTGGTTGAAACAGAATCCCCACATAACAAACAAAGTACCTGATTCATGCTGTAAAACAGTGTCTTTGGACTGTGGCATCAGCGACCATCCTAGCAACATACACAACAAAGTGAGGATTGTGCACTTTGCTATGCTGTTCTACTTCCCTGTTCCCTTTTCTCTGTGTTGTTTCTTACATTAGCAGAACTAAAGATTCAGTGATGATTTGATAGGATTGATAGAATAGCTTGTTTGTTGGTTGTGTTCAGTTTCATTTTGCATTTCAAGTAGCCAAACTTTTATATTTTACAAGGTTGTCAACACAAGGGGACATGTATTTGAAATATTAGAAACAATGTAATTTGAATTTTACATTTTTTATAACTGGTACATTTTCAATTTGTCATTAAAATTAAAAACAAGTTTGATATCGATAAGTAAGACTTAAGTTACAGCCTGTCTCTAATATTAACCTACCATGTTGTTGAAAGCAAATAACTACACCGATATATTTTTTTTAAATAAGTTGTTAATGATTCAGATAGGTACATAGATGAAAAACGAAATTTAAATAAATATTAATAATATATACATTTCTTTGTTCCAGGGATGTATATATCGGCTGGCATTTGAAATTCAAGATCATCTTGTTATCATGGGAGCCGTCGGACTTGGAATCTGCATATTGCAAATATTCGGCATGGTGTTTTCATGTTGCCTTTACATAAAGTTAAAGGATGTTATAGATTGAACATTCTTCCAGTGTACTGAAAATGTGCTTTAATTATTATATATCATACATTTTGTCATTCTCTACTAACAAGAGTCTTTGTAAATGAGCTAGTATCTAACAGAGAAGTGAAACCAGAGCTTGATTCATCAACTTCCAGGCTGTCATAAATAATAAGCAAACCTCTGTAGGTTTAAAAGCGTTTGGCAGTAGTTTTGACATTTGTAGTTACCTATTACTCAAAATAGTAGGATTATTATAAATATGCACCTACTTGTAGAGTAATGTCATATCTACATATGGATGTAAGTATATTTGTAAGCCACATTAAACAATTTACACATTTTTTAGTTATGCAAATAAATTACTTCCATCGAAAATGTTCAACAAAACAGTACGAAGAACCTGCTCAAAAATGTGTATATTATTTTCGAACTGGTTGGTCACAAATGTACTTGTACGTTGATGTGATGTTTGTGTACTATGTAGTAGATAAATATTAATAATAAATCATAATCCGACTACATATATTAGTTTAAGAGTAATTAGTTGACGAACGATACATCTGTAAAACACCTGCTCTGAAGTTCTTCAATTATCATAATATTACATTGATAAATAATAAATATTATTACACTTATTGTAGACATATGTACAGTTTAATTTATTGTCATGATCGATGGTAGAATAAGTTCCATCGTGAATTCATTTAGTTGTACAATGTACATATTGTTTTCATCTCAAAGCAATACTAGAGTAAAATTAGGTTTAAGAACTTGTATATTTTTCTGGTGGATATGCTTCTTGTATTGTGTGTCTCAGTGCAAATGGTATTACAGTAGACCTAGTAAAATATCAGACAGAATAAAAAGTGACAGTAACAAATAGAGCAGGATGTAGGATACAAAAGGTAATTCAGTATCTTCAAACTTCAGTTAATGATTTATTATAAATGCTGCATATTTATTGTGAGTTTATGACAACTTGGGAGTTTGGCTTTTACTCCTGGTTTCAAACATAGAATATAATTATGAATCTCATTAAGCTATTCACCTCACTAACATATCCATGTATACCAGTAAATTATTGATAAGAAACTATTCATGAATAAATCTGCTTTGTGTCGACTGAGAGAGTGTCCAAGATGAATGTTGTCACATGCCCTGATGTGCTGTGCTGCATCTCATCCATTTATTACGTTGTATTTCGTGTACATTTTGATAGTATGTTTTGTATCGCTTCCCTTAACTTTATCAATATGCAGTGGCAAGATTGAAATTAATTTCTCTTTCTATACTTATCATGCTATCGACGCTATAAATATATGTATCATGTACAAAGAAATAAACATGAGAAAATATTCAATTCTGCATTTTTAATGTACCTATCATGTTGTTTGTTTATTTATTTATTAAATATTCCTATTCACATAATTTACAATACTGAATAGGCGTTGGCAGAAAAGAGCACAGCTCCAAACACAAAGAGTGAATGCCAACTTATACTTAAAGTATTTAATACCAAATATAGTTATGAACATATAAAATTAATAATTTAATAAACAAACCTGGAAAAGATAATGAAACCAAGTTTACGAAACAACATTTAAAAAGATCTTATCAAATTTATAACTGCTTCCGGGTAAGATCTGCAAAGAACAGTTATTTAATGCATCGTCATATGATTGATTGATAGCTGAAACATGACTGGTGCTGGTGACACATGCCTCGTTTTTCCCGACATAAACGTGTGTGAAACTTCCAGGTGATTTTTATAAATGAAAATTTATTCTAAATCATCCAAATGAAATATTTCTTTGTTCAGGAAGTTAATCCTAATCTAGTCAAATAATTAAAAAATGACTGACACATACCCTATTATTTGTGGAATAACGTGGAATTTCCAGCTAACTTTTATGAATGAAAATCTGGTCAATAATTTGAAATTGAAATATTTTTGTATTCAGAATGAAGTCTCTTACAAGAATAAAAATCTAGACCTACGGGTGTTCCCCATTGTTACCTGTAGGACAAGAAGATCTTTGTTGACATTTTGCATTTTTGGGTTGTTGGCAAGGAAATTGATTCAAGAAAGCCTAAACCACAGAAGATTGCGTGAAAGTGAAAATGTGTGATCTTTGCATAGGGTAATCTAGGCTTAGAATTTTACTAAAAAAACAGTTAAGGGCTTAAGCGCTGCCAGTAATTTAATTAAAATAAACGTGTTTAATTAAACCACAAACAAAGAATGAACAAAGTACAGTGAAGGAAAGAGGAGGCTTGCAGGGTGGACGGACGTGGGAAAGTTCTCCTTACGGGCAGGACGATGGCAGGCCAGGACTGGAAAGGACTAGGTGAGGATCTGGTGGGACAAACGAAGGTAAGGGGTTTGGGGGATTGAACCTCAAGCCAAATGAGGAGAGGAAAGGAGAAGAACATGAGAAAGACGGAGGGAGAGAGAAAATATCGCCTGCCTCCGGTCGGAAGAGTCTAATGCTACGTTTACAGCTACGCGTTGCGAGCGAAGCGAGGGCGCGAGCTCCAATCAGCGGCCGAGTTTGTAACTTCTTTGCATGAAACTCGGCCGCTGATTGGAGCTCGCGCCCTCGCTTCGCTCGCAACGCGTAGCTGTAAACGTAGCATAAGAGACAGCAACGACATTCAGTTTTCCCGCCACAAACATTCGAAAAAATATTGTAAAGGCGGTGGGTTTTGCCACTCAGCTGTGAACTGTCATCATAATAAAATTGAATGTAAAAATAATCAAGCTGTCAGTGTCTTAGATCTACTCGAATGTCTATGTCTTGAAAAGCAATTAGAGAATATATTGTTATTTAATCTTCCACCCTGGGTGCAAGGATGGTGAAACTAGGGGATGTAAGTAAATACATAATTTACACACATAACAGGTTTGTAATTGGAAAGTCTAGGCCAACCCTAACCTAAACAGAAGCACCAACATTCATAGATTTCCAACAATATGCTTCTAGCAGCTGTTTGAAGCGGTAGACTATTACTATACTAGCAATGCAGTATCTTTTATGGTTGCCAGGTCATTATTGTTGGTAACCTGTGGCATGTCCACCAGTTCAATACATTGTTGTGCACTGTATTGCTTGTCACAAACCTAGGCCTAGCCATTCATTAAATATCCCATAGGCTTATGCATATGTAATAAATCACTCTAGTACAATTTCTGCTTAACAGCCAGATAACACGACATAATTAAAATAAACCGTAAAACTAATTTTATGGTCAACTGAACACTTAAGAAGTTGGTTTAGGTGTGAGTCTATTTCTTATTTACCTAGGGTTCCCAACTTTGCAAAATAACATTCCGGGACAAATAGCACATGAAAAGGGAATGGCTCACGTAATACTGCCGAAGGCCCGCCGGAGGCCTATCGCCGAAGGCGAAATTTTTTGACCTTTTTTCATGATTTACGTTCTAAAAACATGTTTTTACTGCTTGACGAGGAAACAAAACAAGAATTCTCCTTTTGAACAAAAAGAAATTTGGAGCTAAAGGCGGGTTCACACAAAATGACTAAGACTAACGATTAGTGTTTAAGACTAACGATTTAAGGTTAAACAGGGTTGAAGTATACGATTTATGTTTAAGCGTTAACAAACTTTTATAGTGATTAGTGTTTAAGAACGAGTGATTAAGAAAGTTGATTTTCGATTGTTGGCATTGTTGAAATACATTTGGGGATGGATGTTTCCGAGTACGTTGTTTTCCCAAGGCTTAATCACTCTATTGTTAGTCTTAGTCCATAGTCATTCTGTCTGAACGCGCCTTAACGTGCCTGTCTGAGATTGTTATTTTATTAATTATTGTGTTGCTATAACAACATTAATAGTAATAGGGTATATATACTATATACCTATTTTTATTGAAACATAGTGCATTTGAAAAGTCAACTTTGGAAACTATGCTCACATTAATTTATTATCCATTCTCACTGCTCGTTTAGAGCTCACGTTTCGGGCGGCGCGAGGTCGCGGCAGAAGCAAGACACTTTCATGTAATTCCGGGACATTTGCCGTCCCGGAATCAGTTTTATTTCAACCAGGACAAGATCTTAAATTCCTGGTCTGTCCCGGCGAAACCGGGACGGTTGGGAACCCTATATTTACCTTGAGATCTTGCCTAATTGTAGGCTAGAAATGGAAGTGGGGAAGTCGATACAGTGTGGAAATTAGCTTCAAGCAAACAGATGGACGCGCAATTGCGAAACAGTCGAATACGCGGTCATTATGTATCTTGAAGAGAGATATCTTGTAAATGTTGCTAACGTCGAGAAGTCATCGTACGGTACATTTTGTTGACCAAACCTACCTGTAACTGGCAAAGTGCACTAGAGGTTGCAAAACAATTTTCCATGAAACGCCGCCACGTACACTACGTATATCACAGGAGCAAGTTCGGATTAGACAAGCTCGCACGACGATAGGCCGAACCGTATATCAATACCTTTAATATCGGGCTAACTACAGCCGCACTAAAAACTAGACTCACCGCCTGCTACATTGTGACTATTTCCAAGAGCAACCACCTTTGACCAGCGGTGCTACACACGCCCCCTAACCTACACGCCTAGCGCTAGTTGTTTGCTGCAACTGGATTCGTCGATCAGCGATTATCACGTTGCAGTGAAACCGAGCTACGCGTATATCAAGCACAGCTGGCTCGATTTAACCGAGCTGGCCCGCTTTGTTGGTCCGGTAAACTCTACTGCGCATTCAGGTGTATATCAAAGATTTCTAGTTCGCATTGGACTAAGTTAGGTCGGACTAGCGCCTGTGGTATACGTAGTGATTGTTGGTAACCTGTGGCATGTCCACCAGTTCAATACATTGTTGTGCACTGTATTGCTTGTCACAAACCTAGGCCTAGCCATTCATTAAATATCCCATAGGCTTATGCATATGTAATAAATCACTCTAGTACAATTTCTGCTTAACAGCCAGATAACACGACATAATTAAAATAAACCGTAAAACTAATTTTATGGTCAACTGAACACTTAAGAAGTTGGTTTAGGTGTGAGTCTATTTCTTATTTACCTTGAGATCTTGCCTAATTGTAGGCTAGAAATGGAAGTGGGGAAGTCGATACAGTGTGGAAATTAGCTTCAAGCAAACAGATGGACGCGCAATTGCGAAACAGTCGAATACGCGGTCATTATGTATCTTGAAGAGAGATATCTTGTAAATGTTGCTAACGTCGAGAAGTCATCGTACGGTACATTTTGTTGACCAAACCTACCTGTAACTGGCAAAGTGCACTAGAGGTTGCAAAACAATTTTCCATGAAACGCCGCCACGTACACTAATTTCCACTCACACATGGATCATTTTCTGTTTATTCAATCCACGGATGCTCACATAGTTGGCAAGTAGAAATGCTCAAACTTGCACCTTATTGTTCTTTTGAAAAAGCTGTCTGTAGTTCTTGTTTTAGACCTGCATTAACTTAAGTGCCTGGGTTGGGAGATAATATAAGCCATCCTCATGGTCATGGCAAGTAAAATTAGGGCACATACATTTTGTATTGCCAAACGTTCCTCACTGGAACACTAGTGTCATGCACAGTCACACATCATTGATATTTTCACACAACACCAAGGCACATAGGAATGGTATGCATGATTATTTTTTAAGTCTTGTCACGCGATCAAGTCTATAACAATTACGTGAAATTGTTGTCTGCTTAGGATGAAGGGTGTGTAAAAACTACATTGTATTGAAATATTGACTAACTTCACGCAATTGTTCCATCGCAGAGAGAGAATTTCCTACATGGAAATACCTCACGCTTTGGACTTTGTAACTATTATATTCTAAATTTGACTTGAAAGGGAGTTAGTTGAAGTGATTTATGTGGATTAAAGCATGAGGACAAGGCAACCATCGATAATCATCTAAATTTATTTTCACAGATAAAATCACTGTCCAAGGATTGGGTGAGAATGAAGGATAAAGGTCATGTTGAGTGTTTAATTAATGAGATAATTGAAGGAGGTCCAAGCAAATTACAGGTAGATAAGTTATAAATATACCATAGATAGTAAGGTAACTTTGTTAAGTACAGTAGCTCCACAGCAACTTTGGGGCTGGGGACGTCACAGACGGACATGTCAGAACCAATCAGCAGGTGGCTTTACCAATACTCACATTTTTTTGGCTACGACTCACTCATCTGTGACATCACCAGCCCCAAAGTTGCTCTGAAGTGACTTTAGCAGAGCAATAAACAATGATGTGAAAGCCATTTCATTGTCACGAGAGATGTGTAGTCTTGTGTCAAAAGTCAAAACCAAACCAGTCACGTCACTGGCAGATGCTGCTAACTGGAGGGAATGAGTAACCAAACTAGTAAGTTTCTTATAACAAAACAAATTGCTCATGACAAATGTTTGATAGATAAATGTTCAGTCCAAAATTGTCAACACAAAGAGATACCAAGATCAGGAGATTAGGGTTGATTGGCAGGTGGAAAATTAAACACGATAGGCCTACATAGTTAGGCCAATAAACGGTCCACCCCTGCAGTGCTGGGTAGCTTGTAGCGGCTATAAACTGCTCTGCTACTCAAGGTGGAAAGTAGTATAGTAGTAGACGGTAATACATAGTATATTGAACTATCCTTTCCTGCGATCGTCCAATCGATAATTTAAATTGTATCGACGTACGACCTTAGTGACCATTATGAAGTAAGATGCGCATAGTTTTACCATAAAAACTTCTCGGTTCTTCAACACTTGTACGTCGGATCATAAATTTATCATTCCTAGCTCATAATAGATAGTCATCTATCACTTTGCTTCCTACCTTCTATATCTCCACATATTACCAGTTTCCACCCCTATTCTGACAGTCGAGAGCATGGCATGTGAGAAGAAACTTTTTGTCTTAGTAGGAATTTCATTTTATAAATCATTTCATTATAGTATTGCATTTATTCAAACCATGTTTGCTTATAATGGGAATGTATACTGTATAACAGTTGGTGTACGTTTATTTCAGGTGATAACAGACTTCGATCGAACATTGACCAGACCTTACTACAATGGAAAGGAATGCTTATCAAGTTTTGGTGTGTCTTAAGCCATATTTCTACATTAATTATTTATGGTTTTATATTTATGATCGATGTGAATTTAACCATCGATACTGAATGCATTCTATTGATATGTTCCAAAATATTAGTTAGGTCGATATCATGTCAGGTCATAAAAAATCCAAACAAAATATATGGATTTGGTTCAGAAAACAGAAAACGTAATTTTTCTTGCCTTGTAGATACTATTTAATCATTTAGATTGCGTTGCAAGTTTGTAAAATACCGGTACACGATGTTAGTAGCTGTAGCCTTCAGGTATTTGATATTTAGCTCTAAATTCAAGACTACAGATACACAAAGGTGACCGTTTTACAAGTAGACAATAACCAAGTTCTCTGATGCATATTGAGTGAATGAACTTTACTTTGAAAAAGAGAAACTTCATCAATTTTAAGTGGGCTCAACTGTAGACATAGGTTATTGATATTTAACTTCTAATGTTGAATGTCAAATCTATTATCTCAAATAAGTTGTAAGTTATTCTATTATAATAAATTATTTTATTTTATTTTGTCATAAATCGTATCATGAAAAATTATAAACATTTGCTATAATTATACTAGGCCTATTGTGTAACATTTTTCATGAATACATTTATTTTCACTTGACAACATTACAAGTTCATTTTTTTCATTTTATTATTTCCATAGCTACGTATACTTTTTTTATCATACCTATTTTTTTGAGTCCTGTTCTTGTTAGAATCTGACTAGGGCTATCATATCTTTGTAAATTTATATCTTGCGCTATTTTCCTAGTTATTTTTATAACGTTTTGGCAGTCATCAATTGTGTTGCGATCAGTGCTCTCTTGTGCCACTCAGTTTCATTTTCGTAATGATCGGAAACAAGTAATAAATAGATAACAATGTTTCTCTTGTTTCCATACAGGAATTTTCCATCTATGCAACACGCTACCTACAGACTACCTAGAGGCAGCCAAAGCACTTTTCGACCACTATCGACCTCTTGAAATTAATCCGTCCTTATCAATTGAGCAGAAGTCAATTTATATGGAAGAATGGACTCAAAAAGAGGCAGATTTACTCAACTTCAACCTTGACCGAAAGGAAATCGACATAGCTGTTAAAAAAGCTGACATTGCTCTGAGGTAAAGTGACGTGCTGTCATTTTTATGTTTTGTTGTATTTGTTTGTACAGTTCTGGTGCACTTTTGATTTTTATCTGGTCTTCCATCTGTACACTTCTGGGAACTGGAGTAGGCCTACAGGTTCCTTTCCCTCCCCACCTTCATTGCTTAATACTGGCAAAAGTTAGTGACGGTACCATGAATGTAAAATGTATCATTGAGAGTAGGTAGTCCTATGCTCGATCAAATTTTTTTATTTTTATTTTGAACATTTTTCAAGACTCTTCTAATTTTCACTCTTTACAAGTATTTCTTCATGTATATTGAACCCTTTTGCTGCATAGTGTAATCCTGGCCTTGGATTCTATCCATACTAAATGTATTATGAAATGTTTGAGCAGAGTTTCGTGCGTTTCAGAGATGGCACAGATGCGATGCTGAAGTCGTTGGATGAGTGGCAAGTGCCCGTCCTAGTCTTCTCTGCAGGCTGCGGAGATACAGTGTCAGCTGTTCTCAAACACAACAGAGTTCTACATCCGAACATGCACGTCATTGCAAACTTTCTCAAGTTTGACGGACCCAAAGTGGTGGGCTTCTTCGGAGACATAATACACACTTTTAATAAGAACGAGGGGTCTATCAAGAATACGGACTACTTTCATGTACGTTAATTAAGAGCGTTTGGCAGTAGAATTTTTACAGATGTAGGTATTGGCCGTCCTGTAATTGACTTAACTAACAGTAGGATTATTATAAATATTTACGTACTTGTGCAGGAATGTCATATGTCTACGTGTGGGGCTAAGTACATTTGTGACCAACCTGTTCAAAGATAATATACACCTTTTTTGAACGGGTTCTTTGTATTATTTCGTAGAAACGTTTTGCCAACAGATATTTATTTGCATAATTAACGCTGCTGACATGATGATGATGATGATGATGGCAGTTTTCAAATTCATTTTTTAGCTGATACAAAACCCAAGTCGCATAGGAATCACTCTTTAATATCTTTAACCGTTCTCAATAAATAAATAAAATACAGTTAAATGCGTGTGCTAAATATTGGAAGCTACCCATTGCTGTTAATATTCAAAGGTAGAGTTTGTAAGATGTTTGACTATTCTTATGTATTTGTTTTTCTCTTCAGGACCTCATTGGCAGAGAAAATATAAT
The DNA here is from genome assembly GCA_945910005.1 of Isoperla grammatica. NCBI lineage: Eukaryota > Metazoa > Arthropoda > Insecta > Plecoptera > Perlodidae > Isoperla > Isoperla grammatica. The sequence goes on from OX246745.1 coordinate 7,164,591, forward strand.
CTTGATGGGCGACGTCATAGGGGATGCTCAAATGGCTGTTGGCGTAAAAAACTCAAAGGCAGTGCTAAAAATTGGTTTCCTTCAAGACCATGTAAGAGCCGGAGACCTCCATCTTATACTACACAATGGAACATACCATTTACAAGTGTATAGTTTTTAGGGTTGTCGTTCCTCATGATCATTAATCAGTGGCGATGAGTCGATTATCGTGCATATCAGTAATCATAATAATATATTGATATATATTATAGACTTCATCCGATTATATCACTATCATATCAAGCGCTAAATTAACCACATCAAACAGAAAAAAAAGCTTTTTTATACTTATATTTAACAAAAGTCTTTAACGGGAATATGTTGAGATTTCTTGTGAGACTGAGACTGAGGCTTCATTGTCAGATCCCGTGGATACAGACGCATTATGCATGCATGCTGGTGATATTATTGGGCGGAATACTTCCTGGTGATCTATACTATACCTGTGCAGTCATGATCTACAGGGCACTGCATCATTTTTAAACTATTAAAAACGTTGGTATTTTTTAAATCAATAATCGTATCATATCATAATATTTGATCGATAATCATATCATGTGACATATCAAATATTATTCGATATTTCAATAACTAACGGCAACCCTAACATATTTCTCATTTGCACAGTTTTTAAATAGAGCTCATTGTTTTATATAGATTTGTAATTTTTGTTCTGTTCAGGTAGCCTATGCATTTTGTGTGCATTCTCTGTTATGAATCTTCAATCTGTTATCACTCTGCATATCTTCGTAGAGATTAAGACTGACAGACAATTAACAAGACAATTAACTAGTACTGTAATTGTATATTTGAAGAACAAACGTATCTTATCTTATCTTAATTCTAGACTCTTAAAAGAATTAATTGTATTGATATTTATTTATAGGATTTCTTTGTAATTTGTGCTTAGTGATATTGACTTGTACAATGCAAGGTCGTCGGCACTGATTAATGTTTACTAGCTTTGTGAATGATGTTTGATATAAGCCTGTGCACAATAACATTGTAATTCTGTTATTGCTGACTGACTTTATCCCAAAAAGAATCTCGGTTGTTACTAAACAACCTTACCGATACTTTCGTCATAGGCGAGTGATTCGTGGCCAACCAGCGAACCCCGATTTCGGTTACTGATCGCTGGTTGGTCAAAGCGAATGCGTTTACGCGTTAACAATTCATTGAAGCTTAGTAGTTTGTACTTAACTTAACTTGACTAATACCACTTCAAAATAATATTGTTGGAATAATATTGGTAGAGTAATATTGTTCTAATAACTGTCAGACTGCTTGTGATGACGAAACGTGCTCATGTGCAGTTTTTTGCCACATTGTAAAAGTGTTGTTTTGGTTCAGTCCATGCCATGCAGTGTGTACAGTTTTCAGTAATTTTCTCATAACTAACTCTTGGGTTTTCAGGTAGAGGAAAGCCTTGAAGAATATATGGATCACTTTGACATTGTCCTCATTGACGATCAAACAATGAATGTGACCAATGAACTGCTCGGAAAGATCCATCCCGTCACGTCCGAAGATCGATAAACTAATATTATGGAAGCAACCATCGCGACACTAGAACAGGAGTACAAACACTGAAAAGGTTGGGAGATAACATTTATTTAAAAGATATATTTATGTTGCATCTAGGGGTGTGCGAATCCAACTTTTTGATTTCGAATCCTGAGCAAGAATATCCACAAATCCAAATTCAGGTACAGTATTTGCTAACCCATCAAGCCAAATCAATTATTATAGATTGATATGTCAACGAAACGAAGAACAACACGTAGTTTTCGTGATGTAGACGGCGGCCATGTTACTCACGTGATAGCTCGGTAATCAACCAATCGATATAATTGTGAGTTCCAGCTGTGCGATGATCGAAATAATGGTGAGTTTTGGTTGCAGTTTTGTTAGCACCAGATTAGAATTCGTTAGAATATTTTGAAATGTTAGAGTTTTGGATTCGAGTGACGAATCGAATGCAAATATTAAAAAAATTGATCTGTATTCGATAGTTTCGAAGCTTCGCACAACCCTAGTTGCATCATAAATAGTGTTACTAGCAATTAATTATTTTTGTGTGAATTGTGCAATTGTGCCTAGTTGTGTTGGTGGAGAGGAAAATGAGGTCAACAGCTTATAAAGTGAAACTTCTTAGTTACAAACTTCTATATAACAAACCTATTGAAAAAAAACGTGTTTGAGGACCCAGAAGGTGTTTTTATAAAGATATATTCTGTATATTCTGGTCTCTGTAAGAACTTTCAGTCACTGTATGAACATCTGTTTGGTGACTCTTATAGTTCTTTAACCAAGGCTGGTACACAATTCTTTCTTTGATATGTCATGTTCTCATATCACACTTAACAAATTTTACCCTAGTTTAGTTTTTTTTAGTCAAATCCTTGTTTGGACATTATAACATTATATAATTTATATAACATTGTTTGTAAATGTTACGAACATATTTTCTTTCAGTCTACCATGTTTATAATATGGTAGCAATTAGCCAACATTAAACTCATCAGGTTTTTTTTATAGTTTAGCTCTCTAAAACATATATGCTAACATTTTTGTGTTAAATGAGAAATTTTTAAATGAGAAATTTCTTCAAGTTGTAGGGGCCACAGATGTTGGTAAAATTGTATGCTTTAAAGTGTTTCTTTTTTAACAATTGATGCTATGTTTTACCCATTAGCTGCTTATATTATTTTTAGATATGGTTAAAAAGAGAATGTGATTATACTCTTTAAACCATTATTTATGGTTACCTACCCAAGGTATAAAATTTGGATGTGCTATTTTGCCTATATGTAGGCTTTCAAAATATATTACATTGACTACTGTACCTACGTAATTAATCTTGGAACGAAAGGGTTTTCTGTTTAGCTCACTATTTTTCACTCCTAAAGTATTTTCCATCCCACCGTGAGCAACAAAAAGCGGGAAACAGCGCTCTGAAAGCCATTGAGTTGTCCGAGAGGTGAATAGTCTTGTGTCAAAACCTCACAACCAGGTGCTGAATGAAAGGGATGAGTAACCGTATTACAGTAGGGCCTCGCTAATTCGGGCTAATTGTGTCCTAATATAGCCCGAATGAAGAAAAAACTCGAATTAAACAGATAATGTGGATTTGGTGCACGCTTGTTACCGGTCTTATCCATTGTGAACCAAATTACGAAACACTGTACTGAGACGAGCCGACCAAGCGATACTGGCTGTTGTTTCTAGGCGCCAAGGCCGCTGCTATCGGGTGGACTCGTGTAAGTACGGCTGGTTGGCGAGGGGGGTGGGGGGACTACTCCCGAGTCATGTGCGCATCACGGAGGAGTGAGGGCGACTTCAGTCTGTCTACAGGTGCGGTCAGCCGTAACGGCAGGGTAATAAAAGTCATCGCAACGCGCATGGAAAGAACAAAACCAATTTTAAATTGAAGTGAGGCCGGCCCAAATTAATCGGAAACCCGAACTACCGGGGCCCGAATTAGCGAGGCTCTACTGTAATAAGTTTGAGCTTTTATGACAGCCCAAAATTGTCCACACAAAGGAGTGCCAAGATCAGGGATTAAGGTTGATCGGCAGGTGAAAAATTATACACGATAGTTAGGCCAATAAACAGTCAAGACAGCTTGATGCAGCTATTTCCCGCTCTGCTTCTCAAGGTGGAAAGTGGTATAGATGGCAAGTAAGTTGCCAGTGTATGTCTGCCTCCTGCATGTAGGATTGCTGCAGTCAGAGAAGCAAGATGATTGCTTCTCAAGGGGAAAATGGTATAGATGGCAAGTAAGTTGCCAGTGTATGTCTGCCTCCTGAATGTAGGATTGCTGCAGTCAGAGAAGCAAGATGATTGCTTCTCAAGGGGAAAATGGTATAGATGGCAAGTAAGTTGCCAGTGTATGTCTGCCTCCTGCATGTAGGATTGCTGCAGTCAGAGAAGCAAGATGATTGCTTCTCAAGGGGAAAATGGTATAGATGGCAAGTAAGTTGCCAGTGTATGTCTGCCTCCTGCATGTAGGATTGCTGCAGTCAGAGAAGCAAGATGATTGCTTCTCAAGGGGAAAATGGTATAGATGGCAAGTAAGTTGCCAGTGTATGTCTGCCTCCTGAATGTAGGATTGCTGCAGTCAGAGAAGCAAGATGATTGCTTCTCAAGGGGAAAATGGTATAGATGGCAAGTAAGTTGCCAGTGTATGTCTGCCTCCTGAATGTAGGATTGCTGCAGTCAGAGAATTTTTCAATTGGAGCCTGGAGATCACATGGTGGCATAACCAGCATTCGCCTTGTGACTGAGAAAACCTCGGAAAAACGTTGTCAGATTTGCCAGTGACCGGTATCGTACTGGTGACCTCCCGAATTGAGCCTCGGGTGCCATACACTGAGCCGTCTCTATCGGTTTATTTCCAATACCAACACATGCACTTATGGTATTACTACAATAGTGGGGCCGGATTCACAAGAGTTTTCAACTTAGGGCAGGTCCCAAGTCCTGCTGTACCGTATTTGCTAAATTATAAATCCATGGTAGGCCTACTACACAGCCCAATTGATAGCTACTTTCGTGGAAATCACAGTGAATTGCAAGGCGGTGTTTTAAAGTTAAGTGTTTTGTTTTCTAACACCTCCACATTCTAAAAACAGAGAAAATGTGTATGTCAAGGTAAGTAAACGATATTTATTTATGTTCACACTTCGAAGTCATAGACGTATTGCCACCATCTTTGAAGAAAGATAAGACCAACTCAGACAGGGCCTAAATTTTTGTCTCAAGTGTTTGTTATTTACTAGGGTTTCTTAGAGACGTCGAGTCGAGGCTATGTAGGCCATATCAGCCAATGGCGTTGTGGTCCTAAAGTTAGGCCAGGCCTAAGCTAAGACTTTTTGTGAATCCGGCCCCAGGCTTCAAACACATGAAGAGTGAGTTGGGTTGTTGACACTTTGCAATGTGACATTGCTCAGTTATAGTAGAAGCACTCACGAATACTCTTGTATCCAGAGGACTATCCGTAGGGGTACCTAAAAATAATCGGAATTACGTTGCGGTGGGCGGAACTTTCGTAGTATGTGGTTCTCCCACTAGGAGAGCGTAAAGCGACTCCTCCCGAGTCAGTCTGTTAAGCGGCGTCACTTGGGAAGGTTGTGTTGGCCTTTGTGAATTTTTTCCTTGTATATCATGGTGATACTCCTTCAGTTCAGTTCAGGGAACCAAACTTTGTGCAGCTACCTTACAATAAACTACCTTGATGACACTAGTAATTTTTAGCAGGTAATTAATAATAAGCTTTAAAAATATCACATTGTTGAAATTATTACATTTATTATCTTTATTCGTGACGTGTGATGTGGAAATTCTACCTGTAAACATACAAATACCTTTATTTTAGTTCAAACGCACACCAATGTTTTTCATTGTAAATACCGACATATGTGAACTGTTATCATAGTGTATAGTCTATAATTATGTGTATATACTTTTAGGGGTTGAGTCAAGGTTAGAGTAATTGGACCCATGGTACACAAACAACACTGGTTGTTTTGCCCAGCAATTCCTTGTATTTTTCTTTTAAATTTAGCTTTAGTCTGAATTGCGATGCAATGCTTTATCGTGAGTCGTGACTGGCAACACCTGATCTCAGGTGCATTCAAATGACAAAGAGTTGGCCACCTTACCACTATTTATGTACCAAGACATTATAAAATGGTATGTACCATTTATGGTAACATTCAAAAATGTCTAGTAATCATGTGGAAATGATGAATGTCGAATAAGGGAGTGTCCACATCTATAGACATGCATCATGTATGGTGCTGCAATGATGTTTATCAAGCTAAGTACATAACCTTGTTGAACTAGAATCAATCGTGATAACAATGGTGACTCATTCTTTAAAATTGTCTGAGTTTAATTTAGTTTGAGCCAAGCTAAAGTGATAACGTTTGCAAGCATATTTTGTGTTATTAGGGTGTTGGGGAGCTATCACATTTCAGCTGCCCACATTTCCTTTTCAAAACAGGTTTTAAATATTTACTCAATTACTAATGTTACTCGCATTGCCTCTTATCAAGCTTCGGACGAGGTCTCGGGGTTTCCTCGTTTTCAAAACAGTTCGATTTTGGCTCCCTGCTTCCGCGTAGGTAAATGCTGCATACTTAAAATCATGTTGAAGCTATTCTTTAAAGATGATTGGCTTATTAATATAGAATTAGTTTTTACCTCTTTGTTTGAATATTTCATCCAGGCATCTGGTGCTTAATGGTAATAATCAACTATTTTGAATCATTCATAATAACAGGTTGGGATATCTAGTGGTTGCTACTAAGCGATAGGTTCTCTGCATTTCTTTCTGCCTGTCCCTGTTTTTCTGTCCTTGATCTAACCTTTGGCGGTAGAGGTAAGATCAAGTACTTTACTGCACAACCCACCTTCGCTACACATACATTTATTTCAAGCTATTAGTAGTAGTTAATACATAGTGCTTCATTTTACATCTCATTTGCGGGTGGAATTATTAATATACCTCTGTAATATGATGCTTGTGGTGTAAAAATGTATTTTATGCTAATTTTAGATTTCATGAGATTTTAAAATGCGTAATACTATGTAATTTGAACAAGAAGATGGTGAATTGCCCAGAGGACTGATTACTTAAATACTCATAAAACTATCTTTGCAAACCCATCTCACTTGTTTGTGAAGGATTTCTCCCTAAATGACTACATCTTAATAAATCACATCTACATCTGCTCTCACATCAAATATCACACAATAGTGGTGATATATTGAGTATATAACTTCCCCACTGGACTTCATACAATGCAATACACATGCAATGCAACGGTACCGTACATTCATATTATTAACAACTAAGTTGAACATTACTCTGCAAGTAATTACAAAATAATTTAAAATCTCACCTTTTCTCACACAAAAAAATGTATTTTTAGTAGCCTACAATAGCGGCCTTTACACGTACACTCTTGCGCGCACGCTTGCGTGTCGCGTTCTTGCGCGAAGGAAAGACCGCGCGCAAAACTGTGGGTTGGAGCGCCGCGCAAGAGTGTGGTGTCTAAAACTGCATCACACTCTTGCGCGCACGCTCCGCAGGGAAACGAAAGCGCCCGTTCAAGAGTGTGCATGTAAATGCCAATCCCTTCGTCTTTACCACACTTTTGCGTGGCACGGTGAGTGTTCGGAGTGATCAGATAATTCACGACGTTCTTTCCCTTGCAAGCTTGCTTTTACACGGACAGTTTTACCTGCACTCTTGCGCGCGCGCAACCCTCAGATGATACACGACGTTCTTTCCCTTGCAAGGCATTTGCTTTTACACGGACAGTTTTACCTGCAGGAAAGAACACGCGACAACGAATCCCGCGCGCAAGAGTGTACGTGTAAAGGCCGCTATTGTATAGTATCACACGTTTGCAGGCAATTACAATTTAACTAATAGACGTGGTGTACACCTGCACTTATTGACTTTAATCTCTCTGATTTTGATACACTCACTGCCTGATAGGAGTAAATCATGATTTATTATTGTAGTTACGAACAGTTAAGAATGTTGTGCGTGTGTGTACTTAATGTATTGTTGTAAGATAATTGGGTGTATAGGTTGTAAACCACAATATTTAACTGTATTAAATGACCAGTTGATGGTGTGACATTAAAATATGGTATGTACTGAATTGGAAAAGGTACTAAAACCATGTGATTGTACAAAATAGTGTTATTTTTACATTTCATCATAAACTTCATGAATGCTCGATTTGAATCTTGAGACAAATGCATTTCCATGTGCGTCAATGTGGTTTAGTATTTTGTGACATGAGTGTGTATGTGCACAAAATACTATGGGTACATGGAATTGGAGGAGTTCCTAAAAATTCTTGCTGTATTTGGCTAATATCTTGTATGGAAGTATATGGAAGAATTATGTATTTAATGTGTCATTAAAGTATGTATTGTGTGGGTTTGAAAAAGCCCTGTCCACAAATTACCCAGAGGCTGCTCTGCTATAGAAACTCACCACTTGTGTGTTAACATAAATTGTTTATTTTCATTTGATACATTGTGTACTATAGTATAGTACCGTATCAAATTAAAAGTACAGTATTAATGATACCAGTGAAATGAAATGTATTCTTATGTGAATAGGGAGAAGTAAAGATAAATGTACTGCCAACTCTATGTGTCTGGTTTTATTTAAAAGTTCATTCCATTATTTCCTATCAATCCCAATTTTGCTGTATTTGTGCCATTTGATTGAAACGGACGAGATTGCTAAAAACGTACATTTTAATCAATAAACTTGAACTTGGCTTTCGGGTATAGCCGCGTCGATTATCGCCTATCGATAATCGGGGACCAACCAACCGGGAGCTGACATCCGACTGTGCCGCCTCTTTTTGGGTTAATGGGAGGCTATCTTGGATTAAAATGCTTTTGAATCCCAATGCTGTTAGTAGAGTTTAATTGGTATAGTTTAGCTTGAATATATTTTTCAAATTTAAAAGCTGTCCCACCACTTAGACAATGAGTCAATGTAATTATATATTAGACCATAGCCAGAAATAAAGGATAAAGGATGGAGCATTTCACCATTTCACTGGTGTAGAAAATGTTTTATTCACTGAGCCACTTATTTTGTGTATACAAAATCAAAAACTTTTCAAAATGCTTTAAATGTATTTCTAAATTGAAATTTGTAGAATAAATTAATGTGTGTGCAATGAAAATGTCATGTGTGAATATATACAATCAATTGTAATAAAGGAGTCTGTGCTTAAAGTCCTACTCGCAATTTATTGTCGACGCGGTGATTGCAATAATTATAATTTATAATCGTAGAAAAATAGCCCATCCGCAATTGATAGCAATCACGGCCTATTTTGTGTACTGAGATGCAAAAGGTCATCCATTTAATTCATTTGCTCTTTCCCAATTACATGGCCATTGTTATCAGGACCATCGACATCCGCATAGCAGTCGTAGAAATATAGGCTTTGTTTAAGATTCAATGACATGTAATATACTCTGACCTTCTACCTCAATCTTAACCATCAACCTCTAGGCCTATCTATCTATAAACACATTTCTTGATTTAATCCGGATTGCAACATTACGGCCTAGTTGTAATAAGAACTAAAGTTAACTCTTGCATCTGTATTGCAATTGCAATCAAGGTGTCGACAATTGTGGGTAGAGCTTAAAGCAGGCCACCCACTCTCAAGCAGATATCTATATCTATTTTTATTGTTTCATGTCTATCATATTAAGTTATAAAACTGATTTACAAAGGAGGACAATAATATATGTAACTCATAATGCAATAATCGTGAAATAGCAGAATAACATAATAACATAACTACCGTAACTATTGTACTGTTGAGAAAAAGATAAAAAAAACAATACAAATTGTATGACAACTGTCAGTAAAACGAACGTTGTTTATGTGGTCCTGTATTCAACGGTTAAGGAATCTATCTGGGAAGGAGATCTTGGTTTGATTCCCAGGTAGGTGGGGGATGATAACTTGACCTTGAACTTCTCTTCTGGAGCTGGCTCCTCATTGCTTCGTGGCAGAGACTCCAACCCTCCCCCCTAGATTTATTAAGTGGTCATTCAATGTGCTATGGCAAAAACAAGCCCAGAACCTACTCTCACATTTACTTTATCTTTACTTTTTCTTCTCATCTGCAGCGGCGCTACCTCGCCAGTCGCAGAGAAACCTTTCTTCACAAGGCTACTACTTTATAAAATACACCCGCTCAAAAGTTAGGTAGCACTTCACATATATACCTGTGCTAGTGCTAGTGCTGTGCTAGTGCTAAGTTGCAACTAAAAATGCTAACTAGCTTAAAATTAATTGAGCAAAAATAAGATTTTAGCTTTTTTAAATTTAGTAATAACACATAGTGAATTTATCTGAGGTAATAATTTAGCATTCGTCCTCCTATCCCACATATTTCCCTAACAGCTAAGATACCTGAAAACAAACATATTTACTGTACTATGTTATACTTTATCTCTCTAGTCTCTCCGTACCTTGTAAAATAGCCTAACTGAAAATAATGAATCCCATTTTTATCCTCATATTCAAAAAGTGCGGTTGTTGGTGATCCAAAGGGCGGAGAGGTCAAGATGGCCGTGGACACGTATGTACTTTATTCCTGTTTAGGGGCCTCGTTTTATCTGGTAAATACCTCCGCTAGAAAAAGTAGTACGGTAATCTATTAAATACTATGAGTTCTGTCAAGTATCTTACAATGAAATGTGTCAAAAGCAACTTAACAAATTATTTTAACATTTATGGGGAGTTCTTGTAATTATTAGTTGTGCATGGATATGGGGTTTGTAAATCAGCTGATAAAAAGGTATGGGAGTACAGTGATCTGGAGCCAGCCATGATTGATTTAAGCGTCTTTCGTTGAAGGAGTATGAAAGTAAATTGTTTGAATGAGGCTCAAAAGTAGTGTTTAAGTGTCAAAAATAGCGATGCATTAATGAAGGATATATCATCATTGTTGTTTGTGAAATTATTGGGTAAGTTTATTTCTTGTAAATGGTCACATTTTAAGTTTGAATTTTGCTATTCATGTAATTTGCTCGCAGTAGCCATTGAACTCATGCAACAATTTTTTTAACTATCTTAAATTATACTTGTTATTTTCGTTTGTTCTCTCTAATAACATAAGTACGTTGTAATTGGTGAAATGAACCATTATTTTGTATTCCATGCTTATAAATGGTTGGCCTTTGAAGATATACATTTGTCTAGTTTTCTGGCCCCACGTTAGGTCTGGCTCTATTGTAAATCAATCACTTGTCACATTGGGGAGTGTCAGGGGATGAGGCCCAGTCTTTATCCGGCCTAGTATCTACGATTTTAATTTCATACTAGCCTACGCTAATGCTTAACGAGGAAAATACCGTCACCTTAGCTTAGAGATATTGGATTTAGGTAAGGCTAGGCCTAAACCAACTCTGCATGTTTTCAAACCAGGCTAGGTAAGGCCTAGGTAGGTGTAGGCCTAGGCTAGCCTACCTAGGCCTACCCAAGATCTTTGAGGGTAACGAACTATGCATGTTGTGTTGGGAACCTGAGTGAGATTTAGGCTTAGGCCTGTTGAGGTTTAGTCTATGATCTGTCTTTAAACCAAATAGGCCTACGTTTTTCAATCAGGGGCTTAAAATTTCTAGGCCTACACCCAGAATCGACTGGAGGTGCCGTGTGCCCTAGGGCCGAGGCCTAGACTTGCCTAGTCCTAGCCAGAGAGAATAAAGTGAACATTTAACCTCTCATTCCATTTATCTTTTTGTTGTTCCTAAACTAGACCTCTAGGCCACAATCTAGATATAGGCCTAAGTACATTAGGTCGTATTGTTACTGTACTGTAAACTCATGTTTTTACAAGCAGTCAAGGCTCTAGGCCTAGGTTTAGTTTCTTGTTTTGTTTAATTCAACAAAACATGCCCTTGGCAAGTAGGCCTAGGCTAGACCTATGCTAATGGCCTGACATCCTAATATTATTCTTGAACCAAGGTCTGTAGCATGCACTTAGTGCATTTACTTAGAAGTTTACATAATTACGTTTAGGCCTAGGCCTACACAGAGTTCTCCCTAGAAATAAACTGTCGGTTATTACCAAACTGCTGCTAGGAAACCTTCGACAATTCACCGTCAAACTTTGGGGGAATGAAAAATTATGCATCCTAATTGTGTTGCTAAGAACAAGTGGCCTCTTATTGACATGTTACACCCCATATAACTGTCACATGACTAATTGTACGACAGAATCATGCCCCTAAGAATAAGTGGCCACTTATTTAACTGTAAATAACTGTCATGGGACTCTGTGCATCAGAATCATGCCTATAAGAATAAGTCATCACTTATTTACGCCTCATACAACTGTCACGGGACTCTTTGTGCGTCAGAATCATGCCCCTAAGAACAACAAAAAATAATCTTGGCAATAGCTTTTCCGTTTTAGAACACGATTACGCATGTGCACTGTTGCCATAATCGGGGTAGTAGCACACCAGGGGCATGACCATACCAAATGGACACTTGTGGGAATAGCACGCTTTTTAACAAACTAAACTTTGATGATATGTGTGGAACTCCACTAAAAATCACATGTAGAAGATAGGCCCTATCTTTTTGAAAGAAAGCATAATGTAAATTATGGTTGAACACAAAAATAGAGCATAATGGGCTACAAATCAATTCTCAGATTTGGAAGTAGTTACCTCAGGAGTCCCACAAGACTTGATGCTTGGCTTGCTATTTTTTCTCATTGGAATGAATGATGTAGGTACCAAAAAATAATCAGTATGTGTGTATTTTTGTTTGTTTTTCTATTAAAGTGTTGGAGAGAGGCAAGCTTCTCATTGGCATTGCTTCTCGTGACGGGATGTGTTGCTGGTGCGGGTTGTGCTAGGCCTAGTCCTCTACTGGGCATTCCATAGCAAAGTAAGTAGACTTCCACCCATACAAAGATCTTGAATTGAAGTAAAACTAATTTTATTTTGGTTCCACCATTTATTAAAATAACTCCAGTGTTGCGCCTGACAACCAAAAATACTATTTCGCTACATAGGGATAAGGTAACATCTATGAAATCATCTGGATACTGATAATTTGGGCTTGGATAATTATTTGCTTAAAAACTGTCAAAATGTGTATTTTTGCTTAAAAACCTAAAAATATGATTGTCAACTTGACACATTCAAAATTGGGAAACGATTCAAGGTTTCCAAAAATTAGAGCTGCCGTTCGTCATCGATGTTTCGATTCGATGTTGCGGCGAAATTCCGACATCGTCGATATGCTACATCGTCATTGAAACAAACAAAAATCGAGTTTTGACAGTTTCAAACTAGAGTTTTCAAGTTTTTCCCTGGCAGCAGCAAGCTGCAATGTAGTATAGTATGTATAGCAGTGTCGTGTCGTACGCACTTGAGTGAGGTTGTCTGCTAGTGCTGCGTATGGCCAGGCAACGTATTTTTTTTTCGAATTAAAAAAAAAAAATGATTCGATGTCGGACAAGGTCCTACATCGTGATGCAATGTCAAAATTTTCTGTCTAACATCGATTTTCAAATGAAGTAGAACGGCAGCTCTACCAAAAATCGTCAGTGGAAAGATGTTAATAATGTTAATCATTTATTGTTCTTCTACATATGGCTTATGAATGATCTAAATTATAATTTTAGTATTATTACCTACCTCCTTTGACCTATCAACTATCATTCATTGAAAAGCACTATTTACCTTGTAAAATAACTACCTACTTTGTTGTTGTGGTAGTGGATGGGGTAGGCATATGCCTCACCAACTTGGCATCAATGGGTGGGTGTATAGGGCAAGTGTTACAGGGGTAGGCAGTTAGCTATGGAAAGTCTTGTAGATATGTAACAAGTTTGGTGCTAATACTAGTGCAAATTTAAAGTCCGTGACTAACCTTGTCCTTGTTTGTCTAATTCTTAATGTTTCAGTTAGGTAGCCAAGTGCTAGACCATTATGATGATAAGAGGCTCTCCTACACTTCACTGCCTCCTAGATGGATAGATGGATAGTAGTTCATTTCTACGTCTTTGATATTTCTGCGTGAAAATGTAGAAGGTCCGTCATCATCAAAGTGGCAAATCTTCTAGAGGCTGTCATGTTTAGAATAAGAAAAAACAAGTCCTAGACATCCCTAGGTAAGTTCTACGTGCAAAATATACCTGTATTAGTATCGGCGCCCAAACTTGTGAAACAAAATATAGAGCTTCTTGGATAAACCTTACCCCAATGTATTGCAGGTCCAACGTCTCATGATTAAAAGATTTTAGCAATACCAAACCTAACCTGATGCCTGCTGATATAATCATAAAGAACTGCCATATTATCCCAGACCACATCCTTTCCGTGCCTGTGCCCTTTGTCCACACATTTTTCTCCAAGTTGGCAGGTATGTATTCATTTTAGGCATCTATTTCAACTGTAGCCTAGGGTTACATGTTTATGTCAAGTTGTTTTCTAAAATATTTGTACTTAATCTTGTGGGCAGGCTTTGCCATTCCCTCCCCAAGCACAAGCTCCTTAAATACAGTAGTAGTGTTGCTTGATCTTTGCTATCTCAGCAACCTGTCTGTGCTGGTGCAGAGTATGAAGTATCTTTGCTGCATGAGCATAATATACTTCAAGTATGACCCTGGTGGAGACTTCCTCATTGTGGTTTGTGGTTAGCAAGTTGTCTCACTAGGCCTGTTGGAAACGTGCCTGCAAAACTTGGCTCAAAGGAAGTTGTCAGTGTTGTTAGCCAGGCTCGTTTCTCTGTAGATTCTCTCAACAGCAAACTACGATTAATGTGACAAGTCTGATATGCACACAAAATAACATAGTGTACACATCTGCAGACCACCTGCAAAGCATATTAATAGTCAAAATGATAATTCATATTTTTGCAAACATTTGCCAAAAAGCCTGAATTTAAACACATTTTTTTTTTTAGTTTTTTTTATAATTTGAGTCACAAATTCATTATAAAAAATGATGAAGACTAATAAAATAATTTTTAATTGGCCTAATAATGACTGCAATTCTAACATTTCAAAAGTAGCCTGGTTATAGGCCTAGTTCTTTGAAGTGCAGGCTGCTAACTGTCATCTCATCTCATCTGTCTCTAAGAAAATCGTGGTTACTTCCCTTGCATCCATCTTTCAGTTGACTGTAATTTATGTAAACCTTGATTGCGTTAACATTACTCGTCTATCTCTTACAGAAGTCGGCTTCATAATGGTAGTCAACCCGCAGTTGTTCTTCAAGTCCCAGCCAACGGCGATGACGCCTAAAGAGCTGTCGGACAATGACGACCTGGCAACATCTTTGGTTCTGGATCCGTACCTAGGATTCATTACTCACAAGATGAATGTTAGGTAAAGGACAGTAGTTATTAATTACTTTATACACCAGTGCTTACCGAACTTTAGAACCACGACCCAATTTTTAGACTGACCAACTTTTGCGACTCACCTAGTTTTAAGTAGGGGTGGTAGGGCTTCCCAACGATATCGATAATTCAATACGATATCGATAATAGAAACATAATTTTATATCGATATTGAATTAACATATCATACATATCGCGATATCGAACTTACTTAGACCTATACATATTTTCTAATTTTCAGCACCGCCATTTTCAAATTTCGTTATAGATTTTGTGATTTGATTTCATTGGTAAAGAACAATCTCTTGGTAAACACTTTTTTATATTCCAGTTTGTGGTTAACAAATGGCCAGCTATTAAAGGCTTATATATGTAAATATACACAACATTAGAGATTCAGACTGCAGATTATTGACAGTGCTTATATTTGCAGGTATCGGCCCTCCAAAGCTCACAAAGATGAGCAGTTAAATCGGATTATCGAAGATTTCATAAAAAATCAAGATTATTCGCAAGCTTACAAGCAGTTGACTGCTGGGGAATGGATGCCGAAAATGTCAAAAGTGCAGCAGCAAAGACTGGAAGAACACGTAAGTCATGTTGAATAACTTAAGAGAACTCTTTTTTCCTTAAATTGTTAAGATGCATTAATAATTCATCATTCATTAATGTTGGCACATGGGTAATCTTAAACCTCAAGTTTTGAAAACATGTTATTTGTCCTTTTTCCAGATTTACCGTTATCTGCGTGTTTTTGACAAGAATTCAGGTTTTCGTATTGAGCCTTGTTACCGCTATACTTTAGAAGGCCAAAAGGGTGCTAAAATTGTTGCAAAGAAGAAATGGTATGTTATTTTAAATTCTATGTTTTCTTTTAGTCCCACCCTACATTTTAAAACGAAAATAGGAAATAGGCATAGTGTTATACTTGTGCACATGCATATTATTTATGCCATTTGTTTAATGTGGTAAGGTCAGGTAAGGGTATGATGCTACATAATAGGTTGTTAGAGCAAATCAATTTACTGGTACTTACATGTAGGCCTACCTATTGCATGTTTTTGTACTTTCATAGTGAATATTTTAATAAATTAGGATGCACTAATAGAAGGAGGCATTTCTTGCACTTTAAATCCTGTGTATTCATCACTCGATAGTCGATACATTGTGCACGTTTCATCAGATAATTGTTTTTGACTCCAATCTTTCAATTTCACTTCATTGAAGTTGCCCTTTTCCCCACCCACACTTCCAACAGCTGTTTTTGTAAATTGGAAGCATGTAGAGCCATTACCAGTTTTGTGGGTCCGGTGGCTGATTCAATTGATAGACTGAGATTTTTTGCCGGGAAAACATTTTAAAACTGAAAGGGCCAGAAAATAATTAATCTATCGTTCTGTGAGAGAAGTGGTTTTAGGGTGGGGACGAAATATACAATGAATTTACAGTAGGCCTAACGTTCATCTGTGCTGGGTTTCATTCCTCTAGGACGAAAGTGAAAGTGAACAGGTTCAGAGTTAGGCTACTTTAAATTAGCTATAGACTTTTAGACATTACCATTGCATTTATTTTTTCTCCACCCTTAATCTTTTCTGCTACCTACTCAACTAACCAAGCCATTTGGCTCTTAAACTTGGTTGCACTATGTAACGGCAAAGGGTAGTCTCGCTGCAAAAACGTGCCAAATTAAAGGTTTTTAGTTATATTTTGAGAATGCTACACAATATTGAAAAAGTGCAAATGTCAGTTTTGCTTTGTAAGAACTAAAAACTGGGTTAGCAAATTTCCAAATATTGCAATCATTACAGTTGTCATTAGGGCAGTCAATTTAATTATTAATTCTTTAAGTTGCTTCCTTAATGACAACCGTAATGATGGCAAAATATAAAATTTTGTCAACCCAGTTTTTAGTTCTTGCGAAACGAGAATCCCGACATTTGGCACGTTTTCAATATTGTGCAGCGTTCTAAAAATATAGCTTAAAATCGTTAATTTGGTGCGGTTTTTACAGTGACTATCCTTCCTATCCTTCTACATAAAGCATGTGGTCTATGTTCATGCTCATGCCTAATGTGGTCTGTGTTTTAATTAGGTACAAGAATGACAAGATTCCGTGCTTAGTCGGCTGCATTGCGGAACTAAGTAAGGACGAGGAGAAGCTTCTTCTGCAACAAGGAAAGAATGATTTTTCCGTTATGTTCAGCTGTAGGAAGAACTGTGCACAACTCTGGCTTGGCCCAGCAGCGTTCATAAACCATGACTGCCGTGCCAGCTGCAAAGTATGTACTCTCCATTATTTGTTTACTTATGTATACAAATATTCTGTAGGCCTCCTGTTGAAATTCACACATTTATAATTTATGCACACTGCATAGCTCTTGCAATGAGATGTTTGTTTTAATTAATAACATTCATAATAAACTAGGTATGCCTACCCTGTCCATGTTAAAGATTAGATTTGTTTGTCTTTTTTCACATATGAGTAGTAGATCACCATCCACCAGTACAGCCAAGCCTTGTAAGGACGTTCCTCATTAGAATGTTTTTACGCTTGACGTCAATTTATTAGGGTCCCGCCAAATACCCGTAGGCTCAACTCTAATTTCAATTTGTTCCATTACATTTTTTATGAGCATGTTTTCTCGCTTAAGACGCATGATTCTTTCCGTCCAATTATAAAATAGTTTTTGTTTTTAATGTGCCGTCATTGGCAGAGAAGTGACAGCCGAGGATTCAATCAACAGCCTGTGAGGAGCATGTGTGTTTCTGTTGAGTGGGGGCGTTTTGCTACTTTGGCATTCGTTAATTTGGCACGGTTTTTACAGTGAGACTTCCCTTTCCGGTAAATGTATGGAAGCAACATCTTAGTGTTGCTGCCCAGTGATATCTTGAGTTATCCTACGTTGTGTCGTGGGGGGAGCTCCTGCAAATTCAAGCATTCCCTACTTTGATCTGGCACTTAATATTACAGATATCATAGGGTAGGAAATTTCGGATCCCGTTCCAGACCTTCCAGGAATCAGGTTACCTGAATCCTGAAAGCCTAAATTATCTTATTTTATTCTCGTAAACCTCCCTGAAACTCCGCAGTTGTCTGATGGCTGCTGTGTGGATTGGGCTCTGTGTGGCCGCAGGACACGTAAAGGGAATGGCGATGTTGGAGGGGGGGGGGGGGGGGTAGTGTAGATTGCATCCTAGAACTGTCGTGCAGTAATCACGGCATCCGGTAACTAGCTCACCATGTCCACAAACGAGAATTTACTGTAGCTTCTCGGAAAGTAGTCGCGTAATTTTTTTTAACTAATATTACTTACTCGATAAAGATTCGAACCCTAAAAAGGGATTCGGGTAACCCGGGTACCCTATGAAATCCCTACTTGACATAATTGTTATAATTTACTTGTTACAGTTTGTACCAACGGGTCGAGACACAGCATGCGTAAAAGTGCTGCGGGACATCGATGTTGGCGAAGAAATAACCTGCTTCTACGGGGATGACTTCTTCGAGCCTGATAACAGAATTTGTGAATGTGAAACGTGTGAAAGGTTTGTTCATTTTTTACCTCATAAATTAGGAAACATGCGTGTAAGCGTAAATGCACCCTGTGTACGTTATCCCTACTTGTGTAAAGTGGTGGTTAGCTGCATGAGGTTCAGAATACATGTACAGATGTACATAAAACAGAAACATGTTAATTGAACATTTCGGCCTACATGGCCTTGGTCACCGACCGTTGGAGACTTGATTATGTTACGGGAGTGCTGTCCAACATCCTGATATCTCAGACTGTGTATTGTGAGAAAGCATGCCTACCGAGGGCAGTGGAGGCTTTTGACAGCTGTAAAGAAAGTTGTAGCTTTGTTTCACGGGGGTGACTGAACTTACTGATTAAGTTTGCGTGTCCAATGACCTTTGTCAGCTGAGCCGAGAAATAGGCCTACAGCTGTACCCAGCAGCAGGTAGTTTTTGGTCAGCGCGATAATATTGCCATTTATTTCGAGTAGCCATTTAGGCCCTTCCCTTCTTGGTGTTTATATATTATGCAAATATCGTTTTAATCCTGCATTATTTAATATTTTATTTGTTGAATATATCGAGGTTGCAGTGGTTCAGCACTATTTTTTCCATTTGCAAAGGTTAACTTAACAGCTAACCAGCACTTTGGATTTCATCAATACTCACCCTTGTCTAAAATGGCAAGTAGGGATGATTTGTCCCGTATCTTACTCTATAGGCCTATATTGTTTTTGTCTCAGACCACTCTTTTCACTTGGTTATACACTAGATAATAAAAAATGTCATGCTTGTCTCATGTAGGCCCTAATATGATTATGAATCCGGTAAAAGTTGCAAAATTCTAAGAATTACATTTAACTTTTTTCATATTTTATTTATACAAATTTATCTCCTTGTAGTGAATCATTCATTATTCCTGGCACAAAACTAGACTAGTGCAATAGGAAACCTGTGTGGATATGCATAAGCTAGAAGTACAAGAAGAAGTGGTAGTAGTAGAAGAACAACAACTTGTTGGCTAGCCTTGCTGACAACAAACTGGTTTGAAGTGTGTAAGTGATATGGTCCAGTGTACACATTTCATACTGGTTTGCTGTCATTTCCAAGCATAACCATAGAAGGCATTACATACTTTGATTAATCAATCCCAGCATTTCTCTGTGCTCTTTATTTTTATGTTTGTACAGAATCAAATCTCAAGGATGTATCTATTAATTATTTTGAGTACATTCTTAATTCGAAATAAGAATTCGTATTAAAAGTAAACTCCAGCAGTAGAGTAGCCTAGATCATACAAGGATAAACATCCAACTCATTTGAAGAAAATCTATTTATCTACTCTAATTTTTTAAAATTTATTTGTGTGTACTGCTGTTTTTTTTATTTTTTTATTACCTCTAGTCAAATTGTATCTTTGACATCCTTAACGTTTGTTGATTATTGATGCTGGTCACCTTCTTACATTAAGTATATAGATGCGTAACTTGTGGTGGCAACCGTTTCCCTCTGCCCCTAGTTACGGCATGGCCTAACTGTGCCAGGCCCTGCTGTTTCAATACCAGGCGTTACTGAACACATTATTTGTTACAGGCGGGGGACCGGATTTTATGCCAAGAATAAATCAACAAATGAAGAAACCAGTTCTGGATATAAACTAAGGGAAACTGACAACCGGCTAAACAGGACAAAACGACACCTAAACACCATGCAAAAGCCCGTGTCAACTAGTGATAAATCTGACTTGGATAATCCTTTGGTTGACGAGGAATGTCTAAGTCCAGATAGCAACGAAGAGTCTCCGTTGGATTTCAAAGAGTTGAGACCGAAGGGGCCGACGAAATACGACGCAGAGATAATTGCACAAGGCTGGAAAAATTCCAAGATCGATCCAAACTCGAGTATTGCCGGCCACGTGGCAATCGAATCGAAGGACAAAGAATTTACAATGGGAAGTCTTAAAGCAATAAATGAAAAGGGTAACGAAGAACATAACGACACGAGTCTAAACGCCGACATTAACGGTCACAATTTACGGCGTCCAGACAACAGGCGGAGTCTGATGTCCCTCGGTAGGTATCCGACACGGCTGGCAGATTCGTACAGCAAGCCCAGACTGATGCTGCGGCGAACGTCCACGCGGTCAAAAAACGAGCAGCCCAACTCTCAAAACCCTCCCGGCCTAGAAGACGACGAAGATAATCTGTCGCTGTCGGCTCTTTCCGGTCGTACGATCCAACCCACGTTCGCGACGGAAAGCGGGAGCCTTCTTCCCGACACGAAGCTTGGTCGAGATGAGGAGGGAAGTGCAGTTCCATCGAATGGCTTGGGTTTTGAGAGGATGCACGCTTCGGGCGAAGAGGTGGACGGAACTCCGGGCGTCACGCAGGGGATCACGCTGCGGAACCACAAGAGACTGAACGAACCGACCATCGACCTTTCCGACGTCATGTCCGAAAAAATAAACAACCGGAATTTCGACTTTGGAACGGTAGAAGTTTCCGACTCGACTTGCAATAGTTTGGCCGTACGATCTCGACAGCAACTCCCCTCGAGTCCCCAGCCCGGTGTGGGATTAAAACGAATTACTCCGACGGCCTTGAGCATCTCTTTGGACGAAACGTCAAAGCCGAACCAGGACAAAAATTGTAACGGCAGATATGTCAGTATCCATAAAGATTTGGATCAAAACATGAGGCGGGTTACACCTAGAAAACGTTGTACCAAGGATACTAATCTCTTAAAATCACACCGATCAAAGAAACCCTTGATCATCAAAGATGCTCCCGTTGTAATTCAGAGAGATTTGACTGACGTGACTTGTGTTGTTGCAAGTCCAAATGAAAAGAATGAAACTTTTCTAAATATGTCGTCTCCTTCAAAGAAAGAATTGGAAAATGAATCCAATACTAATCACAGATCTCATATTATGAAAGACTTGACTGAGGAAATTTGTGCAAGTCCTAAACCTCTTAATTTGAAAGTCGACAAAGCTCCTGCAATCGCGAGTGATCCGTGCGCCGTTTCCTTCGACCGTTTAGAATCGGTTGATGACGAGATACGGTTGTGTTCACTGGCGATTAGTAAAGAGTTAAAAAATGACGTGTGCACAAATACAAAGCCCCCAGTCAGGAAAGAAGGAAACGAAGTCTTGTCTAGCCGGAGACTTTCCAGTCGGAGAGAGTTAAAGGAGGAAACTTGCTCGATTCGGAGACTGTCCACTCGAAGAGAGATCCTGAAAGATAGATCCTGCACGAGTTTGACACCTCTAGATTCAGATTTTGTTAAATATTCCACAGCCATTAAAAATAGTTTAAATTCTAAGCATAATGACTTTGATGATCAAAATTCTACTTATTTAAGCCCTCTAAAACCGGATGCAAAAGGTATTTATGACTTCTCGGATGGAGAAAGTGATATGGGTGAACCTAAGTTCTTGCGAGGCGGCAATAGAAACTCGAGTTACCTCGGGATGAATAAGAGCGACATACATACCGTCAGGTGTAAATTGACCTTCGACGAAGTGGAGGACGTTTCCCCGACACTTCGTCTGAGAAACACGAGCAAGAACGCCGTCAAGGAGGACCTCGGTCGTCTGAGTGGTTTTAGCGACATCACCCCGGATACAAGTCGTGAAGCAGCCCATAGGACAGTGGGGAATGCTAGAATGGCCCAGTTAAAACAAACCCCGTTTAAGAATAAGAAATACCGTGCAGTGATTAAGACTCAAGAAGTGCCATGCGCACACCCCAATGCTTTAAGAAGGTTGTTGCACAATACTTTCCACAATAATGATGTAGGTAATTTAAGTTCTAGTGATAAAAGTTATGACTCTTCTGTTTCCACTGGTACAGGAGCACAAAACCCCGGACTAAAATTAACATTACGAGTGAAGCGTAGCCCTATCAGGGAGGATCTAATCGAATCCGGAAATAGTCTGAGCGAAGACAGTTACGAGCCGGAATACGAAGTACTCAGAGTCGAGGGAGTGGTCGAGAGGTTTGACGGTCAAAAGCGCCGGAAGAAGAAGCGCCATAAATCGGCAAAAGAACATAGTAAGCGCCATCATAAAATTAAATTTAATAGTAGCCTAAGTAAAAGTAATATATTAAGCATAGATTCAGAGACTGATGTGGATGTAATAGCTCCCAAACGAGTAAAGGTAATTTGTGGAAATGAATCCTATACTAGGGAAATTCCTATAGTTTCTAGTGTCCGGAGTGCTTGAGCTCATCTGGCTGGGAGTGTTAGGAGAACAAATTTGTGATATTTTCTAACTTTCACTTTGTGTTATTCAACATTTTGTTGTTGTTTTTTTTATCGAGCCCATGTTAACGGTAAATTGTTATTCCACATGAATATGAACTGTAGTGTGGTCTATTTCAGGGGTGCCCAACCTTTACTTAGTAAATACCAAGTTGACTCGTCACCTGCAATTCTAGGATTCTTACGTAGACGTATAAATCACTAGCCAGAATAAAATCTCCAAGACTGACCATAAAATTGCGATTTAATGTTATTAACAAGTGGACTTGGTGACGGTATGGTATGTAAATCTCTAACAGTGAGGTAAGAATACGCAAGGTTGTTCTCGCTGTTGTGTTGTTGTCGTTGTTTGGTGTTAATTGTCTATTAAATTATTAACTCTATTCGAGGCAATGTTGGCCCAAACCGTACGAGTCACTGACGATGGATGGCTATGGTTGTGACAGCAAATAACACTATTGGAACAACCAGGTGTACCCAGGGAGTTAACTAAAAGTATTATTCAATTATTATTCCCTTGCATGTTCATAAATTTGATGTTCAAAATTCGGTTTCTCAGGCTGTTATTTTCGATGTTGTGTTCATACTTGACTTCCTCGCAAGCAAATGAGCACATTTGGAGAAGTTCTATCGCTAACGTGTGCTTCCAATGCAGAGGGTCCAGGGTTTGATTCCCGGTTCCCGCTGAAGTTATTTTTCTTCAGAAATTGACTTTAATCTACCTACAATCGTGATATTGGTGTATACGTAAATGGTGACTTTGAAGCCGTAATAGCAACAAAGCTCCTAATAAATGGTATAATATCCTCCCACTGTAAACCAGCTCTTGTAACTGAGTGGCTAGACCATAAATACAATTTTTTTATTATTTATTAAATGCCAAGTTTCCCACTTTCAACCAGTTGCATAAACAAAATAGTTAAAATTACAAAAGAAGATTGAATGTAGTACATATATGTATTTACATTAGAACCAGCACTGATATGGCGAGTAATGTGGTCACAAGAGGCGAGTGTTGTGTGTTTATGAGTAGAAATGTTACATGGAAAGAGTATACTAGAAGCTTGGACTGAACAGATCATGATGATTTTGGCAAGAGGGCATGAAAAGCATGAATACTTGAATGTATACTGCTTGAATGTCAAGTCAGTGTAGGTGACTTGCTTGTTGTGTGGCTACCCTAAATGGGTACCCTGATACAGGTGAAATATCTGAATATCTGGTGAAGTATCACTCTTTCAGTATTTTACATAGAAATTGATTTCAATACAAAACGAAACGGCTTTTGTGATGAATTATGTAACGAGGTTTGGCATCCCTGGTCTGTTGTGTAAAACCCATCTGGGCTCTATGGTCGTTACCTAACATTAGGTATATTGGCTCGGAATTCCAAATCAGTTCCTAGCGACGTTCAATACAAGATATTTCCGTACTTTAGTAATAATGTTTTAACTGGTCTACTCACTAAGTAAAAGTATAACTTATGATATAAGATATCTGGTTAATTGTTGAATTATTTATTACACATCCATCATTTCTGTATATTACATGTGTAAAAGGTTGTGTATCATGTCACCTTTTCTTACAATTTCAACAATATGTCACTCATTATGATGCCAGGTGTATTAATAATAATCCTAGCATGGACACATGGAATGACGCACTCTCTAGGTTATATGTAGGTATTTACTATTTAGTGTGCGTAGGATGGTCGGAAGACCGTGATGGCAATCAGTTGGGACTACTTTCAACTCAAATGTTTTTATTTTTGATGTTATACGTATTAACTTACATAATCTATTTATCTGCAAGTTTGTGTTGTGGAACCGTTTCTTTACCGTCTCTCAGAAGGGCTCGATGTTCGATGTTTAATGAACTTTCTGCTCGATTGTCACGAGAAAGTCTAGATGCCAATTATATTTGTCAAACACTTGACATAAATGTCTTCTAGACTTTGTCTAGTTGATCGGGCTTGTGAATAGTAGGTGTTACAATCTTTTATTTGTGTCATATCAAAAAGTGGTTTACTTCATAGTTCATAGTGGTAATAAAGTAATGTAGTTGTAATAGGTATTTATATGATGCAGCTTGTATGACTGCTAGACTGTCAAAGGCTATATGTATTAGTGACACTTGTGTACATAAAATGTTCTATATATGTATATAACGTAGTCGATTGCAAGTGAATATGCCATGTACTTATTTAAGTCCGTATGTGGATGAGGTATAAAAGTGTTTGTATGTATATACAGTTATAAACTATAATGCTTATGATATTAAGTTATCATAATATATGTGCATAAACGGGAATTGTAAATACCGAGTTATTTGTTTGAAGGTTGTTCAGATATTAATGTATTAATAATTATTAATTGGCAAATTGTATCTCAATATTGGAACTGTGTAAATACTTTGTCACTGCCATTAGGTGAAATTATAATTGTTAATTTATGTAAAGATTAAGAAAAAAGGTTTTCAAATTGCCTCCTCATTATTTTGACTATAATTAGTAAAAGCTTCACCTGTTTTTTGTTTGGCCTAGGTTGCAAACTATCATTACAATACAACTGGACAGGACAGAGTAGTGCTGCATGTCTAGGGTGTGACAATCTCCCAAGAACTGACGGTATGTTTGTTTACCCGGATGTTTTGGCGTTGGTAATAATGCTGATCGCTTGAGATGCAAACACACATTTAAACTATGGAACTATAATTCTTGTTTGGTATTAGTGGGTGTAAGTAAAGTAAAATCACAGGTGTACAGTCCAAACGTTGGTCTAATGGTTTAGCTAGGTTTCTGCACCAACCTGAACTGCCGAACAGAAAGCAGCGCAATACAGTTGCCTACACGCGTTATGTGGACAACAATTTAATTCTAAATACTAATTATATCTATAATACCAGTGATTTCCATTATGGTACCAGCTTGTCCCCTGCCATAGTCCAGGATCTAGATTTAGAGTTATGTATTAAATTATATTTCAAGATTGATGTACCTATTGAGTCTTAACTGAATTATGTGCATTTTGCTCACTCTTCCGTACTTTTTTTGTTCTTTTATGTTACGTTATTATTGTGGCTGAGATTTAATATTAATTTATGTGATATATTCGTATGTACAACAGGAAATAAACTTGACACTAATGTGTTTCAAACGCCTTGTATTTTGTGTTCTGTGTCAAGTTTGTAATACCATTCTATTATGCTCCAGTTTATGTACAGTAGATAGCGAGTTCTTAATGGTACGTTTACAGCTATGCGTTGCGAGCGAAGCGAGGGCGCGAGCTCAAATCAGCGGCCGTGTTTCACGCAAAGAAGTTGATAGTTTCATGCAAACTCGGCCACTGATTGGAGCTCGCGCCTTCGCTTCGTAGCTGTAAACGTACCATAAGTATTACACTAGTCGAACAAAAGCAACCAGTTCTCATGTGCGTCCTGAAAATATGCCCTTTCACCAGTTTCCAGCAAATTTTGTGGGGTTTGCCAAGGTGTTAGCAGTGTTAGGATTGTACTTTCACCCATTCACTAGTAAACTGTAAGCAGGTTTTGTCACGGGACGAGAACATTATCATCTAATGTACTTGGTGGGTAAGCCCATAGGCTGGTGTAAGCCCTCACAGGGTAGGTGAATTTAAAACAACTTGCTGTCTAAATACTCCACTGGGAGTATTTTACAAATTGTGTGAATGAGGTGTTAATTCACATAGTAATTACTTGTACCCATGTACCAAGCGAGCAGGGAGAAATCCATAACGACCATTTGGGATTACGTGAATATTGTGGGAAGCCTACTGTAGTACTAAATCACGTATTAACTTGCCTTGGGACACCAAGGTCGAATAAAATCAAATTTGACCCCACAAATTCCCAAATTGTTATGCCGTAACTTTCATTGAAGTAGTTGTTTATAGAAATCTGCAGCATTTCTTAAATAAAAGAGCAATATTATTTCTTGTTGATGTAGCATCTAATAGTCGAGCTGTTCTAGTTCAAGTGGTGCACCATCAGTTTTTTACTACTGCATACAGTTGGCCGTGAGTCCTTGTCATACTCAATATACTCATACCTGGTGTATTGTTTAACGAGCTACTTTCATTGATTTTTAAGACTCTGGTTTTGTTTCTCAACATTTCTTACACACCTTTGGGGTATTGATTGGTTGACTTATGGGTTTCCCCGCTAGTAATACTAAAGGTCCACGGTTCGAGTCCCATATCGTATTTTATTCATTATTGTATGCAATTTTCAGAGTTTTTATCATCAGATCGTATTATTGGATATTTTTTAAATCCAGAGAAACCATCAGTTCGAAAACACATCTATATTTGGAGTTACAATTACAATAACAATGAATCGTGATACATTGAGATTCATACACGCATACATTGAGACCAGTGTGTTATCTACCAGTCTTAGCAACACTGCATCCATCGTGAGGCATAGCGTACGCGTAACGCCGTGGCTTCAAATAATTGAGGTCTGGGGTACGAAACCCATTACCCCCAATTTTTTTTTTCTACCATATTCACACATGTATATGATTTTTTTCTCAATTTTCGGAGTTTTTATCATCAGATCGTATTTTTGGCGACTTTGTGAATTCAGAGAGACCATCAGTTCGTAAGTCTATCCCTATTTGGAGTTACAATTACAAAAAGAATAAATCGAGTAGAATATTAATTATTTTTTTACAGGCGAACGGTTTGTTTCCGCAAAAAACCGTTTACAGTTTTGCATTCACGGGGTCAAGATCTATCGAAATAGATTTTAAAAAGACAAAGTGTGGATTTAAGATTTTTGAGAAGGGTTAATTATAGGTTAATTACACGTTAATTATCTAGACATCCTGAAAACGAAAATAAGCTGGAGGTCATACTAACAGAGATACAGGCGCCCAAAATTTCAAATTTTGTCTCAGAAGACCACAATCGGAGAATATTGAAATTTTTTATTTTTTTTATTTTTTTAAAAATACGAAACATATCAAGAGAGCGATGAATAAGAAGGAACTGACAACCAAAAAATTCTATCTTTAACCGTTAAGCCGTAAAAAAATAAAAACCTCAAAAAATCTACTATTTTGGTTACCTGGAGTTGGCGTCGCCTCACCACGACCTGTGTAAACCGACGCTACCGACGCTCATACTACGTCACCAAGGATTCTTACTGACCTTAGTTTCGACGCTACGACTAACTAGGTACCACCGTTCATCCACAATCGGTACCGAAAGTGGAACTTGACGAGAAAACCTTTGAAATTTCGGCGACGCCTGACGTCGTTCACAACAAACATAGGTCACGTTGATTTTTTTCAAAGTAGAAAATTATCAGAGCTACCTTTAATATTAACTTCAAGATCTCCCAAGTAAACAATATAGCTGTAAAAAATTAAAAACTCCAAAACGCAGTGTATTTTAGCACGTTTTTGACACTGCGTAGCGTCACGGATTAAAGGGTTAAGACAATAATGTCTACACTTTCTGCATTGTCCATTCCCAGTGTACTTATTGAACATGTTTTAGTTTGCCTATGATTGATGGTTAGCCCAGGAAACATGTTTTAATGTTGGCTGTTCAGTGATGTTCCCAACGTGAATTTACTAAGTCCGTTTTCTGTGGATGTGTATCAGGAGTTCAGACGGCTATAGGAGGTCATGATATCAGATTGAACCAAGTCTTGAAAGCCCCAAAACTGCGTTTTCTGGAGATGTGTATCAGGAGTTCAGACGGCTATAGGAGGTTATGATATAAGCTATCTGCATACCCCAAACAATGCACAACATTGAGAGCAGTATGCCTTGTACTTGTGTAAGCGCTGGAAGTATCATCGTGAGCTAGAACGTATGCAGTAGCGTCGTCGGTTACCATGCTTGAGGTCTGGGGTTCGAGTCCCGTCACCACTACTCTTTTTTTTCATCCATATTCACACAGTTATATAAATACATCAACGTGCATGGAGCCGCTTCAGCCACGGTTTATTTTTTAACGGTCAAATTGCTCGTTTTTGCCGAAAACGCGTGCGTTTTTGCATTCACGTGGTCAACATCTATCGAATGCAATTTTAAAGTGACATGGTGTAGAAACTGGATTTTTGGACTTATAAATAAAAAAACGGCTTCAAATTTTTATTTTCGTTTTTCAGAGTTTTTTTCATCAAATCGTATTCTTGGATATTTTATTAATCCAACGTGACTCTCAGTTCGTAAATCCATCTATATTTGGAGTTACAATTACAATAAGAAGGTATCGAGATACATACATGCATTCATTGTTAGCAGTACTATATGTACCAGTCTAAGCACTCCAACTTCATCCTGTGGCGTGGCGGAAGCAGTAGCGACGCCGACTAGTGTTTTCGCGGTCCGGGGTTCGAGACCCGTTACCGGCAAACTTTTTTCGTCCATATTCAGAGCAGAATAGTTGAGAAGGGGAAATTACTACTTATTACTAAGGGGAAATTTTTTTTTCAAGCGCTCGTAGCTAAAACACGGTTGGTCCAAATTTTTTTTTTTATTTTTTTTATTTTTTTGCGTTAATTATCTAGACATCCTGAAAACGAAAATAAGCTGGGGGTCATACTTACAGAGATACAGGCGCCCAAAATTTCAAATTTTGTCTCAGAAGACCACAATCGGAGAATATTGAAATTTTTGATTTTTTTTATTTTTTTAAAAATACGAAACATATCAAGAGAGCGATGAATAAGAAGGAACTGACAACCAAAAAATTCTATCTTTAACCGTTAAGCCGTAAAAAAATAAAAACCTCAAAAAATCTACTATTTTGGTTACCTGAAGTTGGCGTCGCCTCACCACGACCTGTGTAAACCGACGCTACCGACGCTCATACTACGTCACCAAGGATTCTTACTGACCTTAAGTTCGACGCTACGACTAACTAGGTACCACCGTTCATCCACAATCGGTACCGAAAGTGGAACTTGACGAGAAAACCTTTGAAATTTCGGCGACGCCTGACGTCGTTCACAACAAACATAGGTACACGTTGATTTTTTTCAAAGTAGAAAATTATCAGTGCTACCTTTAGTATTACTTTCAAGATCTCCCAAGTAAACAATATAGCTGTAAAAAGATAAAAACTCCAAAACGCAGTGTATTTTAGCACGTTTTTGACACTGCGTAGCGTCACGGATTAAAGGGTTAAGACAATAATGTCTACACTTTCTGCATTGTCCATTCCCAGTGTACTTATTAAACATGTTTTAGTTTGCCTATGATTGATGGTTAGCCCAGGAAACATGTTTTAATGTTGGCTGTTCAGTGATGTTCCCAACGTGAAATTACGAAGTCCGTTTTCTGTGGATGTGTATCAGGAGTTCAGACGGCTATAGGAGGTCATGATATCAGATTGAACCAAGTCTTGAAAGCCCCAAAACTGCGTTTTCTGGAGATGTGTATCAGGAGTTCAGACGGCTATAGGAGGTTATGATATAAGCTATCTGCATACCCCAAACAATGCACAACATTGTGAGCAGTATGCCTTGTACTTGTGTAAGCGCTGGAAGTATCATCGTGAGCTATGGCGTATGCAGTAGCGTCGTCGGTTACCATGCTTGAGGTCTGGGGTTCGAGTCCCGTCACCACCACTCTTTTTTTTCATCCATATTCACACAGTTATATCAAAACATCAACGTGCATGGAGCCGCTTCAGACACGGTTTATTTTTTAACGGTCAAATTGCTCGTTTTTGCCGAAAACGCGTGCGGTTTTGCATTCACGTGGTCAACATCTATCGAATGCAATTTTAAAGTGACATGGTGTGTAGAAACTGGATTTTTGGACTTAGGAAAAAAAACGGCTTCAAATTTATATTTTCGTTTTTCAGAGTTTTTATCATCAGATCGTATTCTTGTATATTTTATTAATCTCAGTTCGTAAATCCATCTATATTTGGAGTTACAATTACAATAAGAAGGTATCGAGATACATACATGCATTCATTGTTAGCAGTACAATATGTACCAGTCTAAGCGCTCCAACTTCCATCTGTGGCGTGGCGTAAGCAGTAGCGACGCCGACTAGTGTTTTCGCGGTCCGGGGTTCGAGACCCGTTACCGGCAAACTTTTTTTCTTCCATATTCAGAGCAGAATAGTTGAGAAGGGTTTACTAAGGGGAAATTTTTTTTTCAAGCGCTCGTAGCTAAAACACGGTTGGTCCAAATTTGTTTTTTTATTTTTTTAATTTTTTTTTGCGTTAATTATCTAGACATCCTGAAAACGGAAATAAGCTGGGGGTCATACTTACAGAGATACAGGCGCCCAAAATTTCAAATTTTGTCTCAGAAGACCACAATCGGAGAATATTGAAATTTTTGATTTTTTTTATTTTTTTAAAAATACGAAACATATCAAGAGAGCGATGAATAAGAAGGAACTGACAACCAAAAAATTCTATCTTTAACCGTTAAGCCGTAAAAAAATAAAAACCTCAAAAAATCTACTATTTTGGTTACCTGAAGTTGGCGTCGCCTCACCACGACCTGTGTAAACCGACGCTACCGACGCTCATACTACGTCACCAAGGATTCTTACTGACCTTAAGTTCGACGCTACGACTAACTAGGTACCACCGTTCATCCACAATCGGTACCGAAAGTGGAACTTGACGAGAAAACCTTTGAAATTTCGGCGACGCCTGACGTCGTTCACAACAAACATAGGTACACATTGATTTTTTTCAAAGTAGAAAATTATCAGTGCTACCTTTAGTATTACTTTCAAGATCTCCCAAGTAAACAATATAGCTGTAAAAAGATAAAAACTCCAAAACGCAGTGTATTTTAGCACGTTTTTGACACTGCGTAGCGTCACGGATTAAAGGGTTAAGACAATAATGTCTACACTTTCTGCATTGTCCATTCCCAGTGTACTTATTAAACATGTTTTAGTTTGCCTATGATTGATGGTTAGCCCAGGAAACATGTTTTAATGTTGGCTGTTCAGTGATGTTCCCAACGTGAAATTACTAAGTCCGTTTTCTGTGGATGTGTATCAGGAGTTCAGACGGCTATAGGAGGTCATGATATCAGATTGAACCAAGTCTTGAAAGCCCCAAAACTGCGTTTTCTGGAGATGTGTATCAGGAGTTCAGACGGCTATAGGAGGTTATGATATAAGCTATCTGCATACCCCAAACAATGCACAACATGAGAGCAGTATGCCTTGTACTTGTGTAAGCGCTGGAAGTATCATCGTGAGCTATGGCGTATGCAGTAGCGTCGTCGGTTACCATGCTTGAGGTCTGGGGTTCGAGTCCCGTCACCACCACTCTTTTTTTTCATCCATATTCACACAGTTATATCAAAACATCAACGTGCATGGAGCCGCTTCAGACACGGTTTATTTTTTAACGGTCAAATTGCTCGTTTTTGCCGAAAACGCGTGCGGTTTTGCATTCACGTGGTCAACATCTATCGAATGCAATTTTAAAGTGACATGGTGTGTAGAAACTGGATTTTTGGACTTAGGAAAAAAAACGGCTTCAAATTTATATTTTCGTTTTTCAGAGTTTTTATCATCAGATCGTATTCTTGTATATTTTATTAATCTCAGTTCGTAAATCCATCTATATTTGGAGTTACAATTACAATAAGAAGGTATCGAGATACATACATGCATTCATTGTTAGCAGTACAATATGTACCAGTCTAAGCGCTCCAACTTCCATCTGTGGCGTGGCGTAAGCAGTAGCGACGCCGACTAGTGTTTTCGCGGTCCGGGGTTCGAGACCCGTTACCGGCAAACTTTTTTTCTTCCATATTCAGAGCAGAATAGTTGAGAAGGGTTTACTAAGGGGAAATTTTTTTTTCAAGCGCTCGTAGCTAAAACACGGTTGGTCCAAATTTTTTTTTTTATTTTTTTTATTTTTTTGCGTTAATTATCTAGACATCCTGAAAACGAAAATAAGCTGGGGGTCATACTTACAGAGATACAGGCGCCCAAAATTTCAAATTTTGTCTCAGAAGACCACAATCGGAGAATATTGAAATTTTTGATTTTTTTTATTTTTTTAAAAATACGAAACATATCAAGAGAGCGATGAATAAGAAGGAACTGACAACCAAAAAATTCTATCTTTAACCGTTAAGCCGTAAAAAAATAAAAACCTCAAAAAATCTACTATTTTGGTTACCTGAAGTTGGCGTCGCCTCACCACGACCTGTGTAAACCGACGCTACCGACGCTCATACTACGTCACCAAGGATTCTTACTGACCTTAAGTTCGACGCTACGACTAACTAGGTACCACCGTTCATCCACAATCGGTACCGAAAGTGGAACTTGACGAGAAAACCTTTGAAATTTCGGCGACGCCTGACGTCGTTCACAACAAACATAGGTACACGTTGATTTTTTTCAAAGTAGAAAATTATCAGTGCTACCTTTAGTATTACTTTCAAGATCTCCCAAGTAAACAATATAGCTGTAAAAAGATAAAAACTCCAAAACGCAGTGTATTTTAGCACGTTTTTGACACTGCGTAGCGTCACGGATTAAAGGGTTAAGACAATAATGTCTACACTTTCTGCATTGTCCATTCCCAGTGTACTTATTAAACATGTTTTAGTTTGCCTATGATTGATGGTTAGCCCAGGAAACATGTTTTAATGTTGGCTGTTCAGTGATGTTCCCAACGTGAAATTACGAAGTCCGTTTTCTGTGGATGTGTATCAGGAGTTCAGACGGCTATAGGAGGTCATGATATCAGATTGAACCAAGTCTTGAAAGCCCCAAAACTGCGTTTTCTGGAGATGTGTATCAGGAGTTCAGACGGCTATAGGAGGTTATGATATAAGCTATCTGCATACCCCAAACAATGCACAACATTGTGAGCAGTATGCCTTGTACTTGTGTAAGCGCTGGAAGTATCATCGTGAGCTATGGCGTATGCAGTAGCGTCGTCGGTTACCATGCTTGAGGTCTGGGGTTCGAGTCCCGTCACCACCACTCTTTTTTTTCATCCATATTCACACAGTTATATCAAAACATCAACGTGCATGGAGCCGCTTCAGACACGGTTTATTTTTTAACGGTCAAATTGCTCGTTTTTGCCGAAAACGCGTGCGGTTTTGCATTCACGTGGTCAACATCTATCGAATGCAATTTTAAAGTGACATGGTGTGTAGAAACTGGATTTTTGGACTTAGGAAAAAAAACGGCTTCAAATTTATATTTTCGTTTTTCAGAGTTTTTATCATCAGATCGTATTCTTGTATATTTTATTAATCTCAGTTCGTAAATCCATCTATATTTGGAGTTACAATTACAATAAGAAGGTATCGAGATACATACATGCATTCATTGTTAGCAGTACAATATGTACCAGTCTAAGCGCTCCAACTTCCATCTGTGGCGTGGCGTAAGCAGTAGCGACGCCGACTAGTGTTTTCGCGGTCCGGGGTTCGAGACCCGTTTCCGGCAAACTTTTTTTCTTCCATATTCAGAGCAGAATAGTTGAGAAGGGTTTACTAAGGGGAAATTTTTTTTTCAAGCGCTCGTAGCTAAAACACGGTTGGTCCAAATTTGTTTTTTTATTTTTTTAATTTTTTTTTGCGTTAATTATCTAGACATCCTGAAAACGGAAATAAGCTGGGGGTCATACTTACAGAGATACAGGCGCCCAAAATTTCAAATTTTGTCTCAGAAGACCACAATCGGAGAATATTGAAATTTTTGATTTTTTTTATTTTTTTAAAAATACGAAACATATCAAGAGAGCGATGAATAAGAAGGAACTGACAACCAAAAAATTCTATCTTTAACCGTTAAGCCGTAAAAAAATAAAAACCTCAAAAAATCTACTATTTTGGTTACCTGAAGTTGGCGTCGCCTCACCACGACCTGTGTAAACCGACGCTACCGACGCTCATACTACGTCACCAAGGATTCTTACTGACCTTAAGTTCGACGCTACGACTAACTAGGTACCACCGTTCATCCACAATCGGTACCGAAAGTGGAACTTGACGAGAAAACCTTTGAAATTTCGGCGACGCCTGACGTCGTTCACAACAAACATAGGTACACATTGATTTTTTTCAAAGTAGAAAATTATCAGTGCTACCTTTAGTATTACTTTCAAGATCTCCCAAGTAAACAATATAGCTGTAAAAAGATAAAAACTCCAAAACGCAGTGTATTTTAGCACGTTTTTGACACTGCGTAGCGTCACGGATTAAAGGGTTAAGACAATAATGTCTACACTTTCTGCATTGTCCATTCCCAGTGTACTTATTAAACATGTTTTAGTTTGCCTATGATTGATGGTTAGCCCAGGAAACATGTTTTAATGTTGGCTGTTCAGTGATGTTCCCAACGTGAAATTACTAAGTCCGTTTTCTGTGGATGTGTATCAGGAGTTCAGACGGCTATAGGAGGTCATGATATCAGATTGAACCAAGTCTTGAAAGCCCCAAAACTGCGTTTTCTGGAGATGTGTATCAGGAGTTCAGACGGCTATAGGAGGTTATGATATAAGCTATCTGCATACCCCAAACAATGCACAACATGAGAGCAGTATGCCTTGTACTTGTGTAAGCGCTGGAAGTATCATCGTGAGCTATGGCGTATGCAGTAGCGTCGTCGGTTACCATGCTTGAGGTCTGGGGTTCGAGTCCCGTCACCACCACTCTTTTTTTTCATCCATATTCACACAGTTATATCAAAACATCAACGTGCATGGAGCCGCTTCAGACACGGTTTATTTTTTAACGGTCAAATTGCTCGTTTTTGCCGAAAACGCGTGCGGTTTTGCATTCACGTGGTCAACATCTATCGAATGCAATTTTAAAGTGACATGGTGTGTAGAAACTGGATTTTTGGACTTAGGAAAAAAAACGGCTTCAAATTTATATTTTCGTTTTTCAGAGTTTTTATCATCAGATCGTATTCTTGTATATTTTATTAATCTCAGTTCGTAAATCCATCTATATTTGGAGTTACAATTACAATAAGAAGGTATCGAGATACATACATGCATTCATTGTTAGCAGTACAATATGTACCAGTCTAAGCGCTCCAACTTCCATCTGTGGCGTGGCGTAAGCAGTAGCGACGCCGACTAGTGTTTTCGCGGTCCGGGGTTCGAGACCCGTTACCGGCAAACTTTTTTTCTTCCATATTCAGAGCAGAATAGTTGAGAAGGGTTTACTAAGGGGAAATTTTTTTTTCAAGCGCTCGTAGCTAAAACACGGTTGGTCCAAATTTGTTTTTTTATTTTTTTAATTTTTTTTGCGTTAATTATCTAGACATCCTGAAAACGGAAATAAGCTGGGGGTCATACTTACAGAGATACAGGCGCCCAAAATTTCAAATTTTGTCTCAGAAGACCACAATCGGAGAATATTGAAATTTTTGATTTTTTTTATTTTTTTAAAAATACGAAACATATCAAGAGAGCGATGAATAAGAAGGAACTGACAACCAAAAAATTCTATCTTTAACCGTTAAGCCGTAAAAAAATAAAAACCTCAAAAAATCTACTATTTTGGTTACCTGAAGTTGGCGTCGCCTCACCACGACCTGTGTAAACCGACGCTACCGACGCTCATACTACGTCACCAAGGATTCTTACTGACCTTAAGTTCGACGCTACGACTAACTAGGTACCACCGTTCATCCACAATCGGTACCGAAAGTGGAACTTGACGAGAAAACCTTTGAAATTTCGGCGACGCCTGACGTCGTTCACAACAAACATAGGTACACATTGATTTTTTTCAAAGTAGAAAATTATCAGTGCTACCTTTAGTATTACTTTCAAGATCTCCCAAGTAAACAATATAGCTGTAAAAAGATGAAAACTCCAAAACGCAGTGTATTTTAGCACGTTTTTGACACTGCGTAGCGTCACGGATTAAAGGGTTAAGACAATAATGTCTACACTTTCTGCATTGTCCATTCCCAGTGTACTTATTAAACATGTTTTAGTTTGCCTATGATTGATGGTTAGCCCAGGAAACATGTTTTAATGTTGGCTGTTCAGTGATGTTCCCAACGTGAAATTACTAAGTCCGTTTTCTGTGGATGTGTATCAGGAGTTCAGACGGCTATAGGAGGTCATGATATCAGATTGAACCAAGTCTTGAAAGCCCCAAAACTGCGTTTTCTGGAGATGTGTATCAGGAGTTCAGACGGCTATAGGAGGTTATGATATAAGCTATCTGCATACCCCAAACAATGCACAACATTGAGAGCAGTATGCCTTGTACTTGTGTAAGCGCTGGAAGTATCATCGTGAGCTATGGCGTATGCAGTAGCGTCGTCGGTTACCATGCTTGAGGTCTGGGGTTCGAGTCCCGTCACCACCACTCTTTTTTTTCATCCATATTCACACAGTTATATCAAAACATCAACGTGCATGGAGCCGCTTCAGACACGGTTTATTTTTTAACGGTCAAATTGCTCGTTTTTGCCGAAAACGCGTGCGGTTTTGCATTCACGTGGTCAACATCTATCGAATGCAATTTTAAAGTGACATGGTGTGTAGAAACTGGATTTTTGGACTTAGGAAAAAAAACGGCTTCAAATTTATATTTTCGTTTTTCAGAGTTTTTATCATCAGATCGTATTCTTGTATATTTTATTAATCTCAGTTCGTAAATCCATCTATATTTGGAGTTACAATTACAATAAGAAGGTATCGAGATACATACATGCATTCATTGTTAGCAGTACAATATGTACCAGTCTAAGCACTCCAACTTCCATCTGTGGCGTGGCGTAAGCAGTAGCGACGCCGACTAGTGTTTTCGCGGTCTGGGGTTCGAGACCCGTTACCGGCAAACTTTTTTTCTTCCATATTCAGAGCAGAATAGTTGAGAAGGGTTTACTAAGGGGAAATTTTTTTTTCAAGCGCTCGTAGCTAAAACACGGTTGGTCCAAATTTGTTTTTTTATTTTTTTAATTTTTTTTGCGTTAATTATCTAGACATCCTGAAAACGGAAATAAGCTGGGGGTCATACTTACAGAGATACAGGCGCCCAAAATTTCAAATTTTGTCTCAGAAGACCACAATCGGAGAATATTGAAATTTTTGATTTTTTTTATTTTTTTAAAAATACGAAACATATCAAGAGAGCGATGAATAAGAAGGAACTGACAACCAAAAAATTCTATCTTTAACCGTTAAGCCGTAAAAAAATAAAAACTCAAAAAATCTACTATTTTGGTTACCTGAAGTTGGCGTCGCCTCACCACGACCTGTGTAAACCGACGCTACCGACGCTCATACTACGTCACCAAGGATTCTTACTGACCTTAAGTTCGACGCTACGACTAACTAGGTACCACCGTTCATCCACAATCGGTACCGAAAGTGGAACTTGACGAGAAAACCTTTGAAATTTCGGCGACGCCTGACGTCGTTCACAACAAACATAGGTACACATTGATTTTTTTCAAAGTAGAAAATTATCAGTGCTACCTTTAGTATTACTTTCAAGATCTCCCAAGTAAACAATATAGCTGTAAAAAGATGAAAACTCCAAAACGCAGTGTATTTTAGCACGTTTTTGACACTGCGTAGCGTCACGGATTAAAGGGTTAAGACAATAATGTCTACACTTTCTGCATTGTCCATTCCCAGTGTACTTATTAAACATGTTTTAGTTTGCCTATGATTGATGGTTAGCCCAGGAAACATGTTTTAATGTTGGCTGTTAAGTGATGTTCCCAACGTGAAATTACTAAGTCCGTTTTCTGTGGATGTGTATCAGGAGTTCAGACGGCTATAGGAGGTCATGATATCAGATTGAACCAAGTCTTGAAAGCCCCAAAACTGCGTTTTCTGGAGATGTGTATCAGGAGTTCAGACGGCTATAGGAGGTTATGATATAAGCTATCTGCATACCCCAAACAATGCACAACATTGAGAGCAGTATGCCTTGTACTTGTGTAAGCGCTGGAAGTATCATCGTGAGCTATGGCGTATGCAGTAGCGTCGTCGGTTACCATGCTTGAGGTCTGGGGTTCGAGTCCCGTCACCACCACTCTTTTTTTTCATCCATATTCACACAGTTATATCAAAACATCAACGTGCATGGAGCCGCTTCAGACACGGTTTATTTTTTAACGGTCAAATTGCTCGTTTTTGCCGAAAACGCGTGCGGTTTTGCATTCACGTGGTCAACATCTATCGAATGCAATTTTAAAGTGACATGGTGTGTAGAAACTGGATTTTTGGACTTAGGAAAAAAAACGGCTTCAAATTTATATTTTCGTTTTTCAGAGTTTTTATCATCAGATCGTATTCTTGTATATTTTATTAATCTCAGTTCGTAAATCCATCTATATTTGGAGTTACAATTACAATAAGAAGGTATCGAGATACATACATGCATTCATTGTTAGCAGTACAATATGTACCAGTCTAAGCGCTTCAACTTCCATCTGTGGCGTGGCGTAAGCAGTAGCGACGCCGACTAGTGTTTTCGCGGTCCGGGGTTCGAGACCCGTTACCGGCAAACTTTTTTTCTTCCATATTCAGAGCAGAATAGTTGAGAAGGGTTTACTAAGGGGAAATTTTTTTTTCAAGCGCTCGTAGCTAAAACACGGTTGGTCCAAATTTGTTATTTTATTTTTTTTATTTTTTTTGCGTTAATTATCTAGACATCCTGAAAACGGAAATAAGCTGGGGGTCATACTTACAGAGATAGGCCTACAGGCGCCCAAAATTTCAAATTTTGTCTCAGAAGACCACAATCGGAGAATATTGAAATTTTTGATTTTTTTTATTTTTTTAAAAATACGAAACATATCAAGAGAGCGATGAATAAGAAGGAACTGACAACCAAAAAATTCTATCTTTAACCGTTAAGCTGTAAAAAAATAAAAACCTCAAAAAATCTACTATTTTGGTTACCTGAAGTTGGGGTCGCCTCACCACTACCTGTGTAAACCGACGCTACCGACGCTCATACTACGTCACCAAGGATTCTTACTGACCTTAGTTTCGACGCTACGACTAACTAGGTACCACCGTTCATCCACAATCGGTACCGAAAGTGGAACTTGATGAGAAAACCTTTGAAATTTCGGCGACGCCTGACGTCGTTCACAACAAACATAGGAACACGTTGATTTTTTTCAAAGTAGAAAATTATCAGTGCTACCTTTAATATTAACTTTAAGATCTCCCAAGTAAACAATATAGCTGTAAAAAATTAAAAACTCCAAAACGCAGGGTATTTTAGCACGTTTTTGACACTGCGTAGCGTCACGGATTAAAGGGTTAAGACAATAATGTCTACACTTTCTGCATTGTCTATTCCCAGTGTACTTATTGAACATGTTTTGGTTTGCCTATGATTGATGGTTAGCCCAGGAAACATGTTTTAATGTTGGCTGTTCAGTGATGTTCCCAACGTGAATTTACTAAGTCCGTTTTCTGTGGATGTGTATCAGGAGTTCAGACGGCTATAGGAGGTCATGATATCAGATTGAACCAAGTCTTGAAAGCCCCAAAACTGCGTTTTCTGGAGATGTGTATCAGGAGTTCAGACGGCTATAGGAGGTTATGATATAAGCTATCTGCATACCCCAAACAATGCACAACATTGAGAGCAGTATGCCTTGTACTTGTGTAAGCGCTGGAAGTATCATCGTGAGCTATGGCGTATGCAGTAGCGTCGTCGGTTACCATGCTTGAGGTCTGGGGTTCGAGTCCCGTCACCACCACTCTTTTTTTCATCCATATTCACACAGTTATATCAATACATCAACGTGCATGGAGCCGCTTCAGACACGGTTTATTTTTTAACGGTCAAATTGCTCGTTTTTGCCGAAAACGCGTGCGTTTTTGCATTCACGTGGTCAACATCTATCGAATGCAATTTTAAAGTGACATGGTGTGTAGAAACTGGATTTTTGGACTTAGGAAAAAAAAACGGCTTCAAATTTATATTTTCGTTTTTCAGAGTTTTTATCATCAGATCGTATTCTTGTATATTTTATTAATCTCAGTTCGTAAATCCATCTATATTTGGAGTTACAATTACAATAAGAAGGTATCGAGATACATACATGCATTCATTGTTAGCAGTACAATATGTACCAGTCTAAGCGCTCCAACTTCCATCTGTGGCGTGGCGTAAGCAGTAGCGACGCCGACTAGTGTTTTCGCGGTCCGGGGTTCGAGACCCGTTACCGGCAAACTTTTTTTCTTCCATATTCAGAGCAGAATAGTTGAGAAGGGTTTACTAAGGGGAAATTTTTTTTTCAAGCGCTCGTAGCTAAAACACGGTTGGTCCAAATTTGTTATTTTATTTTTTTTATTTTTTTTGCGTTAATTATCTAGACATCCTGAAAACGGAAATAAGCTGGGGGTCATACTTACAGAGATACAGGCGCCCAAAATTTCAAATTTTGTCTCAGAAGACCACAATCGGAGAATATTGAAATTTTTGATTTTTTTTATTTTTTTAAAAATACGAAACATATCAAGAGAGCGATGAATAAGAAGGAACTGACAACCAAAAAATTCTATCTTTAACCGTTAAGCCGTAAAAAAATAAAAACCTCAAAAAATCTACTATTTTGGTTACCTGAAGTTGGCGTCGCCTCACCACGACCTGTGTAAACCGACGCTACCGACGCTCATACTACGTCACCAAGGATTCTTACTGACCTTAGTTTCGACGCTACGACTAACTAGGTACCACCGTTCATCCACAATCGGTACCGAAAGTGGAACTTGATGAGAAAACTTTTGAAATTTCGGCGACGCCTGACGTCGTTCAAAACAAACATAGGTACACGTTGATTTTTTTCAAAGTAGAAAATTATCAGTGCTACCTTTAATATTAACTTTAAGATCTCCCAAGTAAACAATATAGCTGTAAAAAATTAAAAACTCCAAAACGCAGGGTATTTTAGCACGTTTTTGACACTGCGTAGCGTCACGGATTAAAGGGTTAAGACAATAATGTCTACACTTTCTGCATTGTCTATTCCCAGTGTACTTATTGAACATGTTTTGGTTTGCCTATGATTGATGGTTAGCCCAGGAAACATGTTTTAATGTTGGCTGTTCAGTGATGTTCCCAACGTGAATTTACTAAGTCCGTTTTCTGTGGATGTGTATCAGGAGTTCAGACGGCTATAGGAGGTCATGATATCAGATTGAACCAAGTCTTGAAAGCCCCAAAACTGCGTTTTCTGGAGATGTGTATCAGGAGTTCAGACGGCTATAGGAGGTTATGATATAAGCTATCTGCATACCCCAAACAATGCACAACATTGAGAGCAGTATGCCTTGTACTTGTGTAAGCGCTTGAAGTATCATCGTGAGCTATGGCGTATGCAGTAGCGTCGTCGGTTACCATGCTTGAGGTCTGGGGTTCGAGTCCCGTCACCACCACTCTTTTTTTCATCCATATTCACACAGTTATATCAATACATCAACGTGCATGGAGCCGCTTCAGACACGGTTTATTTT
This sequence comes from Isoperla grammatica, assembly GCA_945910005.1. Taxonomy (NCBI): domain Eukaryota; kingdom Metazoa; phylum Arthropoda; class Insecta; order Plecoptera; family Perlodidae; genus Isoperla; species Isoperla grammatica. The sequence goes on from OX246745.1 coordinate 7,206,799, forward strand.
TTAACGGTCAAATTGCTCGTTTTTGCCGAAAACGCGTGCGGTTTTGCATTCACGTGGTCAACATCTATCGAATGCAATTTTAAAGTGACATGGTGTGTAGAAACTGGATTTTTGGACTTAGGAAAAAAAAACGGCTTCAAATTTATATTTTCGTTTTTCAGAGTTTTTATCATCAGATCGTATTCTTGTATATTTTATTAATCTCAGTTCGTAAATCCATCTATATTTGGAGTTACAATTACAATGTGAAGGTATCGAGATACATACATGCATTCATTGTTAGCAGTACAATATGTACCAGTCTAAGCGCTCCAACTTCCATCTGTGGCGTGGCGTAAGCAGTAGCGACGCCGACTAGTGTTTTCGCGGTCCGGGGTTCGAGACCCGTTACCGGCAAACTTTTTTTCTTCCATATTCAGAGCAGAATAGTTGAGAAGGGTTTACTAAGGGGAAATTTTTTTTTCAAGCGCTCGTAGCTAAAACACGGTTGGTCCAAATTTGTAATTTTATTTTTTTTATTTTTTTTGCGTTAATTATCTAGACATCCTGAAAACGGAAATAAGCTGGGGGTCATACTTACAGAGATACAGGCGCCCAAAATTTCAAATTTACTCTCAGAAGACCACAATCGGAGAATATTGAAATTTTTGATTTTTTTTATTTTTTTAAAAATACGAAACATATCAAGAGAGCGATGAATAAGAAGGAACTGACAACCAAAAAATTCTATCTTTAACCGTTAAGCCGTAAAAAAATAAAAACCTCAAAAAATCTACTATTTTGGTTACCTGAAGTTGGCGTCGCCTCACCACGACCTGTGTAAACCGACGCTACCGACGCTCATACTACGTCACCAAGGATTCTTACTGACCTTAGTTTCGACGCTACGACTAACTAGGTACCACCGTTCATCCACAATCGGTACCGAAAGTGGAACTTGATGAGAAAACCTTTGAAATTTCGGCGACGCCTGACGTCGTTCACAACAAACATAGGTACACGTTGATTTTTTTCAAAGTAGAAAATTATCAGTGCTACCTTTAATGTTAACTTTAAGATCTCCCAAGTAAACAATATAGCTGTAAAAAATTAAAAACTCCAAAACGCAGGGTATTTTAGCACGTTTTTGACACTGCGTAGCGTCACGGATTAAAGGGTTAAGACAATAATGTCTACACTTTCTGCATTGTCTATTCCCAGTGTACTTATTGAACATGTTTTGGTTTGCCTATGATTGATGGTTAGCCCAGGAAACATGTTTTAATGTTGGCTGTTCAGTGATGTTCCCAACGTGAATTTACTAAGTCCGTTTTCTGTGGATGTGTATCAGGAGTTCAGACGGCTATAGGAGGTCATGATATCAGATTGAACCAAGTCTTGAAAGCCCCAAAACTGCGTTTTCTGGAGATGTGTATCAGGAGTTCAGACGGCTATAGGAGGTTATGATATAAGCTATCTGCATACCCCAAACAATGCACAACATTGAGAGCAGTATGCCTTGTACTTGTGTAAGCGTTGGAAGTATCATCGTGAGCTATGGCGTATGCAGTAGCGTCGTCGGTTACCATGCTTGAGGTCTGGGGTTCGAGTCCCGTCACCACCACTCTTTTTTTCATCCATATTCACACAGTTATATCAATACATCAACGTGCATGGAGCCGCTTCAGACACGGTTTATTTTTTAACGGTCAAATTGCTCGTTTTTGCCGAAAACGCGTGCGGTTTTGCATTCACGTGGTCAACATCTATCGAATGCAATTTTAAAGTGACATGGTGTGTAGAAACTGGATTTTTGGACTTAGGAAAAAAAACGGCTTCAAATTTATATTTTCGTTTTTCAGAGTTTTTATCATCAGATCGTATTCTTGTATATTTTATTAATCTCAGTTCGTAAATCCATCTATATTTGGAGTTACAATTACAATAAGAAGGTATCGAGATACATACATGCATTCATTGTTAGCAGTACAATATGTACCAGTCTAAGCGCTCCAACTTCCATCTGTGGCGTGGCGTAAGCAGTAGCGACGCCGACTAGTGTTTTCGCGGTCCGGGGTTCGAGACCCGTTACCGGCAAACTTTTTTTCTTCCATATTCAGAGCAGAATAGTTGAGAAGGGTTTACTAAGGGGAAATTTTTTTTTCAATCGCTCGTAGCTAAAACACGGTTGGTCCAAATTTGTTTTTTTATTTTTTTTGCGTTAATTATCTAGACATCCTGAAAACGAAAATAGGCTAGGGGTCATACTTACAGAGATACAGGCGCCCAAAATTTCAAATTTTGTCTCAGAAGACCACAATCGGAGAATTTTGAAATTTTTGATTTTTTTTTTTTTTTTTTTAAATACGAAACATATCAAGAGAGCGATGAATAAGAAGGAACTGACAACCAAAAAATTCTATCTTAAACCGTTAACCCGTAAAAAATAAAAACCTCAAAAAATCTACTATTTTGGTTACCTGAAGTTGGCGTCGCCTCACCACGACCTGTGTAAACCGACGCTATCGACGCTCATACCACGTCACTAAGGATTCTTACTGACCTTAAGTTTGACGCTACGACTAACTAGGTACCACTGTTTATCCACAATCGGTACCGAAAGTGGAACTTGACAAGAAAATCGTTGAAATTTCGGCGACGCCTGACGTCGTTCACTACCAACATAGGGAGGCAATGATTTTTTTCAAGGTATACAATTTTTAGATCTACCTTGGGAATTAACTTTAAGATCTTAACAATAAACAACATAGCCGTAAAGAATATAATTCTAAAAAACAGAGTGTATTTGAGCACGTCTTTGACGACGCGTAGCGTCTCTTGTTAAAGGGTTAAGAAAATAATGATTAGAGTTTCTCCATTGGACATTCTTACTCTATACATTGGACATGTTAATGTTTGCCTTGCATTAACGTTAAGCTGAGGAAACATGTTTTAATGTTGGCTGGTCAGTGTGATGTTTCCAACGTGGGTCCCAAAACTACGTTTTCTGTGGATGTGTATCAGGAGTTCAGACGGCCATAGGACGTTATAGTGATGTTCTCAACGTCAAGTCTTGAAAGTCCCAAAACTGCGTTTTCTGTGGATGTGTATCCGGAGTTCAGACGGCTATAGGAGGTTATGATATAAGCTTACTGAATACCCCGAACAACGCACAACATTGAGAGCAGTGTGTCTTGTACCTGTGTAAGCGCTGGAAGTATCATCGTGTGCTATGGCGTATGGGGTAACGTCCTTGTTTAGCGTGCTAGAGGTCTGGGGTTCGAGTCCCGTTACAACTCTTTTTTTTGTCACCATATTCACACATTATATCAATACATCAACTTGAATGGACACGGTTTATTTTTTAACTGTCAAACGGCTCGTTGTTTCCACAAACGGTTTCGCGATCAACCAATCAATCAATACGATCTGATGATAAAACTCCGAAAATTGAAAAAAACATTGAAGCCGTTTTTATCTCAATTTTTGGAGCTTTTATCATCAGATCGTATTCTTGGATACTTTTTAAATCCAATGAGACCCTCAGTTCGTAAATCCATCTATATTTGGAGTTACAATTACAATAAGAAGGTATCGAGATACATACATGCATTCATTGAGAGCAGTACAATATATGTACCAGTCTAAGCGCTCCAACTTCCATCCTGTGGCGTGGCGTAGGCAGTAGCGCCGCCGACTAGTGTTTTCGCGGTCTGGGGTTCGAGACCCGTTACCGGCAATTTTTTTTTCTTCCATATTCAGAGCAGAATAGTTGAGAAGGGTTTACTAAGGGGAAATTTTTTTTTCAAGCGCTCGTAGCTAAAAAACGGGTGGTTCAAATTTGTTTTTTTATTTTTTTTATTTTTTTTGCGTTAATTATCTAGACATCCTGAAAACGAAAATAGGCTAGGGGTCATACTTACAGAGATACAGGCGCCCAAAATTTCAAATTTTGTCTCAGAAGAGCACAATCGGAGAATTTTGAAATTTTTGATTTTTTTGATTTTTTAAAAAATACGAAACATATCAAGAGAGCGATGAATAAGAAGGAACTGACAACCAAAAAATTCTATCTTAAACCGTTAACCCGTAAAAAAATAAAAACCTCAAAAAATCTACTATTTTGGTTACCTGAAGTTGTGGCGTCGCCTCACCACGACCTGTGTAAACCGACGCTACCGACGCTCATACTACGTCACTAAGGATTCTTACTGACCTTAAGTTTGACGCTACGACTAACTAGGTACCACCGTTTATCCACAATCGGTACCGAAAGTGGAACTTGACAAGAAAATCGTTGAAATTTCGGCGACGCCTGACGTTGTTCACAACAAACATAGCAAGGCAATGATTTTTTTCAAAGTAGACAATTTTCAGATCTACCTTGGGAATTAACTTTAAGATCGCAACAATAAACAATATAGCCGTAAAGAATATAATTCTAAAAAACAGAGTGTATTTGAGCATGTCTTTGACGACGCGTAGCGTCTCTTGTTAAAGGGTTAAGAAAATAATGATTAGAGTTTCTCCATTGGACATTCTTACTCTATACATGAAACATGTTAATGTTTGCCTTGCATTTACGGTTTGCCGAGAAAGCATGTTTTAATGTTGGCGTGATGACGAGCTATTTGAATACAACAAGATATGCCATACATTGCAAGTCGAGTTATGTAGTTCAACTGGGTGGAGGCTGGCACGAATGCAGATATCCACGCGTAATCGAAGGGACGTTCAATGGTGAGGGATGGGGGCGGGTTGAAGAAATATGTACAGTATTCAAATTTGTTAATCATAATGTCGTACACGACTTTATCAGTACATTTATTATGCCAGTGGGATTTAGTTGGAGATCAACGCTTATATACGCTCTTTTATTGTCGGGATTCCCAAAATATTCAGTTAGGTGAGTCGTCATCCGTGACACACAAATATACCTGAACAGCTACTGGCAGATGTTTTAGTTTTCATGGAGCGTAAATATTCATCAGTATTCAGTACATATCACCTTCCAGACCAGTTCTTCACTGCGATCACCAGTATTGATGGACGATGATAGTAATAGCCCTCCATATGTGGCAGGAGAATTTTAGCCTTGGTTGTGCTGTGTAAGAAGACCTCCTAGGACGGAAACATTTCCCAGAAGTTAATTAGGCCTACTTGAAATAATGTCTCAAAACAAGCAAAACATGCAGCTTAAAAACAAGGCAGATTTATACTGCGGAACAATAATAAAATAATTTCATACCTGCTTTTAGTTCATCATATCAAGTATTTCGTTAGCCACGTCCATGGACATATCGTTAATCAGAACAATGTCAAAATGGTCCAAGAACTCGTCTAAGTGTTCCTCTACCTGAAATCAGAATTATGTTTTTGTGGGGTTTTTACATACACAATATGTCTCTCACATTTGACAGAATCTGGGCTCTTATGGTCTAAATCTGTCGCTCACTTCAATGTTCGCTTACATGATACTGAAGAAAACCTATCTTCAAAAGAACGTTCAAATCCTTCACACCGTCCGCCATGTCTGCGTCTCCCAAACAGTCTCCGAGCAATATCACATTATTCTTGTGAGCAAGTTCCTGAAAGTGATAGACATAGACTATGTAATAGTTGGAGAAAACTTGATAAATATTACAAGGAATATAGTTTTGAAATTTTGGATTTTGAGCGTCTTTATAATCGCCACTAAATTATAATGGGAAAGCTGTACATTTTTTGTAAGCAGGCTTAGAATGTGCATTCAACTTTGATCAGTTGTTTAATTTCAGGCATTTTTATGATATGCCTATTTTATCTAAACAAAATCACACTCTTCCTCACTCTTTTGAACATACAACTTAGTCTTACCACTGCCGGTCATTGATTGGCCAAGCAGATCGGCAGCACAAAACAGAACATTCCATTATATTATTCTATATTTACACCGCATACAAAATACACCACAATACTAGAGCTAAAACTCGAAATACAAAACTATCTCATCGACTACCACAATAAGGGGATTTCTGTGTCTCTCATTCCTCGCAATACTTGATAGTTAATATATATATATATTAGGGCTGCCCAACGATATCGATAATTCAATACGATATCGATAATAGAAAAATAATTCGATATCGATATAGAATAAATATATCGTACGTTTCGCGATATCTATCAAGTGTCAACTATCCTAAAAAAAAAAAAAAAAAATAGGTAGTGTTGTGGTTCTGCATCTTTGTGATACATACACTGCAACATTCGCGTTGGTACCTACTCGCCTTTCGTCGCGCGGTCTCACTCACGTCACGTCACACCAATCACAACATCACTGTTTTGTGGATACATTTTTAATAATACAACACACAAATTGACGCAAATAGTAAAACATTTCAACGTTAAATTATTCACATACAATTGTTTATAATGAATGGCCTCTGGCTGGTTTGAAGAAAAAAAAATTACGATATCGGCGATATCGATACCGAGTTTAAAAAATTCGATATCGCGATACGATATCGATAATTACATCCACTGCAAATCAGTTTAGTTACTGAGTGGATAGACTCTAAATGTGAATTTATTTTTTTATTTTTTATTTATATGAATTTTTTTATCGTTGGGCAGCCCTAATATATATGTATATATATATATATATATATATATATATATATATATTAGGGATGACATCGGGTACCCGGGTAACCCGGGTACCCGGCTCCAAAGTATTACCCGGAGCCGTTTTTGGGTCCGGGTAATTTTTTAGTCCGTTTCTAGGCCCTATTTACGCGCCAGTATTGCTGCGTTTGATTTCGATGGAGCCAGCAGGTACGGCGCGAGCCTACCCTTCCACAACACGTGACCCGGCGGGGAACAGAACAGACGCGAACCGACTTGCATTCGTTACTTTTTGTTCATTGTTTAACATTCTAGTGAACATTCTGGCTAACACTTGTTGTATTACAATTTATTTTACTTGAAATAGCATGTTTTATGTACGTGCTTCAGTTGTGTATTGCGAAATGTTTTTTTTTATTGGACGTGATTACTGCAGGAGTATTCCAAGGGGCTATTCGAGCAGGCGGCATGCATGTCATTCGTCCCTCGTCTTCGCGCCCCGCGCACTTCACAAGGCCTAGCAACGACCTTCAGATCAAGCCGACACATCGAAAAATACGTTTTCAGGATCCGGGTACCCGGGTAATATGAGAGCTGGAACCGGTTCCGAATTTTATTACCCGATGTCATCCCTAATATATATATATATATATATATATATAGGCCTACTAGGGACTACACTGAATAATATTTTTTTATTTTTTACAGGTTAATGGTTTAAGAAACCGTTTTTTTCTTTTTGCACATTTTATTCATTCTGTATCTGTCTACCACCCACTCCCAACAACTATTACTCTCAACTCTTGACAAATGCACATTATAAACGAGGACCACGTTTCGGAAAGGTGAAATGCAAGAGATCTGGGCAGAGTACCAGTAGACCTAGGCCTATGTTAGAGCATTTGTGATTGTTGGTTTAGGGGGAGGGAGAGGCGGAAAGGGCACTAGGTGGCAGGGAACACAAGAATGTGTCTTGTGTCACGCGGGTGGTAATTTCAATTCGACATTATTTTTGGATTACTAAAAAACTGATTTACGAAATAAAAACTGGTTTCCAACCAGTTACCTATTATTCGATTAGTCTCTAATACATTCATACTATCAAAACATGCGGAAGACTACACGGGTAATAAACTTACATGAAAATACTCGGTATTCCTGATTGCGCTTTCATTTTTATTGAAAACATGAATGACATCTCCTTGCAAACCATTCAGTCTGTTGCCTTCAAAATGGAGGTAGTTTGCAATAACATGCATGTTCGGATGTAAAACACCTTCGTGGCGCAGAACGCCTTTGACTGTGTCCCCCAAACCTCCCGAGAAGACAAGAACAGGCACATTCTCGTCACTCAACGTTTGCAGTAGCTTATTCGTACCATCTCTGAAATGGGAACAATTCTTGTGGTTAACTTCACTAATAGAATCAACTACGTACTGGTATATCTAGTCCAGGTTGGGAGATGAGATGGTCAGCCCATAACAAAGCAAAATTCGTATATTTATATTTTGTATTTACAAGTGTGCAGCGCTGGAGCATTTAAGTGTCTTTGCACAGTCATACATGACACAATGCACACCACACCCATTACATACATATTCTCATGCAAACTCACGCCACGTATAAATGGATTGCACATTCACACACGACCAGGACGGAAGAACTGAGACAATGACTACCTCTATTCCAATTATCATCTTCTTAGTTCAAAAAAAATGTTTCTATATCACATTCATGTAAGGATGTTTTGCTTGGTAATCACTGATTGTAAGTTCATCAATGTCAAACTATAGCTATTGTGTGCAACAGGTAAATTTGCTGTTGATAATAAGGAAGTAGGACCGAACAGAAAGTAAGAAAGAAACAGCAAAATGGAATAATTAAATAAATAAATAAATAAATAAATAAATAAATAAATAAATAAATAAATAAACAAATAAATAAATAAATAAATAAATAAATAAATAAATAAATAAAATAAATACATATAAATAAATAAATAAATAAATAAATAAATAAATAAATAAATAAATAAATAAATAAATAAATAAATAAATAAATAAGTAATTAAATAATTAAATAAATAAATAAATGAATGAATGAATGAATGAATGAATGAATGAATAAATAAGTAAGTAAATAAATAATACCAACCTTAATACAACCTTGGCCTTTTCAACAGCAACATCTATTTCCTTTGGATCTAATTCAAAATTTAAAAGTTTTGCTTTTCTCAAAGTCCATTCTTCGGAATATGATGACTTCTGCTCTCTAGTCAAGCTGGAGTCAATTTCAAAGGGGCGATAATAGTTGTATAACGCTTCTGATTTGTCAATAAACTCGTGTGGCAGACTTGGACATAAGTTGAATATACCTATTAAAAAATGTAGTACACAGATAAAAAACAATTACTGTATTACACTTATATTATTTGATTTATTTCATTTAAATAATTAAAACAATATACTCACTAACAATTTTATTTTAGCCAATATAAATAACACCTAACCTACGGAGTATAAAGTAGCAACAAAAAACACGAACTTAACCCTTTCATTTACATTTTCTAGGCCTACTTTATACCGACTTTTCTAAAATGTGAATTTTGCAAGGCCCTAAGGCAGTATAAATTATAATCACTTTTAACCTCTTCTGAGTTAGTTGTCTTGTTCCAAGTGTGACACTCGGCTAAAATTGTTTGATGGTACACTTACAGTAGAATTGAGAAACTTACTCACCATAGCTTGAAAGGCAATCTTTCCCATCTACATATGGCTTAGTTAAAGTCCGGTCGAAGTCAATTATCACCTGAAATAAATAAAAAGAACGATACAGTAGACCCACAGGTGCAATTTGGTAGGGGGGGGGGGGGGGGGGGGGGGGAAGCAGAACTTGAAATTAATCTGTTGTGGTTCCAAGATGTTTATAGATTCAACAATGAAAACAAATCGAACGTGTTTGTTCTTGTATCAGTACAAAAAAGGATAAATCAGTACATAATTTATTTACAAGCTTACACCGCAACTTATGTTCCTTTTTTAATGTATCTTATATATAGCATGACCTCATTTGGGTTGGATACCAATGTCTTAACAGAGGGTCGACCACTTCAGCATTGTGAGGGTGTTACTGTATCCATCAACAGCTTGACCTAAGTGAACTAAGTAGACTAGACCTACTGGTATCTAAAAAAAAATTAAAAAAAAACAAAAAAAAAACACTGAGCTGACACAATTTTCTTACCTGTGCTATATCGACTACACACATTCCACCACTGCTATGATACGACTTCAACAAACAATGAGGATGTAATCTGTGAATGTTGATACTCTCATATCACTACAAGTAGGCCTACAATGATTTATAATACCTAGCAGAATAGAATTTTATTTCTCAAGGATTATTACTGAGAAACCATTCATTAAAATACTATTTTAGTATCAAGAGTGAGGTGAATTGCTTTTCAGCTATCTCTCCAATGTTCAGGCTGACAGTCCACTCAGGGGTGACATCAGGGGTGTCTCAGGGTAGTGTGCTTGGGCCTCTGATGTTTGCCATCTACATCAATGACATAGCGAAGGGTATGGGGTCAAGGGGGAGGTTATTTGCGGACGACTGTGTCATCTACAGGGAGATAAAGGACAGGGGGGATGAGGACTTACTGGGAGAAGACATGGAGAAGCTTGGGGAGTGGGTGAGGGTAAATAGGATGAGTTTAAATGCGGGGAAGTGCAAGTGGGTAAGGTTTACAAGAAGGAGGCAGGGGAGGAGGGTTGGACCGATGTACGAAATCCAGGGGAAAATTCTGGAGAGAGTGGAGGTTATTAAGTACCTAGGGGTGTGGGTGGCAGACACGCGGGAGTGGGGAGAGCAGATTAGCAAGTTGGTTGGGAGGGGAGTCAGGAATCTAAACTTTGTAATGAGGGTGCTGAATGGAGTAAGCAGGGAAATAAGGGAGCATGCTTACAGAGCTCTGGTGAGGTCAGGTCTGGAGTATGCAGCAGCAGTTTGGGACCCACATGATGCTAAGGGGAGAGATGCTCTGGAGGGGGTACAAAAGAGAGCGGCGAGAAGGGTGCTTAGAAGGGCGAATAGATGGGTGGAAATAGAGATGGGGGATGGCAGGAGGAGGAGAGAGTACGAGAGTGTAACGGAATTGGTCAGGGAGCTAGGTTGGGAGACGCTTGAGGATAGGGATCGGCTTGGTACAATGTATAGGGTAGTAAGGAAGCATGAGGGGTGGGGGCCCGAGTTAAGTAGGGCGGTTGACGGAGCCAGCTACACGGGAAGGGGGGATCATCAGTGGAAGATAGAAAGAAGGATATGGAGGACGGATGTAGGCAAGTTCTCCTTCCTGGGAAGGACGACCGTTGAGTGGAACCGGCTAGACGGGGAAGTTGTGGGGCTAGGGAAGGTAAAGGCTTTTGCCGACAGGCTGAGGCCTAAACCCAAACCCAGGTTGATGGAAAAGACGAAAGGCGATGGTCCTGGGGAAGGAGGAAGGTTGGAAGCAAGGGGGGTGATGGAGGGGAAGGAAGCAAGGAAAACTGAGAAGAATGGGAAAAGCAAAGTGGGTGTTGGAGGAAAGGAGGAAGATGTAAAGGATGAGAAAGGGGGAATGAAGGAAGAAGGAAGTCTCTTGCCACCGGCGTACGGCCAACAGTGAAGAGAATTATAACAACAACAATTAAGGAGGAGAGATTAAACTGAAATATTGTGACATTTCATTAGGACAGACTACAACTCCAATAGGCCTACAAACTAATGCTCACCTGCAATTTATTTTTTCCTTCGCGGGATAAGTTATTCAGTATTTTCTCCACATAACCAACATTTTTCATCCTCACGTTCTCCCTTTGTAATGTATTCTTAAAAAAAAGCGAAAAGTTAGGTTAGGGTGACCCTAATTCACTTCCTTTTCAGATGGCTACAGATAACCCAGTTAAGGTGTTCATAAAACAGCTTAGTAAAGCAAGTAATCTACTTTAAATATGCATGCAACACTTTATGTGGCATACTTACATACTGATTTAATGTTTTAGTCAACATTGTTTCCATTGTGTAGGCTAGGCCTATAAATGTCAATTCAACTTTACCACTTTGATGTACAGGTTAGTCAATTAAATAATAAAATAATTTACGAAAATCCTCAATAGATGGGAGTATTTATTAATATACCAATCTTCACACTAGAACTTTTACAAAATATTAAAATACAGTACAAAGAGCTAATTTTCACCAAAGCAAGCTTAAAATAGTAATAATGATAGATATCAAATTAATTTTTTGAAGCTCAATTTATTTTATACTGGTTGGCAAACATGTTACAGAGAGGTGAAAAGAAAGATGGCTTCCATCGGAAGTGAGATTTAAAAAAAAAGTGTAAGAAACATGGCGGAGAGTAAATGATGTAAACAACAGTTTATAGCTGTCATTATTTTGTGTGTCTACTTTATACGCCTGTCAAAATGAACTATTACACAGGAAACGTCCATCTGGACAACGTTTGTCGTCTATGCCTAGCTAATGAACCTAATAATATCAACGTATTTGGAGAAATTGGTCAACGATATAATTTACAGGCAAAAGTTTGGAAACAGTTCAACATCTGGGTAGGCCTATGAATACTATAATGCGTTGCCTAATTAAACTCAAATCTATTCTAGTTTCGCTGTAGTTTATAGCAAAGTCTTGGCATAGCATGCCCAACACTTCATTATTAACTATCAGCTTGCAAACTAGCCCTCGGTAAGCTAGACATAGGTCTAGCCTACAAATTGTCTTTTTGCATGAGTTGCTTGCTAAAAGCTGTACCTAGTTGTTTGCGGTAGGTCTCCTGCACTAGTGGGACTTACCTTAGAATAAATAGGCTAGGACTACTTCACTACTCATTAACCTAGATGTCTACATAGAAATTGTAATGTTTTGCCCAACAACATGTAGGCCTAGGCCTACAATAAAGTCTACCTAGAAACTAGTAGGCAGTTGAGTTGTTCAAACGTTTACAATTTGAAACAACTGCTTAACCGTCCTTCTGAAGAAGAAGGCCTAGCCAAATTTGCCATATTAGGCTAGGTATCTGAAGATATACCATATTACACAAAAAGTCTTTTATTTTTCAACAATACCTAGGCCTAATTATTTTAATCATCTTATTGACACACATCAATCACCACTAGATCCCTCCCCAAACCACTAAAATCAATCTGACATGAACACCTGCTTACAAATTATGCCAAGTGCACCATACATACAGACTGCAAGCGCTAAGTGTTTGGGTGGATACACAGTGTTAAGTTTCTTGTTTCTGTTTTAGGTGAGGCCAGATGAAACATTTCCAAAAGGTGTTTGTAAAACATGTTTGACGCAAGTGGAGACATTTCATATATATTCATTGAAAGTTGAAGCTGTTCAACAGAAACTTGTGCAGATATTCTCCACAAATCAAAATTTAGTAGCTCCTCGGTTTGAAGACTTCTATGGAAACGTCGAGTACAACAACACTAAAAGCGGGGAAATATCTCAGTCATCGTCATTTAATACCGAAACATCTTATCCAACTTGGGACAATTTAGTTTCAAGACCAAAGAAGGTGACAAACAATATAGAGTGTGTTCAGCCAACACCTGAAAACTCTCCTGACACTCTCGCCTCTACCTCAAACTTTGAACAAGCCTCCACCGAAATTAAAGTCGAGGTCGATCCATCCGCTCTTTTGAAGAATTGCAATGACCAATCTAACTTTCTTTCAGAATTTGAAGATCGGCAATTATTGAACAATAAAGTAAACCAGAAATATTCATTTAATTATTGTCAAATGCCCGTTGAATCAGTAGCAAATAAAACAAGAAGTGGTGTAGCAAAGATGTTGAATAATAGGCCCACCATCAAATCAGCAAATGATGACTCGGAACTGTTTTCTGAATCATCAAATTCAAGTGCTGAAGGACTTAATGATGATGAATTTTCACACAGTAGAAACACATCTAGTAGGCTAAGCTCGTCTGAAAACTCTGATGACTCTCAGAGTAACACATTAGAAAAAACCCCAAGCTGTTCATCACCAAAAACAATACCAGAAGAATTTATTGAGCATCCATTTCGTTGGAGTAAAAAACGCCCTTTTACAAAAGAACGATTAGAACGTTCTAAAAAAAGTCAAAAAATAAAAGAACAACTTGATAATTTTTTTGATTATGTTTGTAACGATTGTGAGGAAAAAACTAAGTTCTCAAACTTTTTATTATTACGAAATCATTGTCGAGACACGCACAACAAAAAAGCTTACGTAACCTGCTGCAAACGAAGACTGACTGATCGAAAAGCTTTAATCCATCACATGTTAACCCAACATTTGCAGCCTGATGAGTTTAGGTTAGTCAACACATCACTTGTTTTCTTGTATTTGATGCATTTATGTACTGTAGTCTAGATGAGCTGTTTTGCACAGATAAAGTTCCAATATTTCAATTGTACCTCCACTCTTCTAAATTAGGTAGTGACTCGGTTAGTTAAAACCCAATCCATAATTTTGGAATTAATTTTTGGCTTGCATGGCTATAAAAAATCTACCTAGGTAGACCAATTAGGCTACTGTCTCCAATCTGTAAGTTAACTTTAAATTTTAAGTGGAGTTATTAGAAGAGTCATATTTCATACTTGTATGATTTGAAAAGCGATAAACGGATAAAGAGTCTTAACAATTAACCTGAAACATTATCTAGCTTGAACTGTAAAGCCTAATACGTGTAGGCCTAGTAACGTATCAATTTATGTATGTATAAGTTTATGTATATTAAGTATGTATATTATAAGATTGACGATGCCTATATTTGTACCATGTATTAATCGACAGGCAAAAATAAATAAATAAATAAATATAAATAAATATTACCAGTATATGTAAAATGTTTGGTCTGATTTCTAGCCTAGTTTTATTGGAGCATTCACAAAAAGTAGGAAAAACAACAAAAGTGTTGATGAATTGAAGTAAACATTTTTATTTCTAGTTGTTTTAGCTTTTATGAAGTCAAATAATTGCAATGAAGGTTAAATAAAAGATTGACTTGTTCTTCTAAGTCTACGTATTGGTTTCTAAACCTTCACTTCAATTATTGTTTACAGTTGTCCGCAGTGTGGAAAGAGTGTATCCACGCAGCACATGCTCAAGCTGCACATAATCAACCATCTCCCTGAAAGCGAGCGCCCATACAAATGTTCTCAGTGTGGAAAAGGATTCTGCAGCATTGCCTACGTCAGAAAACACGAAAAGAGTCACCACTTTGCAGATGAGCCATTGGGATCCTTTATGTGTGATGAGTGTGGGAAAAGGTAGTGTATCAGAACTTGTTGTTGGTTAGGGTTTAGGAAATATAATGAAATCAACATTAGAAACCTATTTAGAGATCCTGTACAGATACTGTATGCACTGACTGTGTAGGCCTACTGACTGTGTGAATGTATAGACTGTACATATTATAATTTATTTCATATTCTACTTTAATTGTGTGTATGTAGGCCTATGTGTATATATGTAGATCCAGATGATGTGACGTACTTGTTATATGTTATTAATTTCATACCGTAGGCCTACTCGAATTTAAAAACCTGTCCAGGTTATACTAATTATGCAGTAAGGCACATGTCCTGAGACAGTATGGACAGTATAAACTAAGACTAACTGTTTTGATATATTTTCAGTTTCGTATATGAGAGAAAATTAATTGTTCACAAAAGAAACCTTCACACTATCGTTGAAAATCCAGTAATGTGTCACATTTGTGCAAAAACATTCAAGCATCAAAGTGCACTACGGTCTCATCTAATGACACATAAGGAAGGACGAACTGAAGAGTGTCCACATTGCCATAAATTGTAAGTATCATCTCCATTAATAATATGTATATGATTGTACAGGTTTTGAACATAATCCAGTTTTATGGGTAGAGACCTCCTTACCCGCAAGACATGCGAGTTGTGGGTAAAATATGTTTTAAATTACGGTTGCGGGTTGAGTGTGGGTTGCTCACTTTGTCCTGTGCGGGTTGATGAAAATTAGAATTTATCACAATTTAAAAAATTTCAATATTTAATATTCACTAGTTTTCTAAAAATAAAAGTATGCCTGTGATCATGAAATATAATAATATATTTAAATATTTGACATGATTTCCCTGTATTGTTTACTATCTCACACATTTACACACACAAATTATAGAAAATCCAGAAAGTATGGCGGGTTGCCTGTGCGGGTGCAGTTTTGATCTCGCAGATGCAGGTGCGGATGCTGATAAGGCTCTTAAAAAATTGTGGGTGCGAGTTGAATTTTAACTTGCCGGTTGCGGATTACATATTACTGACCCTTGCAGGTCTCTATTTATGAGTAGTGTATGGAGATAAAGCAATTGTAATAAAAGTTTGCCCTGACTGGGGATCGAACCCAGATTACCGGTAGTAGATCCGGCAGTCTGGAATCGGTCCCAGTTGGGGCAAACTTATACGTATTACAATTGATCAATCTCCATCTATAATAAAAACTCATCTCCTGTTGAGACAGGGTGCTTTATTATTATTTTTAGTTTTAGTTTATTATGAAAAAGAGAACAATAGGCCTAGGCCTATAAAGTCTGTGAATACTTTACATTTTGAATTTGAATTGAATATGTAAAGTCACAAAGTGGTCAAACTTGATTCGAAGTTAAATTCTTTGTATTAAAATTTTGAACTTAATTCCCAAACATATAGTTTGAATTGAACAAATGTAGCTCTGACCGTGACTGGGCAGAACATGGCCACTTCAAGTAGGCCTATCACATCACATCACTACTAACTTGTATATTGTGTTGTAAAATTGATCTGACATTTGGTTCCAGCTTCAAGAACACAGACACAGTGCGATCACATATCAAACAAGAGCATCGTGTCACGCCAGCCCAGTGTCCTCAATGTGATAAAACGTTCCGCAGCAAACGAAAACTTGTCTGTCACACAAAAGTATTTCATAGCGATGAGAAGCCATACCAATGTAAAATGTGTCAAAAGAGGTTTAAACTGAAAAGCGGACTTAAGGTATGTCTCATATCATTCCAGTGTTCTTCTGTCATACCCATCTTGTACAAACCCTGTATGTGATACAACTGACACACTGATGTGATTGATAGTTTATGCTCTGACATTTGTTCCATTGTATTTAAATATTTATTAAATTTTATTAACTTTTATCGCCTCAACAATGTAACTCTGAAAATTGTAAATAATTGTGTGTAATGTTTGTATTGTGTTGTATAGTTTTAAAGCATGTGTAATGCTAATTCTAATTGACAAATCGTATGTTATTTATCATAATTCATAACCAATACAGGATGATTAATAAACTGAACTGAATTTGAACATTCAACATTCGTAGTTTTGCCATTGACTGTCATAAGAAACGTTTGACTTCTCCAAGCACTGGTGGTCGCTCGGGTCATGGCTATGACTCACATAGATGTCGTAAATAATAAAATTGAACTTGAATTTAACAATGTGAAAATTTTCTGACGTGTCTTCTCACTTCTCACCCCCCCCCCCCCCCATCACACAACACCTTGCTAGATGCAATGCAACAGATTGACCAAAAACAACCAGGCAAGAAAAAATTGGTGTTTTTAATATTTCCTAATTGTCAACATGTCAGTGAACTCACAAAATTATTAACCCTCGTTTAAATAGGGCCAAAGTTATGCCTACTATAAAAAAAAACACTTTTTTTAAGTATTCAAAAAAGCCCGAATTTGGTTATTAAAAAGCCCCAATTTCAGGTCAGTACAACTTCCCGAAACTACCCGTCGGGTACCCGCAGACCCCTAATTTCTAGTGACTTGTATGACGATACCTAGTGAAACTGTTATGTACTTTGTTTTAGACACACATCGTTCAGCACACGGGAGAGAAACCCTTTCAATGTCCGTACTGCCCAAGAACGTTTGCTAGTTCGGGCAATTGGTCCACGCACAAGAAACGCATGCATGGTGAAGTCAAGTCTGTTTCCAGCTATGTACCACAGATACCAAAGGAATAACCGCAACTGTGTGCAATACGTGTTGAGTCACTCCAAGAATGTATTAAGTATTAACCCATTCAGACACTTCAGACACTTTTAGCCAGTGTTGGACCTCTAATGCCAGGTCTTACGACTTGCAACTAAATATTTAAGTCTCCGCTAACTTGTTTTCATCATGGGAACCACTAATCAGAAGCTTTGACATCAAGTCACCTGATATTTAAAAATATTTAGTAGGAAGTCATAAAACTGGACATACGTTGTGCTAAAAATATGAAGAAATGGTTACAAGGAAAGTTTTAAGTGCCAAAAATGCAAAATTTTGTTCGGTTAAAAGTAGGCCTAAGAAAATTGCATTGTACAGTAGACTATGGTTTTATTGGTAATTCAAAATTGAAATGTAAAAAGAAAGAACATAGGAGAGTGAAGTTAAAAAAAATCCCATTTAATTCATTGCTTCAAGCATGGAATGTTTAAGTTTCCTATAATAGCATATACATGTAAATCAATTCAAAACATTAAAAATCTGGAAAAATAGAATTAAAATTAGTCTTTGTTTCGAATTTCCCCAAAATATTGATAATAACAAGTGTTAAAAAAATGACAGTGTGGGCCTATTTGTTAAAGGCCTAATAGGGAAGGCTCACACATTTTTTTATTTGCTTTCTGGTTACCTCATGTTAAAATGAACGGGAACTAATTGGTTTCGGCTCGAAAGGTGCATTAACATCGCTTTAACAGCAAGTCAAAGATATTGCTGTCAAAACACGCTCAGAAACAGACCTGCGCCATCTTGCTCGTGATTAGAAGGTTCTGACGTCATAACTCTGTAAACAATCATTTTATATCGTACAAATAGTACTGAAATCCCACAATTTAGTACATTATTGCTCTCATAAGACTTTAACTGAATCAACGTTTATTTCTAGTTAGTAAATGAACACTGCTCAACATTAATTTACAACAATATGTTAAATAATTGCATTATTTTAAACACGTTTTGGTAAATACTATATCAAAATGTATTTTCTGAAGAAAACAGTGGTATAAAAGACATTGTTGTAAAGTCACTGCATCCTAGATATTGTAAAATGTCAAACTTAATTTCGTTGATATTATTAAGAATACTTCAAGGAGGCAGTTGTTGACAAGAGTTATGACGTCACGAGCCGTTTTTCAATTACGGAGCGGGAAGTTCCAAATTTCAAACTTTAAATGCTAATAGAATTGGAAATATACACTTCTCAGATATAAAAATTATATAGGCCGTACTTTTAGATAATGGCCTTCCCCTTTTATGTACTTTGAGGAATATTTATTTTTCATGAGCCTTCCCTATTATGCAAAAATAAAATTCAAAAGAAAAATGTCTGAATGGGTTAAAGGAAAGAAATTAGTGGTAAATTAGTGCAATGAAATACAGTGCTTTTTACTGATTGATCATAGTATGAGTAAGCTTACCACAGATACCTTTATCCCCGTGTTTTAGTTCCTTTAACTGTGTAGTTGCAAGTCAGGGTGCGATGACATCGTTTTGGTCCAGTTACGATTGTTTCGGCCAAAATATGTTGCGATTCAACCCCACTCGAAAGGAATTAATGTTATATTTTATTTCTATGTTTTCATGTAAAATTTTACTTTTTACTCTTGAGTAAGCTTTGGAATTTTAAAAGCATGTTTTAAAATAAAATTTCATATTTCCAGCACTCACAAAAGTGTATTTTTTTGTACCCTGGTCCCTGACATTAAAAAACAGTAGGACCCAAAAACTCTGAACTTTCTCCCACTTTGTCATAGAAATACATTTTGTTTCTCGATGGCTGCTTCTTTAAGAAGTGCTCAGATTCTGAACCGTATTAAGACCGAAAACATAGGTAGGTATTTGTTAAGATTGTTTCTGTCCAATTTTGTTTTGAAAATTGTGATAGCAGAAATTTAGTGGGATTGTGGAAATCAATAATGGTTTTTTGGGTAGTTGTCAAAAGAGTTGTTCACTCAAATCATGAGACAAAAATGCCATTTGCATTTTTCTTTAAAGTGGTTATAGCTTTCTGCTTGAAACAAAATGTCTTCTTTTCTACTTGGGAATCAAATTGTTGGAATCTATTTCATCCCTAGTATGAAGTAGCTTTTAGCACAGCCTACCATCTTGCTCTGTAATGGGATATGTAACCACATTCCAACCATTTCAGGATTAGGGCTCCAGTTATAATTTAACAGATTTCATTTAGTATTCATCTACGGGTTTTCAGATACTAACAGACACAAAAAGGTTATTCATTCAATTCATTACACAGTAATAAACTACAATACAAGTTGGCAAATGCCGTCATACATACAATACTTAAATTACGGATGTAACATAATTAACCTTTACAGATAGCTCACAAAAAGACAATAAACAAAATGAACCATCTTGTAAGAATCAGTCAGTCTTTACAACAAGGAGGTAGAACAGTTACAATTCCCCCAAGAAGACCCCTCGTTAGACCCGCTGCGTGTTGAGAGGTACACACAAGGTACAGACAGAGAACAGAGAAGTCAACTGAGCGAGGTAAATGGGTATGGAAGAGTCAATGATCTAACACATGGTACTCTACACTTGCTAACATATATAAATCAAGGGAAGGATAGAAACCTTCTTTATGAACTACTCTTGTAAACACACATCAATACGGACTAATGGTAAGTAGTTCCATGTATGGGTGCCTAGTTACATAAGAACGTGGCAGCAACATTGAAGTCCACCCAGCAAAAAGGAATAAAATACATACAAAATCCTATACAGGAAAAACACACATGTTAAGTTGTTGGGAGGCTTTCACAACCAGGGACCCAAGTCTCGAAACGGCAGATAATAACATCAGTTTATTTATGATGTCACCGTTTTATGGTTTGAACAAAGTGCCAGTCTTGAATATTTGTGCTGGCGTTATGGTAAAAACATGGTTTGCTGTCGTTCCCGGCAATAATCGACCAACCAGAATCTAGACTACTATTCAGAGGGCCGTGATCAAGAACCTCGAAAAGTATCAAACCGAGGGTTTTCTTTCCGTGGGTAAAAAAAGAGGTTGTGGGACGTTGAAAAATAAGCGTTTCGGTTTCAAGACTAGCTTTTTCAAGAAAGAGACGTGTTGAGACCACACGACTTCCGATACCGTCATTAAGTTATTAGTTTTTCGACCTTTTGTTTCAAGACTTGGGTACCTGTATATGTGAACTGTTGTATTATTACTGGGCTATTTCGTCGTATTGGTGCCGAGCTCATCTTACTCGACGTTTCGCCACCCATGTTGGATTAGTCTTGAGGAAGACATAAACAAGGGTGGCGAAACGTCAAGTAAAATAAACTCGGCACCGACACGACGAAATAGCCCACGAATAATACAACAGTTTGCAAACCACGTGTTATTTAATCCTGCCACACTCAGATATTTCCCTCACAAGTCACAGTGCAACCTTGTACCATATAAATGCAAACATATAGAGATCAGATATCACAGATTTTAAAGAGGAAAACATTTACAAAAAAACTTGATAAAATTTCTTCAATGAAGAAATAAAATACACATTCAGTGGAACAAGATTGAACATATTTAGTACATACTCTGAACGGTTTGTGGTACAGATGTTAGCAAGCAACTAATTTCTGATTGATGCACTTCCTTTTTTAAAACCAGTTGCTTGCTGCTTATTGCTTACTTATAAATTATTCCTGAATTACTCTTGACAAGATAAATAAAGGGTTATCCCCAATGCAACAGCATTCTATTCTGCAGTAAATATGCCTCTTGTCACAGAAGGTCCCTCACCGTCTAGCAGACCAAGTCAAGTACAAGAGCACTGAGCACTACATACAAATAGGCCTGTATGTTGTGTTGCATTATTGTTGAAGAATGGCTAATTAAAAACATGCAAGTAATCAGTTTACTCCAGGTAACCAAGAAAAAATAAATATAAAAAATGCTCGGCAACATTTCTTTCTAGTATTATGTCATACATAGGCCTACATACATAGTACTACTACAGTAGTTGAGGAGTGAGACCAATACATTAGTTTAAACATAAACCACAATGCAGAAGAGTTTCCAGTCCCCATTATCGGTACAAGTATCTAATAAAGATATATAGGGATGGACGAACCTTGGTTTTTTAATTTCGAACCGAACTCGAACTTCTAAACAAAAAAAGTTCTGAACTTCGAACTCGAACCGAACTTTTACGAAGCGGCTTGAAAACTGAAATATTGCACAAATTCAGGAAGAAAGGAAAGTAATCCCAAATAATGTTCTTTTTTTGTATCTGTGGACGTAGGCCTAGCTCCCGAGGTCGGCATTGGCTCCGATTTTCCCTCATTTTCTTCACTGCCCATGATCAATTTAAAATTTGCTACAAGTCTTTGAAACAAGATATGTGAAACTATCTAAATTCGCGGCCACAGAGAATTCGCAGCCTACGCCGTTCGATGTTTGGTTGAAAGTCGATAGTCGACATGCGCGAGCACGAAAGATCAAAACAAATCCTTCTCTGTACGAAGCGCTGCAATTGTGAATATATTTGTAAAGTTACCCCAACTCCATTAAGAACGTATTTTATCACGATTTTGTAATAGAATTTTGTTTTATTTGAGGTTAAATTGTGATACAATCTGTATATTTTACCAAATTCCATAGTATTCAATTTTCTTTTCGTCTCGACAAATGAAAATCATTAAAATATGTAATGAAAAGCTTGATAAATTGTCGTTACTGTATTATGTATACAGAGCCCTAGTCAGCAACTCGTTTCCTGCAAGGTCCACTAGATCGCTTGTAGCTAGGAGTAAATCCAGTAGACCTTGCGTTTCCAGTAGCGACAGCCATGCTACCTACCAGCGTTATTGCGAACCATAACAATAACATTCACCGGCATCGGCTATTACCGCTTGTAGGTCGACGAAGACGAAAAAGCAATCATAACATAGATGATTGTGCACATAAAACCATTTAATTATGTGTTCAATGTAATACATTTTCTTGCATAATGTGCCATATTAGACCAGTTGTTGACAAGGAAGGTTGGAGGGAACATAATATAGGCCTCGTCATGCCGTGGAAGGCATAGAGCCTAGGCCTAGGCCTAGGCCTCAGTCGTGCAGTGGAAGGCCCTAGGCCTAGGCCTGTGCGTAACGAATTTTCAAAACATTTTCTTTCAGCAAGCGTTGTTTACTGTTGTGATGGCGTTTTTTACGAGGAATACGCTAAAAAATAGTTAAAACTGTCTCAGAAAAGTTCGTTTTAAGTTCGAAATTTTTACAAATCACGAACTCGAACCTTAACATTCGAACTCGAACCGAACTTCAAAAAAAGTTCGGTTCGAGTTCGAAATTTCGAACGTTCGTCCATCCCTAAAGATATACACTATTGTTTGGAATGCAAAGTTCCAATATTAAGTACTAGTTCATATGATCATGAGAGATTAGGGTTGCCAACTATTGAATGTGAAAATACGGGAATTTGTAAACTGATGGTAAATGCAGAGGGAAAGAGTGTGGGGTTGGGCGATACCCGAGCCGCCGAAGGTGGAAAAAATATTGACTAATAATGGACGTTCGAGCCCAGAAAATGAGTTTAGAGATCTTTACAGATCTACATGTTCTTGTGGGATTAATTTTTAACATGGGAGTGGGTAAACTGAAATAATGTGCATCGTTTTGGAATTTTAAAAAAATTTCACGTTTGCATCTCGTAGCACCTTTGTATTATGTTTTACAGAATTGACAAAACTGATGAACAAAACTGAAAACAAAACTGATTTTCCATGTAGAGTTTGATATGAGAAGTGTGAAATGATTGTGAAAAACAGGATTTCCTGAGAAATACAAGAGAGTTGTCAACCCTATGAGAGATCTTTCTTTCTATTCATGCGACTTGTACGCCATATAATTAATAATTATACTTAAAATAAAATGTGGTAGTAGGCCTACTGTTTAAAATTATTATGCTAGTACTAGGGTATACTGTACCCATTTTCTTTGTGGAAAACAGTAATTTTATCCAAAAGGTTGCGAACTCAATTAAAAATTAACACGCCTAACCTAACACCTAATAAAGCCATGAAGTACTAACGCGTGCATCCACACATACTGCTCAGGATGACAAGTACATTGACTGCTGTCAATTAGGACACATCCTTTAGCCACATGTTAACATTTTATATGGAGTCTACAATCAAATAATTGTGCTGCCAAGCTGGGTCACAACCAATGTCGACGTTTGTTCTATCAAACCGAATTATGTACTTACTTTGGCACATGTGCAGAAGACAAGTAGCCATTATGACTAATTTACACATTGTGTGCATATGATTCACGGATTCACGAACGCTTGGCGAATTTAAATACTCACGAGCTTACATCTTGTTGCATTATTGTTTATCGCCAACTTGTTCCTAGTAAAGTATGTAGCTACTCATTGCTCCTAGTTGTCTGGAATGTGCATTTCCTTGTGCATGCGCTTCTTGTGCGTGTAGTAGTTGGCTCCACTTGCAAAGGTGCGCGGACAGTACGGGCACTGATATGGCCGTTCCCCTGTGTGCTGAACCATGTGAGTCTGTTGGACAAACAAGGATGACAACATACAACCTCCAATATTACAGAATACTGTACTTATAATTTTATATTATATTATATTTTATTAGATTATAGTGCCAGTTTACCCCGCCATAGGCCTAAGCTATTCCAAACAGGGTAAAGACTACAGTGATACTTTGATTTATCATACTTTGAAACAATGAATTCTTTGATGGTAAATATTTTTTTCCTGGTCCCAAATAATTTCCCATAACAACAACATTCTTTGATTTTACGAATTCCTTGAATAAATGATTTTTTTTTATACCCCGTTACTTTCGTAAAATCAAAGTTTCACTGTAACACTGCTTGATGATTACTCCGTTAATATAGATAATAGATATGCTTATAAAAATGAAGTAAAAACATACTTAGAACAATTTGATAGGATACATTCAAACTTAAAACAAAAGTAGAATTTATAATTGGAACCAGGGGTTGAAATTAACGCTCGCCCGGGGCTGATGAAACTTTGCTAGGGCTCGTAAAAATCTTATTTCACTAGCCTGGCAGGCGAGTGGGGCAAGGTGTGTATTCAACTCAACAAATATACTGTACTCATTATTACAAAGGTGTTTCCAGATAAATTCAGACTATAGGATGTATCTTTCTAATTTCATATAATTTTCCATTTAGTATGTAAGAAAATGAAAATCTCTTAAGGCGGTTCCACCGGCAGTAGGGACAAGTTTTCACACCATGCGCGCTGCTGTATGGTTTTTAATCGTGTTGCTGCTATCTGTTGACGACTTAGTGAACTAGTTTAGTTCAGCGTTATCGTGGTAGATGTCGCTAGAGTAGGGGCGTCGCTGATTGGTCGGGGTCGTAGTGGCCGTCGCGTGCCATCTGGGCGGTTGTTTCGAACAACAGCACTCGTCGCCATTCAGACCGACCAACGGAATGGAATGCAGCCCCTCAGATAAGGAATTTCACTAATGGATGGCAGAGGCAAGCCGGCGTAGGACTCTTATCAAAGCGACAGAAGAGTGAGGTTCTTATCTGAGATAAGACAGAATGAATAAGTTGAGTGTTGAAGCAGCCGATGTAATACAAAATATAATTTCTGAATCTTGCATGATATTCGTGTTGAAATACACGTAGGTGTAATTGTTATTTTTTTATTATAATAACGCAACTTGAATGAAACCTGTATTCCAACTAGAAATGAAGTTATGGCGAAAAGTGCATCTAAAATTTTAATTTGAAGATCAACGGGAATAAAATGGGGAAATACCGAGTTGATCTAGTTCATTACACAACACAATTTTGTAATGTTTAATTATAACCAATTCAAAATACTTGCAGTTAAATTGCTTGCTTTTTATTAGAATAGAGAAACTTGAATGAACCTCCTATTCCAACTAGAAGTGAAGTTATGGTATAAATGCATAGAAGTATTTTTATTTTGTGATTGCAGAATTTTCTCATCTACGCCTGACATTGTGTAAGATGCGTGTACACTCATATTAGGTATTTGTACAACCCAAACTGCTGTTTATTACCATCTTTACTTACTTATAACTATATGGCGCGTACGGCAAGCAAGAAATTAATTCGATACACATCGCCTATTTGATAGAAGCCTTTTGATAGAAGTAGTTGAAACGTCTCAGTTTCTTTCTTCTTTTGAAAATTAACGGGAACTTGGATCAGTTGAAAAGTAACTTAACTTTTCAAAGTTCCTTTTTGGGGGAACTTGCCTAAAACTGACAGGTTGATGATTATCGGAGTATCAGTATTCGGAGTGACAACTCATATGTTGGCAACGATGCTAACCGAGACGATTAGTCTGCGATTACGAAACACGTCACCTGACATCAATCCCAAAGCCAGGGTTGAAACTGGGAGGCTGGAACCACTGTGCTGGAACTGTTTGTGGGACAAACAATCATCAACCAGGGATATTACTCTAGCATTAAATATTTGATTACCTTTCACACATCATGCTTATCATAGTCTCTCTTGGCAAAGGAATAGTGTTACCATACCTCCGGTTAGAGCCAGAAATGTCGTTTTTACACCCTGTTCGGGCGGCTTTTTCGATATTATTGAATTGTGAATATTTCTCATTTTGTGTTCTTACTTGTTATAAACAAGAAGAGTCAAATTTGGCATACAAACAACACTCTCCGTAATTGATGTCTAAGCCAGCCTTGCTACAACTAATAGACAATAGTAAAACCGCGTAGAGCCCCAACCACAACTGTCGGCATCGTGATTGTAATCGAAATAAGAATAGAATAGTACTTTACTCATGCTAAATCATTACATGACGTTACGATTTTATTGTGAACAGTGACATAAGAACCACGTAAGTTAACTTTTTCACGATATCGTTCATCGTCTAAAAACTAGGAAATGATTTTACTATTATGTCCATGGTATAACTATTGTTGAAATAGATTCAGTGGCGTATCCAGAGGGGGTGAACCCCGTCTTAAAAAAGAAAAAAAAAATGGAAAGTGAACTTTTACCATTCAATGGACACAGTCATTTTTAAATACCAAAGCCATTGGTTTCGGTTCAAATAATACAAGTATTTATTAAAAAAATATTGTTGTATATAAGATGCTGAAGTTTCTTTTATTTGTGGGGTTCAAAAGAAAATGTGTTCATAGAAAAGTAGTAATTTTTTCAGTTCGCTGCTCTGAATTTCACAGATTTCCGCCAACATGGCGAGAAAACAAAGTCGGGGGGCTAGCCCGAACTACTCCACTAATGGGCAGTGTTGACTAGTATCAAGGTATTTGTATCTAGATACTTTTTGTGTATCTTTTACCTGTATCCTTTTCAAATAAGTACATTTACCTGTAGGTATCTGGAATCAATTTAGATGCAGGACACTTATTTTAATACAGTACTTGGTTAAAATAGGAAGACACGAGCAGGTATCATTTGAAAAAGAATTACTTTTACAAAATCTAACCCAAGATTCAATAGACCCACTACACAAAACTGAGCACAAAATGCACTCTATCGAGTGTTTTTGGATACTGTCATTTGAACGTGGCTTTCATTGTCAAGGACTATGTTAATTAATAACATGCCTTTTGTCAATGTACATTATACCTTATCCACAATACTATTACAAAGTAATAAAAATTCACTACCGATTCCTCCATTCTTTGTTTTATTTAAATCGAACTCAATCTTGGATTCATTTATTCCAATATTATATATTATCTGTGTTGCTTCGACCATCCCAAGGTACTTTTATGATTTGTGGGAGCATAATAAAAACGAATATCCTAAAACAATATTGTATTTTGGGCAGCTTTCTTGAAATTGATTTCATATAAATAATAAATGTTTGCATCGTCAAGCAGGTGCAGCTGTATATTATCATGTTGTATGACCTATCTGCCATTCTTAATAAGTACCGTACTCGTATATAAGACAATATGCATATCTATTGAACAATATTGACTTATAATTTACTACTGCTTTGAATTATTATCTATTAGGTACCGGTAAGTATTATCCAATATTTATAATGAAATTAATACCTCTATTTTGTAACCCGTTCTTGTCATACTGTACAAAGCAAATGGGCAACATTTATTGTGGATAATTGAAAAACAATGCACATTTGATATAATTTATACAATTGAGATAGATGTAGACTTAAACATATCATAATATCATGAAAAACACTAACCCTATGTTGTCAACTACAAAACAGTTGCCAGCGCAGTTGGCCGAGGTCGATTAGGCGTTGGTCTTGTAAACCACGGTCTCTGCGTCCCAGGTTCGAATCCTGGCTTGGGCATGGATGTCGTGGCGTTTTTTCATCTTCATAATCACCCACTCACCGTCTCGATTAGCCTCGTTGCAAAAATATGAGACGTAAAACCCCAAATATCATCACAAAACAGTTCAAAGTATCTTTGTATTTAGCCGGTATAGGGTACGCACAACTGACGTAACAGCCGAACTACAACAATGGAATAAATGAATTGAACTGGTGGACAAACAACAAGCTGTCAAAGTAAAATCTTTGCAAATAATGAGGAGAAACAATTAGTTGTAGCGATAGTAACTGCTCGCCAGTTAAAATTTATGTTCAGTAATGGACAGCAACTATCTGAAAGTTTGTAAACGTTATGGACGTTTGTTTTTTCAACTTCAGAACTTCATATTTTTTTTGACAACTTGTTTGTCCATCGGTTCAATTCATTTGTTTCATTGTTGTGTTTTGGTGTTGTGCGTACCCTACATAGGTACATTTCTAAAATTGATCTTGTATCTAGAGCTAGGTACATTGGCAACGATGATAATCAAGACGGTGAGTGGTAACATCATGAACATGAAAAAACTTCACATGGAATCCATGACTAAACAGGACTCGAACCTGGCGAATGCATAGGCTCATAGTCAAAGGCAGCAATGCCTAATCAAGAGAGCCACTGTGGGCTGCTAAGTGATGTCGGTAAGGTAAGAGATAAGCTCAGTTCCAAGTTCAATACAAAATAAAAGATAAGAGAGTTGTGGAGCGCCGGCGGGACGGTGAGGGGGGCGAGGGGGGAGCGTGTGCTGATATCTTCGGGAGCTGCTGCTAGAAGTTGTCTTCGTTGCCGCTAGGGAGACGCGGCCACTGTACAGCGCGGGTGAAAGCATTGTGCTTATGGGAAATAACGCACCGATCTAGCAATTTTAGTCACATTATAATAATATAAGCGCATTTACACTCCAACAGGGTTTTTCTGCTACAGAATAAATCACTTGATGTCAACGTATATTTTTCATTTCAAGTCTTTCATTACAAAAAAATATATATATTTTTTTAAATTCATCGTTTTTTTCTTGGTAATTAAAAAAATTAATATTTCGGTTGTTTATCAAAGAATTGCATTGTTAGAGTAGAGGTGACACTAATAATATAGTTAGGCAATATTTTGTACACACAATACTTATATAAGTTGTAACGTTATTATTTGCCACTCAGTTTTCGTATAGTCAATTTCCAACAATTGACAATTTTATTGTCGCTTACACAATGAACCAATTTTTTTTTCAGGCTTACCAAAATGTGTATTTACAACGTCTGTAATGAGATATTTGGAAAACGGTACTTCAAAAAAATATTTTAGCTCCCATAGGAACCGCCTTAATTTAGGCTAATCGTCGTACTATTTTGTTGAAAAATCGTTTCCTGTCACTCCTTAATCCCACACACCCACACGTCAAACCTAGGGAATATTGTCACTTAAAAGTTAAAACATAGGCCTACATCCCGTACATGATCGTTTTACATCAATATAACCTATTTGATAGCAGATTGGTAAAAATGCTCTAGGGCTACAGGACCATTGTTGCAGTGCCAAAAAAGTTAATTTTGACCCCTGATTGAAATACTGTTTTTTTCTACAGTAAACAAAATATGTAAGATGTATCACAATTATATGTATTATTATACATTTAACTGTATTATGTGTAGTGTATGTAGTATGTACACTTGGTAAAATTCTTTTTTCAAAGCAACACTCACCTTAAGACCAGCCTTTAACTTAAATGTTTTACTGCATATATTGCACTGGTGCGGTTTGGATTCATTGTGAGCCGTTCGAATGTGGGAGTGGAGCCTTCCGTTGCTACCGTAACTCTTTTCGCAAAGAGGACACTGGAACTGGGAACCATTGTGGCATTCTCGAATGTGCACGTATAATGTTTCTTTGCTTTTTAATCTAGAGTGAAAACAAACAGAGAATCATTATTTATCTATGAAGACCCAGTACACCCTCTGACATAAGTAAATCAACAATAGATAGTAAGTAAAGGTATCTTGTATTTTGAGAGTGACACCTTTGGGTTATGCAGATGCTACTCTATAGGCTAATATTGCTTCAATAATATCTCTTTGATAATTGATATTTTTAAACATTTGATGTGACTTGTGCTTCTGCACAGAATGACTGATGAGTAGAGGTGCAAAAAAAATGGTGACAACGAAATTTGTGATATTCTTTTAAAGTTGCCATATCGCCTTCAAATTCAGTTTACACACGAACCAGCTGAACTGTGGTTTATATGGTACCAGTTTCAATTTGTCAAATTGTGTGGTATTGTATTGTGCTTTAAATGAGAACTGGATTATGCTTTAAAACGCAAATTAGCTCGCGAAATTTAAAACATTCTAAAATAAGCTATTTTGTATCAGGTGTATTTTTCGGAATTGACGTTCAAATTCCTGTTGTGCGTTGCCATGATGTTTCGAGATGTCTATTTAAATATTATTGTAATTCTTTTAAATCAACTGTAGTCCTACTTAAAACATCCTGGAATTTATGAAATTGATTGTTAATGCTTCGTGCAAAATTACAAAAATATCGCAACTATTTTCTTTTTTTACTTGTAGGGCTACGGGAGCCAATTTGTGTTTTTTAAATAGCAAAATTTAGTGAATTTAGTTTCTAAGCCATGAAATATCAAAGTTTAAAAAAACATTTTTGCATATCTCTACTGATGAGACATAACCAACATAAATTAAGTGAAAATTCTTACAGTTTATCACATTGTGGACATTTTTCACTTCTCCCCGTCTTGTGAGAGCCCATGTGCTTGCTGAGGCCACTTTGATTCTTGAAGGTTTTGCCACAGACGTGACAAATGACGGACTTATCGATAGCTGCATGATGGTAGATTTTATGACTGTAGAGTTGCTTCTCTCGAGAAAAACTGAAATATGACCAAAAATAAATATCAAAGCATAATTTATTTTATAATTTCATTGATACAACTAGCCCACGTGATATGATGTCTATATTCGCAGTTCAAACTTATGTGATTCATATCAAACCGGCTTTCTGCCATTCTGTAGGGGACAGGATGAAAATGAGCAAAAGTGGCAGCTGATGGAGTTTGTTCAGATATAAAGATTTAAATAACATTCATCTTAAATACCTGCTGCCTTATACTGTAGTATCTTCTTTCTATTAATCTACTGACTACTGTAACATAGGCCGATTTATAATCAAGTACGGGCCCACTTGCGGTACAAGTACAACAATAGCAAGACACATACTAGGTACATATTTATACATTCACCACATTAGTGGCAGTACTTAACACATAAAAAAAAAAACATTAAATTACCTTTTCCCACATGCATCACATATGAATGTTCCATCATCATCAGTAGAATGAATTTTTTCGTGGTAGGAAAGTCGAAATTTTGTTGAAAATCCTTTTCCACATTGCTGGCATTTGAAAGGTCGTTCACTCTCTGGCAAATGGTTTATAATGTGATAATTTAACATTTTCTGACTTGATACTGTTTTCCCACATTGTTGGCACCTGTAACAAAACATTATGCCAAGATACAAAACTACTAGAGCACACTACAATACAATGAAAATCCCAAATTACAGCCTACCAATATTAAATTATCCTCAAACGTAAAGACATAAAAACCGTAGCTAGCTCTATCTAGACAGTGATACTGATACCATAAAGGTTATTTTGTTTATTTATCCTTGGGTTTATACAGGGTAGGCCTACAAATATGGATTTTACATGGTGGTGCCTACATAGGCAAACTACAACTCTGAAAGGCCTACATGTGCTACTTACGTGAGCCTGATCCAAGCTACTCGATCAGTAGCTCTTTCTCTCTCTCGGAGAGAATAGCGAGAGAAGACTACTGATCGAGTTAATCGCATTAGGTATACGTAAGAGCCCATGCTTTAAACAACATTAATAAGTTAGTAAATTCAAACTAGTAAAGTTGATGACCACTTTCATTCCAATAAGCCATAATTGACTTAGGACGTGTCCGAATTTAGAAGAATGCATACTTGTATACTTGTACGTGTACTTGTCAACTTCACTCGCTACCTCGCGCGCTCGTATACTTGAATTTCGGACAGTTCCGTCCATGCGCGATCTCTGACGTGTAAAGAAGTAACTAACAAGTAGCCGCCTTCTTGATTGCCTCGAACTCCTATTTAGCGGGCAGTGAATCAGCTGATTCAGTTCAGTGACACTTGTTGAAAGTAACCAACTAGCCATGGAGGTGGAAATGTATTTATTGTTTATGATGAAACTGTATATTCAAAACGTCAAGACGTAGAAGAACGTTACGGCGAAAAATAATTATGATAAATGCGTAAAAGATTACGTGATAAAGTAGGTCTAAGGGTACAGAACAAGATGTTATTTAAAAGTGAGGTTACAGTGCGTTGTTTGGGGCCGCCATGACTGTTCAAGTACTCAAGTTGAGTGCGCGAGCACGAATGATCTGTGTTTTCGCAGTCTCGCCATCATCTACTTGCAAACTTCTAATTCAGACACTTGAAATGACGTCACTTCCGTACTTTTCACAAGGTCAAGTCCGAACTTGGTAAGAAGTATGCATTTTTCGATGAATTCAGACACGTCCATGTTCACAGTCATAAACTAGGTAGGCCTAGTGTCTCTATAAATGGCTTTAAAAAATTGAGCATTTTACAATGCCAGCAAATCTCAGTGTTGTGATGTCATTTAACATTAACAAACAAAACAACACAAAAAACTATTGTGATGTCCCCAAGCACAAGAAGTTGGTTTCTGTGGTTGGTGCTAAATGGACTAGTGGCTGATGATGACACCCCATAAGCTGCTAAAATGAACACCAGTTTGGCACCAGACAAGGTAGGGTTAGTGGTGAAATATGTGATAGTTAAGTCTACATCCTGCACTACAATAGGATTTCTTACCTGAATTCTGGCTGCAAATGTTTTGTAAGCATATGATGTATTAATATTGTCCTCTTAGTCATCTTCTTTTTACAACAAACAATGTAAGCTTGCATGTTATGTATTTCACGAAAATGTGTTTTCAAATTCATAAAACTATTAAATTTAATCCTCTCTTTTTCATCACACTCCATGCAGATATAATCGTAAAAGTCAGCAAGCTGTCTTTTTGTAGCCCGACTTCGTTTCGAGCGTTCTAGTCTTTTTTTTGTAAAAGGGCGATTTTTGCTCCATTTAAATGGATATTCAACTAATTCTTGATCAATTTCTGTTCTGAGATGGTTTTCGGTATTATCAAGTTCATATTCCACCTTCTCGGAGCTGTCGGACCAACTGTTTTTTTCTTGCGAGTTATCGTCGTCGTTCAAGGTATTGGTACCGGAAACCGAACCTACACCCGTACTGGAACTGTTAGTAGACTCTGTGTCTGATCCAGAGTCTGACTTTGAAATATACTTTCCCTTTATTTTTCTCTTTCCCCTGTCTTTGCTAGAATTTCTTGTTACTCTTCTTTCCCCTCTGAGTTGGTTTGAATGGTTGAATGGTTTATTACCAAGATCTTGCTCCGTATCTGTATCTTGTGATGAAATTGACTCATGCTCAAAATCATTCTCCAACATAGGTTCACATTCAATCTTAATTTCAACACTACAATTTGTGTCATTACTGCTTGTTTTAGTTGATTGTTCTTCATTCCCTGAAGAGTCACCGTGCGCAACTTCTTGAACTGTGATTTGATTGGTGGGTACTAGTATTGCTTCATTGTGATGAGGGCTTTGCTCACAGTTTGAGAGTGGTCTTCCACCTGTGTTACGTTTAAAGGACTGACAAGCTTGTTGAGACCGCAAGTCATTGAAATCTCGATAATGGCCATGAATTGTCTCTAACTGTCTCAAATAAGTTTCTGGATTCTGGTTTGAGGATAAAATATCTTGGAGCTCCTGTTGAACAGTTTCGACTTTAACAGTGAAGAAGTGAAACGTTTCAACTTGTGAGAGACATCTTTGACAGATGCCTTTTGGCAGGTGGTCTTCAGGTCTGACCTATAAAGCAAGCCGATACATGGTGGTAATGCAATTAGTTAATTAATTAACGTAATTCGGTTTAGGACCTATTCAAGGGCATGTAAAAGCCTATATTGCTCAGTATTATATTTATTTACTACAATCACAATTTACTACAATCTTGAATAGGCCTAGCCCCTAGCCTAGGACTCCCTAGGTCAAGTTTTCACCCTATCAGTGGGTAGGCCTAGGCCTAGGCTTAGGCAGTATCAACTCTTACTAAATAGGGGATAACTTAGGCCTGTGTTATGCATGGACCCTAAAGCGGGGTGTACTATTGCCCGGGAAGGAGCTCCGGTAACGGTCACGGGAAAGTTGGCTATGATTAAACATTGCCCGGTAATGGGAACGGGAAGCTCCTTCTCGGGCGATTGTGCACCCCGCCTAAGTCTAGTCTCATGAACGAAATGCCTAACTTCAGCTAAACGTAATAGGCCTAGGCAGGGGTCGAAATTAACGCTCGCCCGAGGCTAGTAAAACTTTGCTCGGGCTAGTAAAAATCTTATTTCACTAGCCTGACGGGCGAGTACGTTTTCCAGAGCTTACAATTGCCGTTCAAAAAATCATAATATTTTGCGCCGATCACCTTGCGAGTTTCCAGTACTTGTGCGCTACTTATTATTGAAAATTGGTACTTTTATAATATACAACCACAGTATAAGGCCTTATACTGTGTTACAACCCTGGAACTAGCACTGCGCAGTTCACTGACGACTGATGCACGCACTAGCACCAGCTGTTCGTTCTGTGCCGTGAGCGTGAAGCCTAGGCCTACAGTGCCTTGTAGCTAGCTTATTACGTATTTCGTTTACAAATATCAATTACTATCAGTGTCACTTGGTTATCTTCCTAAAATCGTGGTGTTGTAATATGTGGCGTTATATTCAAGGAGTGCCTAAACCTACAGTGGAGACACCTCGGACAACGAACCAGAATTTCTGGCGAAAACCGGTTCTGAGCGATGACCATATTTTGTACAACCCTTGGGAATGCATCGCATTCATGTCAATATTCAAAGCTAGAAGATCGTTAAATCAGATTGCGGACTGTTGTATTCTGTTAAATACCCCGTGCTAGTTTTATTATTTTTGCTTCTGGTTTTACGTCATTTTCAATTATCACAATCGTTTTCTAAATACATTTATGGATATTGTCATCTTTTGATCGTCTTTGTAGTAGGATTATGAAGAAACATATTATGTAATTCATGTGTCCAGTATGCAAATCGTTTGATTCGCATTCATCTAATAATAATGCTACAAGAAAAATTAAAAAAGTTTCAAGCTCGTGGTGTTCTGATCTATATTAAGGAATAAGTTTCCGAAACGTTAATTCAAATAAAACATTAATTTATATTTGGAATTTAGCTTTTACAGTTGTTTGTGTAACCAATTATGAAATTCTAGGAAATCAGTGAATGGAATGTAGCGCGAACGAGTCGGCCCAACTACCCCCCTAACGAGGGGTTTACAAACCAGGTAAATATAAGCTCGACGCGGTGGATCGACTGGTTCGTTGTCCGAGGTGTCTCCACTATAAATCTAAAGTTGCAGAAGCTAAACAACCAAGTGACTACGAAAAAAATAGGGTTAGAACATTCCAAGAAAGTTGGAAAACAGCTCACACTTCGTTGCGTTTCGACGATGGTGTCAACAAAATGTTTTGTAGTGTGTTGTGACCCAAAACTTTCATGTATGAATAATGATCGTTTTACATCAATACAACCTATTTCATTACGGGCTAGTAAAAATGGTCTCGGGCTAGAGAACTATTGATGCAACTAGCCCGGAGGGCTAGTGGCCAAAAAAATTAATTTCGACCCCTGGGCCTAGGCCTATTTGAGTTTGTAGAGACATAACTCTAGGGCCTAGTCTTGAATCCATTCTTCGCTCTGCAGTTTGTGCACTATGACACTATCCCGGTGGCAGACTCCTTCCAGGATCATATAGATGCATATCCCCATTGCAAATATGTACTAATTGAAAAGATTCGTATATGCGTAACTCCGTAAGCCTAGGCCTAGGTCCTAGGCCTAGGCCTATAACATGCACAAAATCTTACCCAAATGGTAAAATGTTTCCAAACTTTAGCCTGTAAATTAAATCTGTTGCCGATTTCGCCGAAAACATTGACATTGTTGCGATCATTTGATAAACACAAACGACAAAAACTTTCCAGTGATACACTTCCTACATTATATGTCATTTCGAAACAAGTCACAGATAACCTGCCATAGCAATAAACACTGCTAAATCGGTATTTGACAGGTGTGACAGGCCCACAGTTGTTGACACTTGACAAATCTTGTAAGTTAGGCGCTAAGTTGTGACTGTATAAAAGCAAACAACGGAGCCTACTTCGCTTTGCTGTCTGCAGCCAGACACAGGTAAACCAACAATATTATTATTTAAAGATAAAAAGTCATCCTGTGCATCACTGCACTAAATTAAATTTTGCAGGTGATTTCTCTATTTAAAGAATGCGCTTTTTAATTTTTATAGTAAAGATCATTTAAAAAGCTATTCTCTTTTTGAGTTTTTTCTAATACTTGATTTAATCTCAAAATTTTGCTTATACAATTTGTTTAACGTGTTGGTAGTACCACGGCCAACTCGGTCAACGTTTTCTATTGGCTACAAGGAATAACAGCCGCATCGTGTCTGAAATCCCCATTAAAATTAAACGTGGGAAACAATGCCTCACTTTTACGTCTCTGAACTAATGAGTAATGCCGAAATCTCATAATTTTTTATTGACTGACATATTCTACTAAATTAAGTTTAATTCAATTAGAGTTCCTCTCTACAAGACACTGAGCCCAAATAAAAAAACTATTCAATTAATTTTAAAAAGAAATTAAAGTTAAACCAAATTTTGAATGATGCTCCCAATGGATATTTTTTTTATTACTATAAATACCTGTTTGTGGTAAGGATAAAGTAAGTTTTGGGTTGTGAACCTTGGAAATGTTGGTCTTGAAATGATAGAATGTTTTATTTTGTCTTGATACTTTTTATTCTTAATTTATATTGATACAGAGGCAATATGATATATGTATCACAATAATGAAAATAATCATGTAGGTTAGCTTTAGTTCTGACAATGTCTACATTATTGCTATGTTGCTATGCATACTATGTTATTATATAATATTACATTATAACAATAACCTACTAATCAAATACAATACATAGGAATACTTATTACAGGGTACACACCAGCTTTATCGGGTGCTCCCTCTTCTGGACTCTCATTCCAGAACAATTGTTGGTGGTTGCTGCCGGCTGTAAAGTTGCTATGCCATAACCTGGGCACAAGTTGCTATCAGTTGCATCTCGCATAGTGGAATGAAGGAATGAAGGCGGTGACTATAACTAGGTATATTAGGGTGTTTGGATAAATGGAAAGGAATGTCCGAGGACTATTGGTAGGACTTAATTCCAGCATTCGCTTTTACGACTGAGGAAAACCTCGGAAAAAACCTTCAGTCACGATTGCCGGTGGCCGGAATCGAACCGGCGACCTCCCGAATTAGAGTATCGCGTCTGACCGCTGAGCTACCTCTATCGGTGTGCCAATACAATAGAATACACAACAATGTATGGACAAGTACTTAACTTGTAAAATGGTTATAATTATTAAATCTATATTAAAATTATGTTTTCATATCATAAAACTGTTTTCTGAGTATTTGTGACACAAATATTGCAAAGAACATTTTTGCCCTACCCCAGACTCTGTGCTGGTCCGTGGGGTTTGTCCTGGTGTCAGGACCGTCTTAGTATATTTGGGGGCCTGAGGCCAAAATGTGTTTGGGGGGTCCCTCGAGGGGCCCCCCAAACACATTTCACTGTCACTGTTAAAAACACATCCAACTGTTTCAAAAATTTCTGAAGTTACATTTTTATATCGTCATTGCAAGTATGCATAATTACTGTAATAATAAACAAGACCCCCCCCTTCAACCTGCCTCGTGTACACGCGGCTTTAAGGCTTCAATCCATTCACAGGGGCTGAGTGAGAGAACTCACCTAACAGCCGGAAGCAGGGTGGTTGGTAGTGACTCGGCCATCAGCAGGGTGGTTGGTAGTGACTCGGCCATCAGCAGGGTGGTTAGTAGTGACTCAGCCGGAAGCAGGGTGGTTGGTAGTGACTCGGCCATCAGCAGGGTGGTTGGTAGTGACTCGGCCATCAGCAGGGTGGTTAGTAGTGACTCAGCCGGAAGCAGGGTGGTTGGTAGTGACTCGGCCATCAGCAGGGTGGTTGGTAGTGACTCAGCCGGCAGCAGGGTGGTTGGTAGTGACTCAGCCGGCAGCAGGGTGGTTGGTAGTGACTCAGCCGGCAGCAGGATAGTTGGTAGTGACTCAGCCGGCAGCAGAGTGGTTGGTAGTGACTCAGCCGGCAGCAGAGTGGTTGGTAAGGACTCAGCCGGCAGCAGAGTGGTTGGTAGTGACTCAGACGGCAGTAGAGTGGTTGGTAGTGACTCAGCCGGCAGCAGGGTGGTTAGTATAGTGACTCAGCCGGCAGCAGAGTGGTTGGTAGTGACTTGGCCGGCAGCAGAGTGGTTGGTAGTGACTCAGCCGGCAGCAGAGTGGTTGGTAGTGACTCAGCCGGCAGCAGGGTGGTTGGTAGTGACTTGGCCGGCAGCAGGGTGGTTAGTAGTGACTCAGCCGGCAGCAGGGAGGTTGGTAGTGACTCAGCCGGCAGCAGGGTGGTTGGTAGCGACTCAGCCGGCAGCAGGGTGGTTAGTAGTGACTCAGCCGGCAGCAGAGTGGTTGGTAGTGACTCGGCCGGCAGCAGGGTGGTTGGTAGTGACATAGCCGGCAGCAGGGTGGTTGGTAGCGACTCAGCCGGCAGCAGGGTGGTTAGTAGTGACTCAGCCGGCAGCAGAGTGGTTGGTAGTGACTCGGCCGGCAGCAGGGTGGTTGGTAGTGACATAGCCGGCAACAGGGTGGTTGGTAGTGACTCAGCCGGCAGCAGGGTGGTTAGTAGTGACTCGGCCGGCAGCAGGGTGGTTGGGAGTGACTCAGCCGGCAGCAGGGTGGTTGGTAGTGACCCAGCCGGCAGCAGGGTGGTTGTTAGTGACTCAGCCGGCAGCAGGGTGGTTAGTAGTGACTCAGCCGGCAGCAGGGTGGTTGGTAGTGACTCAGCCGGCAGCATGGTTGTTGGTAGTGACTCAGCCGGCAGCATGGTTGTTGGTAGTGACTCAGCCGGCAGCAGGGTGGTTAGTAGTGACTCAGCCGGCAGCAGAGTGGTTGGTAGTGACTCGGCCGGCAGCAGGGTGGTTGGTAGTGACATAGCCGGCAACAGGGTGGTTGGTAGTGACTCAGCCGGCAGCAGGGTGGTTAGTAGTGACTCGGCCGGCAGCAGGGTGGTTGGTAGTGACTCAGCCGGCAGCAGGGTGGTTGGTGTTGACCCAGCCGGCAGCAGGGTGGTTGTTAGTGACTCAGCCGGCAGCAGGGTGGTTAGTAGTGACTCAGCCGGCAGCAGGGTGGTTGGTAGTGACTCAGCCGGCAGCATGGTTGTTGGTAGTGACTCAGCCAGCAGCATGGTTGTTGGTAGTGACTCAGCCGGCAGCAGGGTGGTTAGTAGTGACTCAGCCGGCAGCAGAGTGGTTGGTAGTGACTCGGCCGGCAGCATGGTTGTTGGTAGTGACTCAGCCAGCAGCATGGTTGTTGGTAGTGACTCAGCCGGCAGCAGGGTGGTTAGTAGTGACTCAGCCGGCAGCAGAGTGGTTGGTAGTGACTCGGCCGGCAGCAGGGTGGTTGATAGTGACATAGCCGGCAGCAGGGTGGTTGGTAGTGACATAGCCGGCAGCAGGGTGGTTGGTAGTGACTCAGCCGGCAGCAGAGTGGTTGGTAGTGACTCAGCCGGCAGCATGGTTGTTGGTAGTGACTCAGCCGGCAGCAGGGTGGTTGGCAGCGATAGCCTTGCGGCCAACCAAGACAGCGGCCAGTAGGAGCAAGACCACCTTCATAATAGCCAATACTATAAAAAAGAGAAAAGTAAGCAATGAACCTGAGTACAGTTCGTCATCAGTGCAAACTGCAAGGGACCCTACAAACTGAATTTAAATAAAAATATCTTGAATTAAAAGAACATTTTAGCACTGAGCCCTATAACTTATATATACTCAATTTAAGAATTTTAGAAGGAAATAAAAGTTCCGTGGGCATTTTATGAACATGAAATTTTAGCTTTTAAGTACATAAGATGGTGCGGTACGATTTAAAAATTATTGAAATCGATAATTGTTTAATTTTTTTTAAATAGTCGATTTATTCGTGGAGGAATCAAATCGTCATGATTATCCTATTTATGAAAAATCGTAGATTGTTCTCTCCAATTGTACTTTTATTTTTATATTTGGCCATTTATACTAACGTTGCTTTACGGTATGCGCCCATCGACAGAAAAATTGCAATTTCAGGGATGAAATTAAATCGTACGATTATCGAGATTTGAACTATGAAATCGATTCAGATCAATTAACGATAATCGGCCGCATTCCTAATACCTAGAAACTACCTTACAATAACTTACTACTTACTTACTTAATAACTTAATACTGGGGGAAGGGGTCTCAATCATCTAAAATAAATGATATCATGCATGCATGATGAAAAATTGCCATTTCAGGGATGAAAATAAATCGTACGATTATCGAGATTCGAACTATGAAATAGATTCAGATCAATTAACGATAATCGGCCGCATTCCTAATACCTAGAAACTACCTTACCATAACTAACTACTTACTTACTCAATAACTTAATACTGGGGGAAGGGGTCTCAATCATCTAAAATAAATGATATCATGCATGCATGATGAAAAATTGCCATTTCAGGGATGAAAGTAAATCGTACGATTATCGAGATTTGAACTATGAAATAGATTCAGATCAATTAACGATAATCGGCCGCATTCCTAATACCTAGAAACTACCTTACAATAACTTACTACTTACTTACTTAATAACTTAATACTGGGGGAAGGGGTCTCAATCATCTAAAATAAATGATATCATGCATGCATGATGAAAAATTGCCATTTCAGGGATGAAAGTAAATCGTACGATTATCGAGATTTGAACTATGAAATAGATTCAGATCAATTAACGATAATCGGCCGCATTCCTAATACCTAGAAACTACCTACCTTACAATAACTTACTACTTACTTACTTAATAACTTAATACTGGGGGAAGGGGTCTCAATCATCTAAAATAAATGATATCATGCATGCATGATGAAAAATTGCCATTTCAGGGATGAAAGTAAATCGTACGATTATCGAGATTTGAGCTATGAAATAGATTCAGATCAATTAACGATAATCGGCCGCATTCCTAATACCTAGAAACTACCTACCTTACAATAACTTACTACTTACTTACTTAATAACTTAATACTGGGGGAAGGGGTCTCAATCATCTAAAATAAATGATATCATGCATGCATGATGAAAAATTGCCATTTCAGGGATGAAAGTAAATCGTACGATTATCGAGATTTGAACTATGAAATAGATTCAGATCAATTATCGATAATCGGCCGCATTCCTAATACCTAGAAACTACCTTACCATAACTAACTACTTACTTACTTAATAACTTAATACTGGGGGGAAGGGGTCTCAATCATCTAAAATAAATGATATCATGCATGCATGATGAAAAATTGCCATTTCAGGGATGAAAGTAAATCGTACGATTATCGAGATTCGAACTATGAAATAGATTCAGATCAATTAACGATAATCGGCCGCATTCCTAATACCTAGAAACTACCTTACCATAACTAACTACTTACTTACTTAATAACTTAATACTGGGGGGAAGGGGTCTCAATCATCTAAAATAAATGATATCATGCATGATCAAATATCTCTGAATTTTATATTATTTACTGTTTTACGACGTACCCAATAGTCAATACTCTACTATTGGCACCTGAGTGCTTTGCCAGAGTCCATGCACTAAGTGAGGGAGCAAAGTGTAAACCAATTAGGGCCAGGTTCACCAAACTTTAATGCGGCGATTTTCTGCTAATCGGAGATCAAAAATGGCGTCCGGTAGAAGCCACCATGCATTTTGTATGTAATGTTTGTTGAAACCATGGTATAACCAATCCGAGATTAGTAAATCGGCTGATTTAAAAGTTTGGTGAATTCGGACCTTACTATTGTATTATAGTATTAACATGGTCACTAAAGGACCATTGTTACCGTACAGCAGTTTGATCGTTGGTCTCATCGAAAGACAGTAGTCCGGCCGTTGATCTTACGTGAAGACGGGCTCGACTGGGAACAGAAGCTCAATCGTTGGGTCTTACAGAAGACAGCTCCCCGTTAGGCCTACAGTAACTCGGTAGTCTTGCTGGAAGACTGAGTTAGGTAGGGTAGGGAGAGTCTTGCAGGAAGACTGTCGAGAGCGATGCAAGAGTGAGCTACCTTTATAGTCCGGCGATGGGATGACCGGTGCGCTATTGGATGTGGAAGGGATGGACATTGAGGGGGGGAAGTGGACGTTGGTTGGTCAGTAGAATCACCGTCACGTACGCAGCACGTGGAGCGCCTCAGAGAAGAGAACCGGAAATGCATCGTGATGTGATAACAGTTTGTTATGTCTACTGTATCACGGACGGCAGCAATGGTGTATTCGGTCGTAGACTGCAAGTCATGCGACGAGTGTGCATTTTTCAATTGTGATTTTATTTGTGTTGTTTTGATAACAGCTACCTGGTCCTGGTATGATGCAGGTTGTTTGTGGAAAGTGTCTAATTGACATGGCGATGGGTCTCCTCTTTGCGGTCGTACCCTATGGGGTCCTCTTTGCATCAAAACAGTGTTGTTGCATTCTTTGTGTCAATGTTTACGATCCACATACTCCCAAGTTATTGTTATTTTAAGCAAACTGCCTAAAAAACAAAGCACAAACTGTATCATACTACACGAATTGTATTAATAAACACCGCTAAGAATCAGGGAACTAAAAGGAACTGTTAATCATCCCCTTTATTTGGCAAACCACTTAGCTTCTAATATAGTAAAGACAGCTCCAAACCACACGGACCGTCAAAGACCCTTTGAAAAGGGACAGAATCCTGAGCCCCCGTCTTCCTATTGGCAAAGTGGGTGTTTTTCTTATTTGAATAGACATTATTGGGAGAACTGGGAGCAAGTAGAGGAAGTACGATTGTGGGAAGATAGGAAGGGGTGGAAAACTTTGGTTGTGAAACCCAAGCTGACCCTGCCAGAAGCAGGAAACGGCGATGGATGATGATTATTGGTGGTCACTTTTTTTTAAACTGTGCATCCTTCCTGGTGACAAGCTTGACGTTTACAACCTTGCACAGTGAGAGGGAAATAAGCCGCCCTTTGAGGAGTCCTCTTTACCAGCGTGCATCTTGGATAGAGACGAACCGTAGTATCAATTTTATCAATTGTGTTTTTGTAACTTGAACCTAAACCGTAAACAATTATTTTGTGCTCGATTTCCTGATATATACTTGTAATGTTAATGTCTTTATTATAATACCTAATACTGTAACACAATATTCTATGTCTA
Source organism: Isoperla grammatica (assembly GCA_945910005.1). Classification (NCBI taxonomy): domain Eukaryota; kingdom Metazoa; phylum Arthropoda; class Insecta; order Plecoptera; family Perlodidae; genus Isoperla; species Isoperla grammatica. The sequence continues at coordinate 7,250,401 of OX246745.1, forward strand.
TCTTGTGTAGCTGCTGATTTTCAATCATACATTAATTTATTATCTTGTAGCTTAACTAACCCCTTTGATACATACACGTTTCAAGCACATCTCAATCCAATACCGGACAATATAACCGAACACATATGAGATGCACAGATGCCAACGAGAGTGCCCTACGTACTACTTTGCTATGTAGAAAAAAGAAGTAAAATATGTTCAATAAGGAAATCAAAATGACAATATAGTTGAGGCATGTTGTCTTTTTATCATGTATATTATTATTTTATTGACTACAAATTTTTTCCTGTGCACCCGAAAGGGTAATATAATATAATGTGGCCTCACTCAATGTTATGTTATTATTGTTGTTTTGTTATTATAGCTAACACAGTTGGCCGCGGTAGGTTAGGCGTTGGTCTAGTAAATCAGTAAATCGCGGTCTCTGCGTTCCAGGTTCGAATCTTGGCTTGAGCATGGATGTCGGGTGGTATTTCTTCATCTTAATAATCCCCCACTCATCGTCTCGATTAGCATCGTTGCAAAAATGTGAGACGTTAAACCCCAGATATCATATTAACTATATGTTTATTTATTATGGAAATAAAACTACTACTGTCATATTACGGAAGAATTACAACACTTCCGCAGGGCCGTATTACCCAATAGGCCAACTAGGCCCGGGCCTAGGGCGCCACGCTCAGGGGGTCGCCATGAGGGGCGCCGAGTGCCACTCGTGGCGGCGCCCCTAATGAGGATTTTTGGGTATTCGCCATAATCAGGGGGTGATTATGACGAATACCCAAAAATCCTCAGTAGCGCACATCCTGTGATGTTCAAACATTTTCGAATTTCACTTGGAGCGATTGCAATGTTACTTGTTATTGTTAGCGAGATAAAGTTTTCCTGGAATAGCATTTGTACTTAGGTCTAAGGGACTGGTGTAGTGACTGGTTACGTAAAGGATTATCATAATTGAGGGCTGTGAAGGGTAAAGTTGGGATACACAGGACAACAGGCTAATCAGGCGTAAGTCCGCAAGAATGTTCAATACTTGCCATTTTGACATTTTGACCAGATAGTAATTTAATAGCCGTTGAGACTGCAATGTGAGCAGAACGTTCGTAGGCATACAACATACAAGTCAAGTGCGTATGTATTATTAGAGACTAGAGGCAAAACGATTAATTGTATTTCACGTTAGTGATTATTACTGGTACTTAGTAAATAAACGATAATGGCGAGTGTAAAAAAAAACATAGTGGGTCACAGGGCCGAAAACGCGCAATAGGCTCTCGGACGAATGTCTCCATTTAAAGGTATACTTAGAGTCAACAGCCAAAGCCGAGAAACTAAATGCCATTGAGATGTTGCAAAAATGCGTGACGATGAACGAGTAAACCCAAATGTTGATACTGCATTGCAGCATTACGGATGTTTGTGTGCACACGCACAGCAACATCTAACTGCAGTGGTGAACGGTCATTTTCGGCTTTGACACGGGCAAAAAGTCACCTTCGTTCGAATATGGCACAGGATAGACTCAACTCCCTCGCTATATAATGTACATAGAATCTACCGTCTTGAACAGAATCTCATATGAGGACATTATCGACGAATTTGCAATGAGGAAAGCGAGAAAACAGCCACTGTAATTCCAGCCGTCGGCAAATTTCGAAGGGTAGGTCAGTAATTCATGAACTAATCATTTGTATTTAATTTAAATACTAATAACTTACCATGGTGGTGATGCTGGTAATTTGGGGGGGGGGGGGGGGGGCGACCATAAAATCTGTGCCTATGTACTCAACCTTAGCTAATCCGGCCCTGCACTTCCGGAGTCATTTTTGTTGAAGACTAATTGGCTCGAATGCTTAGTTTACACTCAAGCCCTCCTCAACTCAGCCTCTCCTCAGCCTCACCCAGCCACCAATCACAGAGCCGTCCGCATGGCAATGATGTTCTGTGATTGGTGGTTAGGCGAGGCTGAGGAGAGGCTGAGTTGAGGAAGGCTTGAGTCTGGACTATGCATTCGGACCTAAATGTCCACTACCATGGGGGTGACTGAAGTGGGTGGTGAGTAGGCTTACTCACGTTTGTACTCAGGCGTCCTAGCCTCGACGCAGCGGTGCTGGCAGATCTCTATGGAGTCGGTACCTCGAGACAAGAGTTTGGTAACGTTCCGTGGCGTATTCGTAGAGACAAAAGGACTTCCTGAACCAAACAAGAAGATACAATACAAATACATTAGCAATTTTGCATTTCAAATACAAAAAAAATACAAATGTATTTTGGAAATACTCATAATACAGGTTGCTGAAGATATACTCCCAGGCTAAATTAGTCAATCAATAAATATGAATTTCAACATAATTTACATTAATAAGTGATAAAATAATAATAATATGCACTGTATGTGGCTGTGATTTGTTGCAAGGCGGTGGGTCATGTGTAAAAAAATATTTTTAAAATATTAAAAATAATTGATAACTTATTGTCTACTTTGATGCGTTTTGAGTATTTTTTTTTTTTTTTAATACAAAGATACTGTAAAGTTGAATATTTTGAAATACAGGATAGGCCTACAAATATTTTGTAACACAGTATTTGAAATACAAAATTCAAAATCCAAATGTATTTTAGGTACTACCCATCTCTGCCTACATCATATCACCAGCCGATGCGTTCTACCCTGAAGACATCAACTTGGTATCGTTGGTACCGTTACGATTTCAGTATTTATGGTCATAAGTACAGGTATGAACGGTATTTTGTTTGGTGCCATGGTTTGTTTCTGTATCTGTTAAAACTAAACCTGTTCTTATTAAATTACTGGAAATTTCTAACACACTGGGGTGACTCATGTGGCTTGTGCACTTGACTAAGCGCAAGAACGCGCGTTACGAATGTGTGTAAGAACGCCAGAAGTCCCATGATATATGTTAGAGTGCATGAGAGGGGTAGGAGATAAGAGTTTGAGGTCAGTATGAGATACGGTGGGGCTAGCATATCTTGCTATTTCTCGTTCTAGGCTTATGATCGGGTAAAACTAACCTACGCCTATATTTCGAAAGACCAAATAAAAACTAACAATACGAACTATCTCATATCTTGCAAAATTGTCAATTATTTTTAAACCCATTAAGAGAACTTTCGGAAACATTTCCAATTATCAAGTTCAAGATATGTAGGGAGTGGTTTTAACACTTAAGTACGTATAACGTTTGTTGAATCCACGCCGACAATAAAATAACAACAGTCAATATAAAACATTACTTATTTCTTAATAGTTTGTGTTGAAATAAAGGCAATCATGAAATGAGCGGCATAGTAAAATCTTGGTAAAATGTGTGAGTGTGACGATGGCTGTTGAACCTCGTGTTTCCCATTTTCACCCATTAACCTCTTTAAATCTAATTTTATTGTCCCTTTCCTTAAAATCTCCAGCTTTACCTGATGTGCCCTCCTTCAGGTGCCTAACTAGGTTAGAAGGGTGTTTGGATAGTTGGGAAGGTATTTACCTTAACGACTGAGGAAAACCTCGGGAAAAACCTTCAGTCAAGACTGTCGGTGGCCGAAATCTAATCGGCGTCCTCCCGAATTAGAATCTAGCGTCTTACAGTGCTTAGTCACCTCTATCGGTTATCAACATATCATCAAGTTGAGGAAAGTGTCACTATCATTTAGCGAGATCTTGAAGTTTGAACTGCCTTGATGTGGCCTAGATCCATATAGCCTCGACGCTTCATTAGGCCTAGTGGGGTGGGGCATGTTGGGGAGTACCCTACATCTTACAATACGTGACTGATAAGGAAGATACTGTTGTACATAGATTAAGTACGGACAATACTGCGGTTATTTGATAATGACATAGCAAACAAACGTACGTTACAACCTTTAGTCGATTCTTGTTGCGTCAGCACTCATTGATATAGTATAACCATGGAAATGAGGAAAGGAAATGATTTTAATTAATTTGCAACCGTGTATGTGCATTCTCATCTGTAAGTAACAAGAAACGGAATTGCACAAGCCTTGATTCTAAATATAGCCATGGCCGTGTCGCTGTGAATTGTTTCGGACACACATTGAATATGCACCAACCAATGAAAGATATACACAACACACAACAATGGAACAACACAACAATGGACAACAATGGAAAGAAATCCAACAATGGATTTCTCTAACCACAGATTTATTGTCTGATCTGTGATGTCACAACCCCTTCTATTGAAAAATGATCTAAGACCCTTAGCTAGGTAGTAATCATGGTCCTTTAAAACTTTTGGGGTTTTATGGCACATATTTTTGCAACGAGGCTAATCGAGACGATGAGTAGGTGATTATGAGGATGAGAAAACGCCACATGACATCCATGCCCAAGCCAGGATTCGAACCTGGAACGCAGAGACCGCGGTTTACTAGACCGACGCCTAATCGACGCCGGACCCAACCAAAGAAAGATACAACAATGGAGTTGCCTAGCAACAGATTTATTGTCCGATCTGTGATGAAGTAGTAATCACGGTCCTCTAAATCTTCAATGACAACAATGCACAACAATTAAAAATATAAAATGAAGGGTAATCGGGGATGATGTTATTTGCATCAATGACCTGACATACATACCATTTGAAAACTAGCGTTTAGTCTTTGTCGTGCATTGTTGCCATTGAAGATACCGTGAAGGACGGTCGTACATCATGTTGTTAGAATAGTAGAGAAGGAAATGCGATCAATAGATTTAAACTATGTAGTATGTACAATGAATGACACATGAAAATAAATAGTAAAGAAAACGAGATAATTAACAATAGTGCAATATTAAATAATGTGAAAGTACAATGTATGTTTATTGTTCAACATCGAAAAATGACTGAAATCTATATATTACGTACTCTGACGTACATATTATAAACGGCCACTTTGGAGTCGTCACTCGCCATAGCAACGAAACACGTAATACATGATATAATGTACCCCGCTCAAAATCAGGTCATGTAACTGAGTGGGTAGAAAATAAATACATAATATCATATTATATTTCTTCTTCTTACGATGAATATGAGGAAATTATTGGAGGAACGTAGATGATGATCGGGGTAGCCCCATCCCCCCTCGAAACCTCCTCCCCCCCCCCCCCCCCCCCCACTATGCCCCTAAAAGACTACCGCCAATAGTAAAAACCACGTGAAATTCGGCGCCCCTTTAAAATGTCATGCCCCCTCCCCTACCTAACCCCAAAACCTGGCTACGCCACTGGTCTTTCCTCGTAATAGGAAGCTTAGACCAAACGTTTTCGAGAACAATCCTAAGCCGCTCGAAGCTATTGATACCACTCGGCTGTTCAAAAACAAACAATGTTTCCTATCGTGTTGGGTAAACATGTTTGCTCGGCTCTCTTGCCACCGATTAAATGGTATTAATTCGCTGTCTCGGAACGCGAAAAAATGTGCGAACGCAGCAAGAAGGCCGTTGGATTAGCGAAGAAGCGTCTCCTAAACTTTATGACAATAGGAAAACGCACTTGCAGCATCGCACCTGATAAGGTTTATTACCCCTAGCGTATAAAAAGACTCCGGAGTGCTGAAAGTATCATTCGCACTTTCGCCTTTCAGCATTTTGGACAGCAAAGACAGCAAACATCATGAGAGGTGAGTATTGTGTGGAGTTCTTTTACTTCAGGTACGGCCTCAGGTAGAACTCATAGATAGATCTATTGAAAAGCGTCAGAATTTGTCCGCAGCTATTCGCACTGTCCAATCACTGATTCATATGTTTCGTATTTGAAATATCGATCTTTGATTGGTTATCGCTCACTCGTCGATGGTGTTCGAAGCCTACAGGGTTGGTTTATGTCACTTCAAATTAAAGTCCCCCACTGCAAATCAGTTTAGTTACTGAGTGGGTAGACTCTAAATGTAAATTTATTTATTTAATTTAATTGAACATTTTATTTATTGAACTACACATTTTGGAATTATGCTCAGAGTCTACATACGTAATGTTCGAAACAGGGTGCAAAATGTTTTATGTTTGCATGAAATTAGTAAATGAACATTATTAATTTTGATATTGTCTAATTTTATCCAGACGCCCGATATTTAACATTCTTTTATTGAAGTTTGTGTAGCCCTGCGTAATTCCAAAAATTATTTGACTTTAATTGTCGTTTTACAAACATAAACCAAAGAACATTATAAATTATAACGCTTTTCAAATGTTGTATGATAGTTTTAATATCTGCTCTTCACAACGCTAATTGGCTTGGTAATACTTCTCATGAACATTATATGCCATGCCCATGGGATTACATTTATATTACGCTTTAAGTGTAATTACATTGAATACAATATGGAGGAAAAAGTAATTCTGCAAATTCACAAAAGAGGTCGGGCCGGTACTCATTCATTTTTAACACGTCAAAGACAACATGAAATTGAATAAAATTAATAAATGTCCTAAAACTGCACCTAAACAGAGCTCCAATAATTACCCCACTTCTAATGAAACCTTTTAAAGTACTTATTTTGATTTCCTCACTTACTTCAATATGTATGTGACAATGTAAAATCGAAAGGAGAAACAATTTAATTTTAAAGGTAATTTTTTAAAGTTTACATTTTTTTTTAATTAGCTACATAGGCCTAGTAGTAGTTTTATTACACTTTGGCTGAGCTAATTTCACTACTTTTAAAAAGTAATTTACCCAAGTCTGGTGTGTAATAATTTTGAAAGAGCTACGAGCATCATCACACTCCGCCGATCCTCGCTTTGGAAACATAATTTTGTTATAAAGTAATCTTTTGGATGATGAATCGTAACCCGCCCATAAAGTCTGTTTACAACGGAATAAAATCGCTTAGGGAATATCGTATGCTGGCGTTCAGGATCACAAAACATTAAGGCATTGCAATACTTACAGACACACTGTACAGTAGGCCCATTACCATCGCATCTAATTCTTCCACAGCCATCTTCAGTCAGCTGAGCTTCCTCATCGTGGCCGCCTTCGTGGTCCTGTCAGAGGGCTACAACGGTTGCCCTGATGTAGACCCGATGGACCACACAGTCCACCTGCCCCACCCCTATAACTGTAGCCTCTTCTATCGATGCGATCATGGCTACCCCAAGGTGGACCGTTGTCCATCTATACTTCACTTCAACCCCAAGCTGCAAGTCTGTGACTGGCCGAATCAAGCTGGATGCACAGCTGGGGAAGATCGGCCACCCCTATCCACCTCCACACCTCCGCCACCACCCTCGACTACGACTTCAGAACCAGAAACCACAACACAAGCAGGTATGTGTCTGTCTGTCTGTCGTCTGTCTGTCTGTCTGTCTGTCTGTCTGTCTGTCTGTCTGTCTGTCTGTCTGTCTGTCTGTCTGTCTGTCTGTCTGTCTGTCTGTCTGTCTGTCTGTCTGTCTGTCTGTCTGTCTGTCTGTCTGTCTGTCTGTCTGTCTGTCTGTTTATCTGTATGTCTATGTCTCTACTCTTCTGTATGTCTGTATGTCTCTACTCTTAGCGATCGTCCACTAAGTATAGTATAGTTGTGACCAAAAAAGTTGTGGAGCGTCGGCTTTTTCCGTCTGCCGTTTAAAATCGGTTTAAACCAAGACGGTTTTAATTGAAACCAGCTTTGACGCTTAAACTATTAGTTTTCAAGGTGATTTGATACGTTCAATTCAAATGCTGGAGTGGATTGAAATCAAACCGACTTGACCTGAAATCTATACGCTTACTAAGGTTTTGAATTAGTTTTGCCATTGATTAAACATGTGGTTTAATCAATGGTTTTGCCATGAAGCGATTGCGCCGGTTTGAAACGTCTTGCTAATGAGGGCAATGTCGCCTTGTCGCAGCTCCCAATTGTAGCTCTCTCCCGAGTACGGAGGGCAACTGGAGTCCAGCTTCCTGTGCAGAATCCTCTTCGAGACTGAACGATGTGTGCACACTGACCTGTAACACGGACTTCGAGCTGAGAGGAGGGGACGTGGCGCGATGCTCGCAGGACGGATGGGTGGGCGTCAATGGACTCAACCAGATTCCGGAGTGTAAAGGTACGTAGGGCTTAACGGGGTTTTACGCGGAAGAAAAATCAATCGCTCCCATCTGGGTAGATTTTAATTATTTTATCTCCAAACACAAAATTTTTTATTTCCAGACACAAAAAATAGAAGCATTGTTGGATTTTTACTCTGAATAATATCCCAACAATACAACACATTGTTGCGTTCAATGTACCGTTTTTAAATACGTTTTGTAGCTATGGATCTAATTTGTTGGAGTTAGAGAACACATGTTTTGAGAGTAGTGAAGTGAGATCGTTTTGTGTTCCGTTATCTAGTTGGAAAACTATAATTTTCTTAGCTAGAACTCGAAGTTTTCATTTTTTTAACTAAATGTTTCCATAAACCGTTATTTTAAAGTTAGAAAATTTTCCCCTCACTACTCTCTTTATACATATTAGCTTCAGTGACATAATGATTAATCATGGAATGGCTATGATAAAGTCGTTGACATTTGGAATGCTGCTTTTTTCAGCGGTTGAGGACTTGGGTGCGGAGTTTGTAGACCGAATAAATAAGACTCTTCACGGCAGACCAGCTAATCTTCTATTTCTCCTGGACGAGTCTGGCAGTCTGTTCCCGTCTGAGTTCAACATGGAGGTCGTCTTCATGAAGGCTCTCGTGGCTGCATTCCCGTGAGTGTATAGTAGTCCCAACTCCCAACATACCCACCTCAGATGTTAATCGACTGCCCCATTCTTGCACTCTATTTCACACATTCGTAAAGGCGATCTTCCGCCTAAAAACATTTGAGGACTTCAATTTCAACAAAGGCTGTGGTATGGTCACTAGACACAAGATGTACTATTGTTCATTATATGTCAGAAATAGCATGCAATCAAAAAGAATAGAAACTGGAGACGTAAAAAATCAAGTTGGTAAAGTCGGAGACTTCATTTTGGATGCAAGAGATAATCCTCAAAGGCGAACTTGCGTTAAAGAGCTTGCCCGTGTAGCACTTAGGCCCTACATGTGCATTAACTCTTCGGTTCGATAATCAACCGTAAACTTCAATAGAGAACCCTGGAACTTGCCCACGTTGCCATATCAAATACCCACGACGTGCGAGCGACCGCTACTGCAATGAGTGTTGAATCATGGCAACGCTGCAGCGCACAGCATCAATAGAGAACCCTAGACCTTGCCCACGTTGCCATATCAAATACCCGCGACGTGCGAGCGACTGCTACTGCAATGAGTGTTGGATCATGGCAACTCTGTTTAAAATTGGGGTGGCTGTCCGACGGACCTCACTTATTTCGCATCAATGGAGAGCGGCAAATCTCGGCTTGCACATAAAATGGAGTCTCTGACTTTATCATTGGGCTCGGCTGTACGTCGGGGCAACTCTATGTTGTAATTAATGCACCAACAAGGCTTGTTACCCGCGTGCAGGTTGGGAAACGATCGTTCTGCCGGGGCGATCACCTTCGAAACCAGCTCAATGGTGGACATCCGCGTGGATACGAACGATACCTGTTCGTTCATGGACCAAGCAAACCTCATCAGATACTCCGGGGGAGGAACCAACATCTTGGGAGCTCTGCAGCTCGCCATAGCGGAGGTTGTGAACAATGGAGTTCATAACTTTACTCTTGTGTGTAAGTATCTTGATACTCGAGTCATTCTATAGTACCTTCACAGAAACAATGATGATCTTGGTATAATACATACTATACTTGTTGCTGTTCAACTATTCATTCATCAATTTTGGTTGCACTTCTCCATCGAGGTCATCAGTGAGTAATTATTTTATAGAGTCTTCTTTTACATGAACAAGATTGTTTCAATGTCCACTTTCCTTACGGAACCCCCGATTTTTGCCTCATAATATTGTTTCAAAATGCTTTAAAATTGTTACAAACTAAAGCAAAATAAGTCATCCCCTTATGAGTTTAGTGCTCTTTCTTAGAAGTGTTTCTTTGTTCCATCAATATTTCTGTATTTTCAATTGGTCTTATTAATTGTGAAATGTGTGTTGCGCCAACACATTGCAAACATTAAATAAGAACATTTAAAGATTGGAAATATTTATTGGAACAAACAAACGTTCATAAGAAAAAGTACTATAAACTCGATTTCTAGAGGATCATGTATTTTGCGTGCAGGGTAGATGGATAATATACAGCTTTAATACAAAATATTCGGAGTATTGTTTTGTGTTGAGAGGTAAAAGATATTCGGGTATGTTCAGTTTTGATCACCGACGGCGAAAGTTATACTGATCCCCAACCGGCTGCCGACCAGATGAGAGGTCAAGACTTCGCTCTGTTCACTGTCGGGATCGGCAGCTTCAATCCCAACCAGCTGAGAGCTCTGGCAACAAGGGATGAGTTCGGGGTACCGATCTTCTTCCCCATACAGAACTTCTGGGTCTTACAGAAAGTTGCTGAATATCTCAACAGTGGTGAGTATCTCACTACTGGTGGTAGATGATGGTGATACTTAGATGATGGTGATACTTAGATACTGGTCATGTATGCCTAAGATACTAGTGTAGTACCTCACTTCTGGTGATAGTATACTTAGATGCTGGTGATACTTAGATGCTGGTGATACTTAGATACTAGTGACGCCCACCGTTACAGGTAACCAACGGAAGGTGAAAATTATCCCTAATCGACCTGTTTTAATTAGATGGAACTAGAGAAGTAGAAAATTAAGTTGGTACCACTGGACTCGGCTGTGTCGTAAGCAGGAGAATATACTTGAACGTTAGGCCAACTTTCGACTAGATGCAATCTGGTGGCAAACAAATAAACTTGTATGAGGAGGAGTTTACTCACGGCTGATTTGTTGAAACCATCAATGGCGCAAATAAGGAGGTAGCTTAGCAGCGCTATCTATTGTTAGTTTGAGTCTCCTATTGATGTGTGACCTTGTTCCAGCATACAACACCGGAGGCCTGAACTGTCCAGCTCCCGCCTCTGCGAACCCCGCACCGACCCCCGGTACCCCGAACAAGTGAAACTAGGGCAGCGAACAAAAGTCTCGTTTTCGTGCACGTGAATGATGCGAGCGAATAGCTTCTATACTGGCCACGCCGTAAGAAGCAAGGCAAGGTGTCCCCTAAGATTCTGAGAAGAGATGGTCGCTCCACACGGTATTTTTCAACGGTATTCAACTCGAGATATCCCGATACCTGCATTGTTATTGTCCACTGCAGTGACTGCACCAACCGTGAATGGAATGCAACCCCACCACGTCTGACAACATTATCACTACAATACCTGAGGCAAGAGAACGGGATGCAACTAGATTTAGGTTGGTAGTTGTCACATGCGTCACTTCACTATTAAATAATCCGTGACGACAACACCTTGCAAGTTAATCTGACGCGACTATAGATCAATCAGACAGCTATGATCCTTATTCCGTATACGAACAGGCGACAACGCGAATGGACTAACACATTTGTTTAATTCAAGTTGCATCACGTGATATCAGTTTAAGCCAATCACAAGCCAGATAATTACTCACGAACATGTGTTTTCGACAACAGCAAAATTGACGACGAACTTCTTGTTTCTTTCGTGTCCAAATAACGAAAACGGTACAAGGATAAAAATTGGCGGAAAAAATACGGTTTCTTATGACCTGGCAAATTCGCGTGTGTTGTTCAATTAATAGACATAATATCGATTCTAGGCCTACATTTATTTTCATTGAATGCCACAGCCTTATAACTATGCCTTGTTCTCTGGCACTGCCACTTGAAATCCTTCTAGAATCTGTGTGCAGTGACCATCCGCGTCGCGTAGCCTATACATGAAAATGTCGTCGTGTCGTTTGCTCAGTTCGCTTTAATACATGAAAACGAGACTTTACCCTCAATTCACCCGAAGAATGTTACAGACCCACACTATGTTATAGATCCAGCAATGTTAGAATGCTTAGACAGTAATAGGTATATTGGTTGATTGTAACTTTATCATTTCCCGAATTAAAAATTCAATAAGGGAAATATCTGCTTGTTGTTTTGTTTTTACACAATATGAACTTGAAACAATTGGCAACACTTGCCACACATTATTCACTATCACTATATTCAACAGTTAGCCTGGAAGATTTCTCTTCTTGAATCTGAAGCTCCACTTCATATAGTGACTACTGCAGAAATTATTCAAAGTATACTTAAACAACACATTTTGACACAATTAAATATATACATATGCGCACTAGTCTTTGTGCACTAAAACACCTGCTTCTCATTAAATATGTATTTAGAAAAATAATTACGCAACATATTTTCTTCCTTACAAATCTCCAGACAAATACAAGTTGTGACCTCACTATTTAGGGGAAGCATTGCTTACGGTACTTCCCTTCACCGCTTGCCGCTGTTTCGTATAGGTGTGTGTGCCAACAAGACTAACAACAACTTGCCACTTGCTAGTATTATAGGAATGCATAGATTTCATAATTTTAGTTGACAATTCATAGCATTTAGATAATTACTTACTTATGTCAGTATTTATTGAAACAGGATGATCGCCACTGTATCTCTTTCAGTGGAAGACTGGTATGAATATAGATATGTGTGCGATGTATTATTATTATACTTATGTAATGCTATTTCTAATGCAATAAAATCATACTAAGCAATGCGTTTAATAATTCCTTAACCATTGCAACAATTTTATTCCTAGTGTGCATTCCGTATAGTCGTACTTTCTGTAACCCCTGCCCATTGATCCTATGATTTTATTCATGCTTACAATGAAAGACCCAGAATTCAATTATCAGTTCAAGTTACACAAGTTGCCTTAAACACAAGTTGCCTTAGTTGCACGAACGGATCGAGTTTGCAGTGCACTGACAGCAGACCAATCGAATACGCTATAAGTACTGAAGTCGGGGCACAAAAGAGGTTGAAATCACATTTTTTTCTTTTTGCTCCCATTGCATGGACCCATGAGGTTTGTCGTTTGCATGTACGCGTTCTGTATATCCACTTATACAACTGTGATTGTTTAAAGGTTTTATCCTAAATACCCATTTAACAAGCGTTATTATGAATGTTGATAAATGTTTAATTTAATCTATTTCGGAGGCTTTCACGACGGGAGTCAAGTATATATTTTACCATAGAGGTTTTCCGGCTACAACCGTTGGATTGTTTCCACCTTTAAACACGATTATACCCGGAAAACCTCGATTATATAGATGTTTATTTTGTTAAATAATATGCGAGATGGATTCTAAGAATGAATAAATACACTAGAGCTTGATTATAATCTGAGACAAACAAGATGTGAGGGTGTTTGCGTCGTATTGCTCTGAGGTAAACTATGAAACTCCATGAGGCTGCATTGTAGTCTTCTTTGCATTATAGCAATAAATAAAGACGTAATGCAGCCAATCATTGTGCAAATAAAGTACTATTGCGTGCAATGCGGTGTTTTCTTGGAAAATGTAGTAAATTGAAGTCGCGCATTGGGTGGACTTAGTCAGATGCATGAAAACTATGAGAAGATACTTTACGCTAATATTTTACAGAGAGAATCTGTGGGTAACAACTCAATCCTCAAAGGCTCGTTGGTCCAGTGCTTAGCATCCCTGCTTCCAATGCAGAAGGTCCCGGGTTGAAATCCCGCTTCAGGCAGAAGTTTTTTCACTTTTAATATGGATTCAATTCCATCACTTCTTGTCTTAGGAATAAGTAAACGGTGAAAACTTTGGAGCCGTCCTAGCAACAAAGCACTCAATAAATTCAAAGTTGTTCTGAATCGGCCTTGTTGATTCTGGCATTAATTTTGTCCGCAGGTGTTTGCACTGTCCAATCACTGATTCATATGTTTCATATTTGACATATCGATCTTTGATTGGTTATCGCTCACTCGACGATGGGTTTGGAGCCTACAGGGTTGGTTTAGTCGCTTTCAAAAAGTCACTGCAAATCAGTCTTGTTACTGAGTGGGTAGTCTCTAAATGTGAATTTATTTAATTTATTTAAAGACAGAGATTTATGCGACATTTTCTTCACGAATAGGCTAACAGTGTAGAACATGACTAAACATAAATTGTATTTGTTTTCGAACGGTTTGCTTGTAGTTGTTTGTGCTAAAACAATCGCAACACTGATTGTATGAGATAAATCATCGAAACTTCTGGTGGGGAGGGGGGGGGGGGGGGGGAGGGGGCCTAAACAGCCCCCCCCCCCCCTTTTATCACAGATTGATTGAGAGACCTTCACTTCACAATTAACAATTATTGTTAACAAACA
>OX246745.1:7267178-7277064 GCA_945910005.1 Isoperla grammatica
TTTGAACAAAAGCACACAACATTCTTACATCTTTATAAAATCCACAAAGCCCTTGAAAGGGCTTATCTGTGGCATAAACAAGAAAAATACACTCAAATGATTAAACCGTAATGGCAGATGACCAAAAAGTCAAAATAATATACAAAACAACAACTGAACGACAAAAACTGAAAAACAAACATATAAAGAGTAAAAAGAAAGAAATGGGTAAAATATAAATAAAAACACAAAATAAATTAGTAAGAACACGCAATGCAAATACCAAATTACTCTAACGTTAAATTTAACAAAATCCACTCTTTTGATTTAAACTTAACTAAACTAAGGCTATTTAAATCACTTAAATTTGATGGCAACTTGTTGAATTCATAAGGAATTATAAATCTTAAAGTTCTCATTCCATACTTGTTATATAGGAGGGCACTAAATATCTATTTCTATGACGGAGATTCACACTACTGACATCATTTATTACTTTATATTTATTATTGAAATAATAAGCAAGCAACAATCTAAAAGTAAGTAAAGACGAGATTGGGAGCACACCAGAAAGTTGATAACGCTGTGTAATGGAAAGGCTTAAATAATAAAAATAAATAATAAATAATAAATAATAAATAATAATAATCATAATAATAATAATCTTAATAATAATAATCTTAATAATAATAAATACAAAAAATAATAGTAATAATAATAATTAGAAATCAGATCACATCGCCAATAATGATGAATGGCAGCTTATATCGAATCACATTACCGCTCTCTTATCTGAGCAAATGAATGACGACAACAGGATGAAAGCACTTGCAGCAAGTAAAACACCTCGACAAGTAATAACCTATATAGACACTCAATGCAAGATAAGGCGTTTGTCTCGAACCATATAAATAGCTGCCAGAATCAGACTCAACCACTGTACATCTGTATTGCTGAAGAGACCAACAACAAGACACAAGATGAGCGGTAAGTGGTACTTTTTGAGTTCACATTTCATTACAATATTTATTTCACGTTTCAATTAAAACATTGCAAAGGTTTTATTTATTTACTCCGGTGGGCACCTTTCACCATATGCAGTAGTGTTGTATGCCTTGAAACCCCAAATAACCAATTTAATTTACTCATTATTCTTCTTATTATTATTATTTTAATTTTAATTTTAATTTTTATTTTATTTTTATTTTTATTTTTATTTTTATTTTTATTTTTATTTTTATTTTTATTTTTATTTTTATTTTTATTTTTACTTTCATTTTTATTTTCATTTTCATTTTCATTTTCATTTTCATTTTCATTTTCATTTTCATTTTTATTTTTATTTTTATTTTTATTTGTATTTTTATTTTTATTTTTATTTTTATTTTTATTTTTATTTTTATTTTTATTTTTATTTTTATTTTTATTTTTATTTTTATTTTTGTTTTTGTTTTTGTTTTTATTTTTATTTATAATTTTATATTTTCTCCAATTTATCTGCTATCCCGTCAGAGGACTTCAGTATAGATCATATCGCCCCAAATAAGGCCATCATTCCGGGATTGCTTCTGTAGAACAGACACCACCTTCTGTTGTTTCGAATATTTCAAATTAGATGCCTATTCAGCAATTTTCAGATTTTACCTATCCAATCAAAATACATAGTAATGTTATTAGTAACTTGAAGTTCAGATTTTACCCATCCGAACAAAAAGCATATTATTGGTAACTTAAACCAAAGAATGAGATACTGGGATTCCTTCTTTTTTTGTTATTCCTCCTTCTACTTCTCCTGTCGATCTTTATCTTCGATATACAATACTGGTTCATTTCTTCAGTTTACAAAACCAATATCATAAACTTTGATTGGCAGGCGTTTTTTTTTTAAATCGACTAACCTGCCCGAAAATTTACGAACAATATTATTTTTGAGACACCTTTTCTTAGTAGTTTCTTGACCCATTTCCTGGCCACACTTGGTATCGGCAACAGACCGCCTATATGCCTACCAGCCACATCAAACATATTGCTACTAATGCTAGATTATTACAATCTAATTCTTCCACAGTTACCTTCAATCAGCTGAGCTTCCTCATCGTGGCCGCCTTCGTGGTCCTGTCAGAGGGCTACAACGGTTGCCCTGATGTAGACCCCCTGGACCACACAGTTCACCTGCCCCATCTCACTGACTGCAACCTGTTCTACCGATGCGACCACGGTTACCCCAAGCTGGATCAATGCCCAGCTGGTCTCCACTTCAACCCGAAGCTTCAAGTCTGTGACTGGCCGGATCAGGCAGGCTGCACCGCTGGCCGTAAGTGTCACTCAGAAGAAAAACACTGTCCTTATTGGACCTGATAGTCCAGACTGGCATTCGTTGTCACGTGATTGGTCGCCACTGATCCTTGAGAATAAGGGAACGATTACCGAAACGGTCATACAAATGACGGCGGAGTTTAACCATATGCTCAATAAAGTATACTTTAAGCAATGTTCAGGTGATGTCTTTGAATTGTTAACAATAATACCATAGACGAATACTAAATGCGCTCTAAATGAATTGTTTGGTGCATATTGTGATGGACAATGCTTATACATTTTATAATGCGCGCACTTTTTAAGCCACGAACAGAGATGCCCGGGCAAAACTCCGGTCGGCATGATCTCGACCAGACTGAATAAAGGTTTGGGCTAGTCGGGAACAGTCTAATATGGAAAGAGTCTAGGTGTACACGGTTGGGATATGTACTTTGCTAATCTGTGTTATCCCTTCCTACAGAGACCAAATGCCCCCCGCTGTCCAACTCCGAGCTGGGTGTTTGGGGACCGGAGTCCTGTGTCAATAGCTACTCCCAGGTGGATGACCGCTGCAAGCTTCAGTGCATTGGGAATGCCACCCAGAGCGGAGGGAGTGATGTAGTCTGCACGGAGGAAGGATGGTCGGGCATGAACGGACTCAACCAGATCCCTTCATGCAAGGGTGAGTGCTTTTCGTCGAACCCGGTTGCAAATACCGATCGTTGTTTGGCCAATCGGTTGCTCGGAGCCATTAAAAAAATAAGGAGTATGAGTATAAAATGTATTTATACCTATTACTAGCTAATACTTTAACATATATATGTGGAACGGTATCAATTTAATAAAAATTCAGGTTCTGGATTCACAAGAGGTGCTAAGTCTGCTTGTTGTTCTACAAATCCAGCCTTTAGCCTCCTTGACTCCATATCAGAGAACAAATTCTTAAAACATATTAGTGTAAAGTTCATTGTGTTTTTTTTTTCTCTCCAGAAATTAGTGACTTCTTTGTGTGAATTGGGTTGGAAAAATTCACGAGTTAAAAAAAGTAAGGCTTGTCTTGCAGTGAAGATGATAAAGGACGTATTACTTCTAGTGACTCCAGACTGAGGTTTTTGAACAACTTGGTATAAATAGACAATAATCCCTTAAATGAAACTAAAACTTATATTAAAGAAGTCAAATACATAAGACCGAAAATCGTGTGAAAATTAATACTTTGGCGTGCTGCCAACTGCTGTTGACGTAGGAATTGGTTTATGAATCATCAATAATCAAAGAACAATAATTAAGACATCAATCACTGTGGAAGCTCAGAACTAATACCATGACTCATGAGCCTTTCTAATTGAAAATGATTGTTATTTCAGAGGTTGCGGACTTGGGTGGTGCATTCATTGATAGGATCAACAAGACCATTCACGGCAAACCAGCCAACCTTCTATTTCTCCTGGACGAGTCTGGTAGCGTAGCTCCTGATCAGTTCGCCATGGAGGTTCAATTCGTCAAGGCACTAGTGGCTGCTTTCCCGTAAGTATACTAGTCTGTCTGTCTGTCTGTCTGTCTGTCTCTCTCTCTTCTCGGCTGTTCGAAACGCTCAACGCCATTTTACTACGAAAGTTGTATGTGAATCTGATCGAGACAGATATGTGTGATCCATCGTCAGAGAAAGAAAACAAGCGCAACTCTGATTCGGGGAGTCGCCGTTTCGATTCCGGGTACGGGATATCCTGACTGAAAGTTTTTCGAGATTTTCCTGTCATAAAGTGGATTTTGGGATTGAGTTCTGTACGACAGTCTCATCCTGATACCCTAATTCACCTAGCTAGTTATCTGAGAAGGGGCACATCAGCTGCAGATGCAGCTGATGCAGGTGTGGAGGGCAGCAGGTGTGGAGGGCTGACAGAAAGCAGTGATTCACATCCGGAAAGTGTTTATTATTGTATTACCATCATGCCTATTGGAAAGAAGACTTTTATGCTCTTGCTCTCAAATATAATAGTTTTAAAATTAAATTACAAAACATGTTCGTTGAATTTCCGTTATATTAAAATATTGGACAGTCATCGTATTTGGTTTTCACCTTTAGAACCTGTCCATCAGGTTTTCAATCATTGCACCCTAATTTAAACACTTCTTAAATAGTAAATTTTGTATGTAACCACCTGGCTATTCAATTGCTCTATTCTGTGTGCTCGTACGTGTTTTGGCAGAAAGTCTAAAATCAACATGTTGAAACCAATCATTCGATTCCCTAAGGGCCGGTTTCACCAAGATCAACTTTGGCCAAGTTCAGTTGAACGACACTAGCACCAACTTTTAACTGCAAAATCCCCTGCATGAAGAGTGAAATGTTTTATTGATAATGTGTTGCTTTATACGCCGATTTACAGATAGTCTTAGTAATGATGTGAAACAAGATACACATTTAAATCCCATTTGTATGCGATTGCATCCTGTAAATGGCAAATATGAAGGATATTGAAGGAAGATTTTCTCAGATTGGTAATAAATGTCAAAGATATTTACAGTCAATTGTTTAGCCATTGCCTACTGGATAACTTGTACTCTGCTTGTGCATAATACGTACAGAAGGCAGTGACAGAACTGCTTTGGAGATTATCATCACAAATCTGAACGGTGGGCATCGAGGGTTCTATCCAACAATGCATTTTCAGTTTTTGTTTAATCATGTTTACATAAAAATACATCTGTTCCATGAGTAAACAAACATGTATACCAATCTTTACATGGATTATTTTAAACTTCAAGGTATTACAAAAGGCAATAAGTGGCATTGTGAGAAATTATTTCCATGTCTTTGTAAACAATAAACATGCAGTGACAATACTTAAGTATCCAAAACAACAAAAATGCGAGATATGTGAGAAATTAAATAGGTACAAGTTATTATTTTTGTCAAATTGGTAACATTCAGGTTCAAGCTGAACTCGACAAAACTCAATGCTGGTGAAACCGGCCCTAAGTCTAAATCACATGCATGCTCGCTCCCTAAACAAACCTCTCGCCTTCCAGGTTGGCATCCGACCGATCTGCCGGATTGATCACATTCGACAGCAGCGCGAACGTGGACATCCGTCTCAACAATGCTGACACCTGTTCGTTCATGGACCAGGCTGATCTCATCCGATACAGTGGAGGGGGCACAGACATTCTCAGGGCTCTCAACTTGGCCATCGCTGAAATATCGGCCAATTCCGTTCACAACTTTACTCTTGTGTGTAAGTACACATTGACGGTTCTCATCTCAACACTGACACTTGTTGGTTCAAGGACGAGGTGATCGGACTCGATACAAAGGCGGGGGCACAGGTATTCTGGGGGCTCTAAACCTAGCCATTGCTTAAATCTTGAAGCGTTCTGTTCACATATACCCATGAGTGAGCTCAAGCAACCCTAATTGTTCTAGTCTTGATCACCGATGGAGCAAGCCAAACCGACCCTACGTCACCTGCCGACCAGATCAAGAAGGAGGGGTCTGCTCTCTTCACTGTAGGCATTGCTAACTACAACCCAGCCCAGCTGATCCCTCTGTCCTCCCTCGATGAAGATGGTGCCCCCATATTCTTCGGCATCGACAGCTTCGAGATCTTCGAGAAGGTTGCTGAGTATCTGGAAACCGGTCAGTATAATATCACAGTTTCACAGTTTGCAACTCTAGTTTAGTATCATCTGTTAAGTGTATTATAGGGTAGAGACCCAACGGCTGCGGTTGTCTGTCTACTGCTTTGTACAGCTCAACATAATCTAGTCGACTAGTAGCAGAACGCAAGTGCGTGGAGAATGACAGCGCATGATAGTACGGACCATTGATTCGTTCGTGTTTACATTCTGCTACTACTACCCAACCTGTGTATGTTGACTTACGTTGTGGTCGATAAAAACCGGCGTGGAGTGCCCTGCAATACGCCTTTAACGGTATCGCACATTTACTGATATTATTTTGTAATAACATAGGCAATTGTAGTTGATCAAGTTAGGTAATTACATTAATCTATTGTTATACCTTCGGCATCGCCACACAGTAAATACACTCTTAGTATTTTGTGATGATCCGACTAATGGTCACTTTTAATCTTCTCTTGAAGGGAGCACCATGATTTTTTTTCATTATTGTATGTGTATTTTGTTATATTGATATATTTGTATTTAAGGTGTCCACCGGTATATTTACTGCCCTTTCTGTTCTTCTTTGAAAGTATTTCCAAAAGATTCCTTTAAAATCGTCACAATATTCGCTACATAAAAGTAGATCTCATAAGCATAACGCAATATCAATTGCATGACGTCGCCTTAGTGTTGTGGCAACATTTCACTTATTGTTAAATTAATTCCGAAACTTTTTGTTTATTTCAGCTTACAACAATGGAGACATTGGGTGTTAGAACTGTATCCAAGCTTGGGAGAAGAATAAAAAATACAAAATATTAAGCTATAACAACCAACATGTAACATGATGATGGTGATTACCATGTATGTATTAGTAGTACGACTTTGTGCTACAACCACGAACAAAATAAAATAATTCTACCTATATCTTTGTCGATCGTGTTTTGTTTCTTAATAAAGATGACTCCTAGTCTCCTCATGCTTAGGATTCCAATACTTTCTACTTCTTTAGCTTCTACAAGTCCATTTGGTATAATTTTCAACCTTCGGTTGGATACTTGTAAATTCCTAACACAGCTGGTGAGTTAATGAATGAGGATTGTGCACTCTTCAGTGGCGCTAGAACCGGGATACTGAGGGGGAACTTGCCCCCCTGGTAAAAGCAGGGAAGGCAAGAGTATAGTCGTCGCCCCCCCCCCCCCCCCCCCCCACACACACCTAAACTATTGTCCACCTTGGAAAGCGGAGCGGTAAACAGCGCTCTCAAAGCCATTGAGTTGTCACGAGAGGTGACAAAACGTCCCTAGCGGTTGACGACTGGAAGGGATGAGTTACTGCTTGTTGCCAACCCCCTCGGTCAGTTGTCTGCCTCATTGTAAGCAAACAGGGTGGCTTACCGAACTAACTAGTTTGAGCTTTTACGATACACGAATGTTTACTCCAAAAATGTCAATACAAAGGGATGGCAAGATCAGGGGATTAGGGCTGATTGACAGGTGGAAAATTAAACACTATAGTTAGGCCAATAAACGGTCAACCCCCGCAGTGCTGAGTAGCTTGATGTGGCTATTTGCCGCTCCGCTTTCCAAGGTGGAAAATACTATACAAAATGAATGATAAGCGAATTATTGTTTAACTACGACACAGAAAATGTACGCGTACAGATCATCAACCAACCAAAATCTAAATGCCAAAAGCTAAAGCAATAAAATACACGTTTAAGAAACTGAAATAATTAAAAAAAGGTGAACAATTTTTCGCAATATTACTTTACAGAGCTGGGAACCCTAGCCAGACACTATCTTTTTCACGCCTCAGAGTTACCTACTCGAAAATTGTCCCCCCCCCCCCCCCCTTACAAAATATGATTCCTGCGCCACTGGCCCTTTTCTAAGCGGAAAACTGTCTACGAAAGTGTGACAGAACGCCATGAGTCTGAAACAGGGATGAGAAAGCATCTGTCATCATCACATGACGAAGCGGTGGAAAAGTTCGGGAACACCGTGCTGTGTCGTGTTGCAAAGAATAATGGTGGATTTTTTTAGAACATAGGCCTAAGATTTCTAAGAAAAAGGCAGAGAAAATATGGAACAGCCACCCGAGCACCAATGAGAAGCCCAATGACATTGCCACTTATCAGTCGCAATTTGGTATCTTCTTGTCAAATCAGTAATACAACGCTGGTGAACAGATGTTTGCTCCTTGTTTAGTAATAATTATTAAAACAAAAAAGTAGTAATAACATACTGCCCCCCCCCCCCCCCGACATACCAACATAAAAAAAAACTGGGATAAAATCAGTCATTATTTGAAAAATGTAAAATACTGAAAAAGAATCTGCACAAAAAAATGGCATTATATGCAGTGCATGCATGGATATTACAGAAAGACTGACCCCCCCCCCCCCCCCCCCAAATAGTGTGACATCATTTATGGACGGCCCCTCACCTTAAATACAAGTTTTGATTTGTCTTTCTCCTCCAAATGCAATGATGAATCACCTGTCACGGGCACGAAATGGTTCGGGGTAAGAGTGTTGGCCATACGTGTAGCGGAGGACGGAGCCCGAAGTCTACGATAATCATTTCAACTTCTTTGATAAATTTTACACTTCTTTGACACTGCCCATAGGAATGCCCGTGCCCTGCAATGCTCTTCAGCACGGTCCTGTGGATACACTTCGACGAAACCGATGTTTAATGCCCAATAAATTATCTCATCTCAGATCTTATCTTATCTTATGTGATCTTTCCAACAATCAAATCCAATTCCAAACAACAGCTCAAATCCAACAACCGTTATTAAAACCAGGCCCATGACCGTTACATTTGTCAGCAGATGTTGGCACTGTCCAATCACCGATCCATTTGTTTCTTATTTGAAATACGATCTTTGATTGGCTATCGCTCACTCGTCGGTGTTCGGAGCTTGCAGGGTTGGTATAGTCGCTTCAGATTAAAGTCCCCCACTGCAAATCAGTCTTGTTACTGAGTGGATGGACTCTAAATGTGAATGTATTTTTTATTTATTTATTTAGACCCGCATAGGTTAGGGGATATCATCATTTACAGCCCCCCCCCCCCCCCCCAATAACCGTACAATAGGGAAGTCTCACACATTTTTTTTATTTGCTTACTGCATTTACCTCAAGCTAAAATAAACGGGAACTAATTGGTTTCGGCTCGAAAGGTGCATTAACATCGCTTTAACAGCAAGTCAAAGATATTGCTGTCAAAACACGCTCAGAAACGGACCTGCGCCATCTTGCTCGTGATTAAAAGGTTCTGACGTCATATGTCAGTAAACAATAATTTTATATCATACAAATAGTACTGAAATCCCACCCTTTAGTAGATTATTGCTCTCATAAGACTTTAACTGAACCAACGTTTATTTCTAGTTAGTAAATGAACACTGCTCAACATTAATTAACAACAATATGTTAAATAATTGCATTATTTTAAACACGTTTTGGTAAATACTGTATCAAAATGTATTTTCTGAAGAAAACAGTGGTATAAAAGACATTGTTGTTTAGTCACTGCATCCTAGATATTGTTTAATGTCCAACTTATCAAGAATACTTCAAGGAGGCAGTTGTTTACATGACATATGACGTCAAGAGCTGTTTTTCAATTACGGAACAAGAAGTTCCAAATTTCAAACTTAAAATGCTAATAGAATTGGAAATATACGCTTCTCAGATATAAAAATTATACCGCCCGTATTTTTAGATAATGATCTTCCATTTTTTAGTGCTTTGAGGAATATTTATTTTTGATGAGACTTCCCTAGACTATTTTGCCTATACATGGAAGTCCATACATTTTCCTTTTTTCTCGCCATAATACATTAGGGGGTGGGTGCAGGCGCGTAGGAAGGGGGGGGGAGATTCTACCCACTTTTTCTCGACCCACCCAATTTAGCGTTTTAGGAACCCAGGCACCGAGGCACCTCACACATCCCCACATATTATACCGGG
>OX246745.1:7277264-7289764 GCA_945910005.1 Isoperla grammatica
TGTTTCACACTTTCCGCTATGGTTAGGGAAATGTCCTTCATTCGTTACTAGAGTCGTCTTACAATAACTTCGGTAATGCTTTTGTCATCAATCAATGACGTGTTTACGGTCTCGGCCAACCCGAGCAGGTATCTGAATTAGCCACGGTCGCTGGTTGGCTGCTGCCGCTTACCCACCCGTGACGGAAGCATTACCGAAGTTGTTGTACGATGAGTCGATGACTATAGCATGTAAAATAGAAAGATTCTCATCTATAAATCCCAGATATAATACTTATTTTACAAAGCAAATCGTGTAATTTCTATTTAGTTCCAAAGCTCACATTCTTTTTCTCTCTCTGAAATGAGAAAATATGCACTTTTTTGTAATATATTCCAATAAACATTCTATTTTCATAATATTTATTGAATAACTTGGAAATCTCTTATTCAATAACCACCATGTTGGTGATCGAATGCTTCCTGATGTCCACGTAGTCAACGATTGCGCGAGGTTTTAAATAGTTACAAAGATTATTTTCCCATATACTTCATAATCTTGTTAGTGCATAAACCGCGTCAAGCAAATGCAACGAGCGAGCGACCAAACAGTTCGCTTCATTCGCGGCGTCCCCTGTTCGTGCGGATCCCAGTCTTCTGGTTGGTCCAGAACTTCGCTCGCCTCATTCGCGTCGCTGCATGAACACGATGCTTTACGCTTTACTCAACAGTATTCATAGCAAACATAATCTAAAAGATGCTCTAAACCTTTCTTAGTTGCTAATAATCGAATATCTATAACCTCTATCACCTTTTAGATGAGGACAATAGATCTAAACACCATTGCTTTTCATTCTGAACAGGATGAAATTAAACCACAAACTTGCTTTAATTTTACAGCCGATCAGATGTCATCTGAATCACTTTGTTACATCGTGATGAACTGTAATAATCTAAAAAGATTAGAGTTCATTGGCATTGGTTCCGCCGTCAACGACTGCCTCCTGATGATACCTGACTACCTTCCACAACTGGAGGAACTTGTGGTCTTACCGACAAACGAGTGAGTTGCTTATATATCTACATCACACACCAAACATAGAACCCCAGCTTCAAACAAAAAATATTACATGAAAAAAATAATTTTTTTAACAAACAACGCTTATATTTAAATGCACTTAAAGGTAAAAATAAATTTTCGCCCAACAAATTTTTGCCTCACTCGGAAAATAAAAGCGTTGGGCGCTTTTCCTGCATAAACATCAGAATAGGTACTGCAATCTATGTCAATACCGAAAGCGCCCAACACTTTTATTTTCCGTGTGAGGCAAAAATTTGTTGGGCGAAAATTTATTTTTTACCTTTTAGTGCATTTAAATATAAGCGTTGTTTGTTAACCCTTGACTGGTATCCTTATTTTCATAAACGTAACTGATATGGTGGGGTCAAATATGACCCCTGTTTAAATTTCACTTTTAAACTGCCTAAATAACCACAAATGGGCATTATTGTGCTGAGGACTAATTGATATAGATTTTATTCATTGTATTAACAATATCGATTGATGTTTTATCAATTATTAGCGCAAGTTACACATTTTTTACTGAAAGTAAGTAATTTTCAAACTGAAAAAAACAGTGGATGTTTTAAAATTTATATAAAGAAATATAATTTTTATTTTCCTTCTTGCGCGTCGATTTATTGTTAGTAAATATTCAAATTACTCTCTGAAATAAAAAAATCAGAAATATTATGTTTGTATGTCAAACCAACAAGGGTGTCTGTTTTGTATGTTATGAGTACAGTTTTTGTTTCTTGTTAGTTCAACCAGATTGTTTACTTTTGTCCATTATAGTGAACACTGGTTTACAATACGCAAAGTTATGTTTGTTTTTACCCATAAGAGTTGTCACGATGTCATTTTCATCCATATTGTAAAATAATTTGTAAAATAAAAAGTCCCGTAAGAGGTATCCTGGGGTCTTTTTTTACCCCACGAATTAATTGCCGCCAAACGCTTCGAAGCAACAAAAACACACAACTACTATCTTCAACGCCTCAGCGGGAACTGAGATTACCTAATTCGCCAGCCGCTTGCTAGAACTTCCTGGTGGTCGAATATAGAACTATATCGTGCTGGGGTCGGCACAGACCCCACCATACCAGTCAAGGGTTAAAAAAATTATTTTTTTCATGTAATATTATTTTAAACTTTTTAGTCTTAAAGAATCTTGCAATCGAATATATGCTCATTGGACGTGTCCAAATTCAGACGACTGCAAACTTGTGTACTTGTACTTACTAACTTCACTCGCAAACTAGCGTGCTCGCATTGCAAACTTGAATTTCGGACAGTTCCGTTCATGCACGATCCAGCGATCGGCCAACAATGACATTCTTGCTGCATATAGAAACATATCCGATGCTTTCGTCACGGATATTTGAGTCCCGAACAACCAGCGGTAATTCCGATGCCTGCATGTGGTTGGCCCATCCTCACTAGCTGTGACTAATTTCCCATTTGAAGCTAATTGTTTTATTAATTAGTTATGGTGGATTAATTAATTAATTAGTGAATCTGATAATTGATTCATATATTGTCATTTAGAAAATACGACTGTTTGAAAATTTTCAGCTCGATCGGACGTTGGGAAGTGGGTGAAATATCGATTCCCACATAAAACTTTGATTAATTAATTATCATGGCTTAATTGATTATTTAGTAAATGTGACAATTGATTCATGTATTGTCATTAAGAATACGTCTGTGTGAAAAATTTCAGCTTGATTGGACATTTAGAAGTAAGTGAAATATCGATTATAAGATTCCGTCCAGACAGACAGACAAACACATGAAGCTAATAATATAAGCGTTGTAAATAGTGACAACCGATACTGAAAACTACAACCTAGATTAAACATAGAAAGTAATACAATAAAAAAGGGAAATAAAAGGATATGGAGGAAATAAGGAAGGAAGGAAGGAAATAAGGGATAATAATAAAGGGTAATAAAGGGAAAAGAAAAGTAGGTATAGTTCAGTACAAAAAACAATAATATCGAAGGAATTGGAAATTTGAACAAAAAGTAAAATAATAAATACGAATTATAAAAAAGCCAGATAGATATGATGAAAAAAAGAGATTTGAAAGTGAGGACACAATTAAATGTAAACAAGAGGAAAATTGTGACGAATTGATTAAGATAAACATATAAGATAAAGATAGAGATAAAGTAGACAACGGAGAAGAATACCAAGTTTAGCTTTTGAGTACACGTCGGACACACACAGTCAGGATAGAGAACCCTCGCAAGCGGCTGTTTGTCTACAGCGTCGTACCGTCCAACATATTCTAGTCAGCTAGTACATGTTCGCCACGCATGCACAGTGATGCGCCGTCATCGCACATGCGCGTCTAGCCTGTACTACACAGTACACAGTACACAGTCATCTCAATGACACAGTCAGGATAGAGAACCCTCGCAAGCGGCTGTTTGTCTACAGCGTCGTACTGTCCAACATATTCTAGTCGGCTAGTACATGTTCGCCACGCATGCACAGTGATGCGCCGTCATCGCACATGCGCGTCTAGCCTGTACTACACAGTACACAGTACACAGTCATCTCAATGACACAGTCAGGATAGAGAACCCTCGCAAGCGGCTGTTTGTCTACAGCGTCGTACTGTCCAACATATTCTAGTCGGCTAGTACATGTTCGCCACGCATGCACAGTGATGCGCCGTCATCGCACATGCGCGTCTAGCCTGTACTACACAGTACACAGTACACAGTCAGGATAGAGAACCCTCGCAAGCGGCTGTTTGTCTACAGCGTCGTACCGTCCAACATATTCTAGTCGGCTAGTACATGTTCGCCACGCATGCACAGTGATGCGCCGTCATCGCACATGCGCGTCTAGCCTGTACTACACAGTACACAGTACACAGTCAGGATAGAGAACCCTCGCAAGCGGCTGTTTGTCTACAGCGTCGTACCGTCCAACATATTCTAGTCGGCTAGTACATGTTCGCCACGCATGCACAGTGATGCGCCGTCATCGCACATGCGCTTTTAGCCTGTACTACACAACCAGTGTATGTTGGGCCACTAAAACGACACGGAGGCAAACATCCAACAGAGTTTTTCTCTACTTACGTTGACGTTGGTGGTTTTATACGCTAAGGTTTACCAGACCACTGAATTCAGTGGAATGATCTGCTGCTATATTACTTGTTGTAGTCACCAACACTAACGTTTCGTCCTTGTTCACAGTGCAATATTACACGAGGTCCAGATCCGCATGCCAGGCTTAAAAATTGTTCAGGGTGATCAGAGAAGATGGGATGCTGTGACGCGTAATTTTATAGTTTATATATTTGTAGAATAGTCTAGTAAGCGCGAAAAAAAATTGGGCCGATAAAAGTAAATATAATTTTTGTACGTTTGGTAGCATTGTTTTGGCCATTTTTTTGTTATAAATATATTTCATCTATTTTATACATACATCACAAAAATAGGTGATTGAAAGGAATAGTGAGGTGAAAAACTAAAAAAGTACCATTTGTATATGTCCACCCTCAAATATGGAAAACATGACTAAAAGCCGTTGTCTGTGCTAAAAGATATCATACTTTCAAAGCAGGCGGTAAAAATATTGAAGAAAACCCGATTTTTTGGCTTGTTGCTATCAAGTAGCACCGAGCGACTCTTCTCATGGTAATTCCCATGTAACAAAAATGTTGCCTCGAG
This sequence comes from Isoperla grammatica, assembly GCA_945910005.1. NCBI lineage: Eukaryota > Metazoa > Arthropoda > Insecta > Plecoptera > Perlodidae > Isoperla > Isoperla grammatica. The sequence continues at coordinate 7,281,995 of OX246745.1, forward strand.
ATAGTAAAACCACTGCTAAAATATGGCACTTATCAAAAATCGATCGCATCGTTTCTCTACCGATAACATGCTTCTTAGTATGAGCGTGCACTTCTAAAAAATGCCCTGCAATTAATTTTTGTGTGACTTGATGTGTAGAAAAGTTGCAATCTGTTTTGAGCGGCACTGTCCACAGTCGCCGAGTGTTTCGCGGAGCGCTGGCTGGACTCGTATTAGCGTATTAGTGCTCTGTCTATCGGGCAGGCGCTAGTGACCTCACAACCTATACAGCTGTACTATGATTTCAGCAGAGCTGGCGAAGGGAATCTAGTAGAAAAGCTAAATGTTCACTACTTTTTTTTTCTTGCATTGAAGCAACCTATATCAATTTTATTTTACACATAACTGAATTTCATGCACTTATGACTCATTGGTGATTTTTTAGTTTTTCACCTGACTATTCCTTTAAGTTTTTTTTTTTTACAAGAGATATGATTTAATTGGTGATATGGTATATTTTGTGTATATGGCTGTGTTTGTAAATATGGCTGTGATTCTTTGTACAAAGTCAATAAGCTATTGTAAAGGTGGTGCACAATGTTATTGATGATGTTATTGTTAGTCTTGCTGGTATTGTCCTGACTGGACCTACACTAATACGGTTACCTATGTAATTCTATCTTCAGTATTAATAGGATAGTGAGAGAGTTATGAGAATTATTGACTTTTAACACGGAACGAAGAGACTGAAACAAATCTAAAACTATCTATTGACTAATTAAAAAAGATTATAATTGTTACTACCATAGATCTGACCTGCAAGTGTAGATTATTGTAAGAAGCCAAATGAAATTCATTTTGAAGACAGTTTTACTTTGAGTTCGAAGAATGTGCCATTACAAACAAATTTAATGTATATTTTGCAGTGTGACAAATATCAATAACGATATACTGAATATTTAGACTAAATTGTCATTTAAAATGGTCACATATATTTTTTTCATGTTATTATTATTATTATTTTTATTATTATTATTATTATTATTATTATTATTATTATTATTATTATTATTATTATTATTATTATTATTATTATTATTATTATTATTATTATTATTATTATTATTATTATTATTATTATTATTATTATTATTACTATTGTGACTATTGTTATTATTATTATATATTATACTTTTTTACAAAAAAAGGACTACAAAAGTATAATAATGTACACAAGTAAGAATGTGCAAAATTATATTAATTTTGAAGTAATGTCAAACAAGCACGAAATTCCTGCAATATGAAAGATAAAAGTACCCAGATAAATACACAATAGACAAACGTGACGCATATCGCCATCTGTGATCTGCGGGTAGAAGCTCAATTGTGATTATATGTTGTTGTTGTTGTTGTTTCTAGCGGTAGTAGAAACCCTTCCGCTGGCTATGTCTTCATTAAAATTGAGTTCTTAGATTTTGCGTTCCGTTTTGGTGATAAAATTTGTTATGGTTTTGATTAGGTTGAGGGACAGATTTGATAGGAGATCGGTTTCGGTAACTGGCTGGAGGATGTGCTCAGGTAAAGCGTCGTAGAGGCCTTGGCGCCATCTGTCGTAGTGTGGGTTAATTAGAAGAAGATGCATTATGGTCTCAGGTTCGCTACAGTGAGGGCATTCGGGCGGGGTGTTTGGATGGAATTTATGTAGATACGCGTTTAGGCGCCAATCTCCTAAACGAAGGCGGGTAATAGTGACGACGTCTTTTCGGGACAGGTTCTTGAAGTTATTGAACCATGGTGAGGTGCGAATTTTTGGCTGAATTTGAGAATAATGTCTTCCCTTGGTTTCGTTTGTTGATGTGAACGTGTCATTCCACATGACTGCGATCTTCTTGGAGATAATAGTGTTGATTACCTGGGGGTTTATTTGGGTTGTTGTTGGTAGACGAGTTGATGTTGCCGCCTGTTTGGCTAAGGAATCAACTGTTTCGTTGCCTGGGATGCCGATGTGTGCTGGAACCCAGCAGATATTAACTTTAAGTCCTGATTGGGTTAGATGAATTAGAAGGCTTGCCGCCACAAAGGAATAATAGCCCGTTTTGCCGCTAAAGGAGCTGTCCTGGAGAGCTTGAAGGCTGCCCTTCGAATCAGAGAAGATTGTTGAATTGCTAAAACGGTGAATTGAGATGTATTGTAGAGCCTTAATGATTGCTATTGTTTCTGCTGTGGTTATAGATATGTCGCCGATGAGTTTGTAGCGGAACCTTTTGTTATTGCTGGAATCGTAGAAAGCGGCCCCGACTTTAATTTCGCCTTCCGTATTGATTTTAGAGCCGTCTGTGAAGATAAGGGTGCTGCTTTCGTATTTACCAGAGATGAGTGCCTTGAATGACTCATTAGCTGTGATTTGGTTAGTAGTGTCATATTCACAGTCAGGTATGACATTGGGTAATACGTGATTCTCGATTGTGTAGAAAGGGTGAACAAATTGGAGTGGCCACGGGTAGTTCCCTATCCAATGATTAGCTTCTGTGAGGTATTGCAGGGCGGTTACTAGTAAAGGGTGGAGTCCTCCGACGTGCCCGTCTCGTTCCCTTTCTTGGTATGTTAGATGTAGGGATTTCAGGGATCTGACTAACTCGTTGTGTTCCTTGGTGAGTTGTTTGGCTAAATATTTTATAGCTGACTTATAGGCTCCCAAGCGTAGTGGTAACGTAGCCGCTTCTGTAATGATTGAGTGGTTTGGTGAGGAGTTTAGTGCCCCTAAGCAAATTCGGATACCTTGTCTGTAGATTCTCTCTAGGGGTTCAAAAATATGTGGCTGGGCATTTCCAAAAATTATTGATCCATATTCGAGTTTACTTTGTAGTCTACTTTTCAGGATGTTTAGCATGATTTTGGGGTTTGCCCCCCATTCTATACCTTGAATGCATCTGAGGAGGTTAACTTCTTTCTGGCATGCATTGTATAGTTGTTTGGCGTGATGTTTCCACGTTAGCTTGCTGTCAATGAATAACCCAAGGAATTTGTGGTTTGTAGTGAATTGTACTTTTTTGTTTTGCAGTTTGATAGTTAGCTCGTTTATATTGAACCGCCTTTTCGTAAAAATCATTAGGGCGCTTTTCGACGGGTTGACTGAAAGCTCTAGTTGATTGAGTTTATTTGCGAGAATAGTGAGACTTTGCTGGAGTTGTATTTGCGCTATCTCTAAGTTGTCAGCAATTGAATAGAGTACCAAGTCGTCTGCAAACATAAGTATTTTTGTATGGCTGGGGAGAAGTTTCTCGAGGTCCTGGGTATATATTAAGTATAGGAGAGTACTTAACACAGCACCTTGCGGTAGCCCTCTGTAGGTAGAACGAGCCGAGGACGTAGTGTTTCCGTGGGATCGAACTTTGATGGTTCGATTTTGTAGATACTTACTTATCCATTTAACTACTTTGTTGGACACCCCTGTTTTAATTAGTTGCTCTCTTACTATTCTTCGGTTTACTGAGTCATATGCTTTTTCTATATCTAAGAATACTGTTGCCATGTATTTATTTGAGTTTAACGTGATCTGCGCATCGGTTACAAGTTTAGCAATGTTGTCCAAAGTGCATCTAGCTTTCCGAAAACCATATTGTTGGCTGGGCAGTTTGTTATTGAATTCTAGCCAGCGTTCGAGTCTGTTTTTTATTAGCCTTTCCATTATTTTACCGATGACAGATGTCAGTGCAATAGGTCTGTAGGATGTAGGTTTAGTTTTATCTTTGCCCGGTTTTAGGATTGGTATGACGTTCGCTGTCCGCCATTCGTCGGGTACTTCAGTCGTCCTCCAAGTAGCGCTTTTTTCCCCGAGTCTGACATATTTTGAATCATACTTGGTGTTATCCCGTCTGGCCCGGGAGCGGAGGTAGCCCGTAGCTGTTTAAGTATGTTCGTTAATTCGTTTATGGTGAAATTTCTATCCAGTTCGTGTGAGTGAACCTTGTCAATGTCTTTAGGCCTATAGTCGTCTTCTAGCTCCAAGCGATTAGGAAGGTAGTCCGGGGCTATTAGTTGGGAGAAGTCTTCGACGAATTGAGGGTTGTCCGTCACCCCCTTGGTTAACGTGTGTTTTTTCCCTTTGAACCATCCGATTCGTTTCCAAATTACAGATAATGGAGTTTGGTGATCAATTGAGTTGCAGTATTCGTGCCAGCTATTTTTGCGTTCTTCCCTTAAAGTGTATTTAGACTTTGCTATCGCTCGTTTGAGGCTAAGATAGTTATTCATTGAGGGGTCTGCTTTAAAAAGTTTCCAGGATTTTTTCCGTTCCGCCACTGTTTTGGCACATGTGGAGTTCCACCAGGGTACCGGTTGATTTGTTCGTACTGCATTTTGTTTAGAAGCTTGTCCACTACGATTAGCTGCTGATCGGATAGCCTCCATTATGTTATTATAATGGTTTGGTGAGTGGGTTGGAGCTTGGTCAATGTGGGTGATTGTCTGGTCGCATATTGTGCGGAACTTGTGCCAATTTATTTTCTTCAACGATATCTTTCTAAGTGAGGGGGAGGGGTGAGATTGGAGATGAGTTGCGGCGCTGGTATGAATGATGATAGGGAAATGATCACTGCCATGGGGGTCGGGTAGTACGGACCAAGTTAGTATAGGTGCTAACTGGCATGACGTAAGGGTAACGTCGGGGGTGGATGGGGGGATGGGTGGTCTGGGTATGAATGTGGGGTCGAGATTGTTCAGGATGGTTAATGCGTTGTTTTGAATTGAGTTTGCTACTATGTCTCCTTCCTTATTAGCTGGTCTATTGGCGTCCCACATAGGGTGGTGGGCATTTAGGTCTCCACAAAATACGGTGTTAGGTGGTAGGGTGGATAACATTGCCTCCCACGATTTTTTAAAGTTTGTTGAATATGGCTTCCTGTAGCAAGAGTAAACATTAATAGTGTGGTTTGGTGATAATGAGATGTTTGCTGCTATTGTTTGTCCGCCTCCTTCGTCAATGGGGATAGTGATTGGCGTATAGTGGTATTGGTTGTTAATTAGTAACGCTACCCCCCCATATCCGTCATCTCTGTCTTCCCTTATTATTTCGTAGTTGGTGAGATTAAGTTGATCTCTTGTTTTGAGCCATGTTTCTTGGAGCGCCACGGCGGTGGGTTTGAATATCTGTAGGAGCCATTGTAGTTCTGCTATATTGCTTTTGATGCTGTGTATATTCCATTGAAGAAGGCTAAATTCCATGTTGTGTGAAGAAAATACCGGATATCATTGTAACAATAAGTTGTGCTTTAGGGTATATTAAATTGTATGCGTTTTGTGGTTTGGTTCCTGTTAGGTGAATGAAAATGTCGCAGAGTAGGTTTGTAATGAGATGGATTGTTGTTTTTATTTTTACACTATCTTGGAGTTCTGTATCGTTCGCTTTATTGATATGGGACATGTTGATGTTAGGATTACCGTACAGCTGAGGCGCCTCCTCTTCGTCTGGGATAGTGATTTCATTTGTTGTCGGGATGTCGTTTGATGATAAGAGAGGTTGATCCGGTGTTGATGATACAATGTCAGCCCATGATGTGGCAGCTCTAGTGGGGTTATCGTCCTGTGATTGAGGGGAGTGGTGGATTGGCAGTTTGTCGTATGGTTGTGTTGCTGTCTTGAGAGATGGGAAATTATTGTTGGACATATTGGGTACTTGCGGTCTGGATTCGTGTAGTACTTTGGATCTGGCTTGTTGGTATGATATATGGTCTGTGGTCATAAGATTTGAGATTGCACTTCTTTGTTTGTAGACTGGGCAGGTGTCTGATAGGGATGGGTGGCTTCCGTTGCAATTAATGCAACAGGTCGGTGCCGTACACTCGTCATCTATATTATGGTCTGCCTTGCCACAATTAGCGCACAGCTGTGCCCTTGAGCACTTATTTTGAATGTGACCGTATCTAAAGCAGATCATGCATTGTAAAACTTTTGGGATGTATGGTGTGATCTCTAGATTAACTGAATGGATTTGAATTTCGTTTGGTAGGTTGACTCCTTGGAATGTCAACAGAATTGTACCTGTTGGTTTCATCATCATATCGTCTGACATATGTACTACTCTAATCATGTAATTAACATAATAGAACATAGATGTGCTAGGTTTACCCTAAAAATGGACTCGGTGCGCATACAGCTTAATTGATATGTTCAAGTTTCAAAAACCAATATCATCTAAACAGTTCTTACTGTCAGGCAGTGAAAATTGTTGATACAAATTTATTTACGAGGCGTAGAATTTATGGAGTTACAAATAGAAAACTGGATCTCGTCTTTGTATATCAATAATAAAGTAACATAACAATAATTATTGTAATTGATTGTATTGTACAATGATTATGTCTGAATTATCTCACTCGGCGGGCCGCCACTGCTTTCCTCAATTACCTCACGAGGTAAGCCGCCACTGCTGTCAGGTTTTGTCTATCTATTTCATTAACATATTCAGGTCTTAATAGGGCTAAACCAATCCACAGTTTTTACTCAAATAATGCGTACACTATACCACACTATACCTTATAAAATGAAATGTTTGCTATTTAATATGGGGCAATGTCTTTTATTTTTCAAGTGGTAAATTGTCAATATGTAACATCATGTTCCTAATTAAAGACTGATTTGATGTAGAATTGAAAGATGCATATTTATTAACCATGTGCCCACTTACCCCGTGTCCTGTGCCAACACGCCCCGAGTACGGGGCTAGTTGACCCACTCACGTTAGTAATTTGTTTTTAAAATATAAATATGAAGAAGTAACGTTACACCAATGTGATAATTACTAACTATTCCTTAAAACCCACTCTTTTAAATGATGTTCCTAAGCAATTTATTTGACTCGTGATTAGTTTGCTACAAAAAAAATGTTAAAAGTGTGCCAACTAGCCCCGGTCTCCCCTAAGTTTGTTAATTATTGTATATATTGTATTATTATTATGTAATTATTGTAATTGTAATATATTGTTGTAGTAATTGTTAAAAAAAATGGCTGAGCCAGTTAATAAATATACATTTATACATACATACATACATACATACATACATACATACATACATACATACATACATACATACATACATACATACATACATACATACATACATACATACATACATACATACATACATACATACATACATACATACATACATACATACATACATACATACATACATACATACATACATACACACACACATACATACATACATACATACATACATACACACACACATACATACATACATACATACATACATACATACATACATACATACATACATACATACATACATACATGTATACATACATACATACATACATACATACATACATACATACATACATACATACATACATACATACATACATACATACATACATACATACATACATACATACATACATACATACATACATACACACACACATACATACATACATACATACATACATACACACACACATACATACATACATACATACATACATACATACATACATACATACATACATGTATACATACATACATACATACATACATACATACATACATACATACATACACACACACATACATACATACATACATACATACATACACACACACATACATACATACATACATACATACATACATACATACATACATACATACATACATACATACATACATACATACATACATACATACATGTATACATACATACATACATACATACATACATACATACATACATACATACATACATACATACATACATACATACATA